>JAGFPH010000937.1:187484-218206 GCA_018207615.1 Philaenus spumarius
TTTTAACGCAATTAACAAAATGAGGAAGCACAATGTCCATTTCAGAGGTATTACTAAGTAAACTATATACTCTGCTATATACTATAAGTACTATATATAGTAGAGCTTGACGGAAAAATTCGTGACGGTAAAGTCCGATTCACCGCCCGCAAAATGTTTTGAACGGGGATGCGCCTGTAGAAGTTTACACTTCAAAAACATTTTTTCAAAATTCTTTCCTAGTGACCGTCTATACAAAAATTTTCGTACTGTTATCTTCAATAGATTTACTTTGTTGCTATGTCAGTCGGGGCAATGCCGTAGATAAATAAATGTGAATATATTTTCACTAAACTTTTATTTGAAATTTATGTTTCAACCATTGGTTTATTCATGTTGTTTCGGCCTAACGAAACCTTCGAAGTAAGAAAACCGAAGGTGAGCAACAAGGCTCGTATCTTTTTTGAAAAAGCATGTTGGGCAGCCATGTTTGGGGTAATAAACGAATTATAAATACCGAATTATTATACCGTTGAGGAACGGGCTTGCGTACACCGAGACCTTGAACGCTCCAATCGCCGTAGTGCGACGTTGTCACGTTATTCCCACGCTTCTAACTGACTGCGGCTGACTCAACGCATTTATAATTCTTTAAACTGTGCGATCAAGCCTCAGTTAAATACCAGGAGTGTTCGGGGCTAGTAGATATGGCAACGCTGCGCGCCCATGCTATTGGCCTCCTCGCAACGGTATTCTTTTAGTGGGCTTTGATATAGTGAAAAATGATTCATCAAAATTGCCTAGGTAGGTTTCTACTTTCAACTTACGACTTGTTCATACGATACCTGTAATAAATGGTACCAGAAACTGGCACATACTTTCTCACAAACATATTTAAATTATTAAACAGATTCACTGTGACTTCATAATTGTAGGTGGGGTAGGAGAGGTGATATTAAAGTAGAGATTAACTAATAAATATTATTGAAGTTATACTTCTTTGCGCCCGTTAGACACTTTGGGATGGGATGTTGGTCGAGAAACCGCGTCACGCTGAAAAGTAAGAACAAATTTTTAAGAACTATCGATATAATAATGAAGTCACTTATAATATATTGAAGATAAATATATTGAATAATATTGAAAAATGTCTTATATTTCATTTATATATCCTGTCTGTTTGTGTGCGTGAGTGGGTGTATGAGAATGGCCAAAGAAGTATAACTTCCACCGTGTGGTCCGACGCACACCCAATTTTTATTATTATTATTAGCTAGAGAGAAAACTATTCGATCGATTTCGAACAAATTTGCACCAAACACGTCAATTCGGCCTGTATAAATGCACGAAAAAAGGTTTTGAATTTTTTTTAAAATAACCCACTTTATGGCCAAAAAACCCAAAAAATCAGTTATTATTATTATTAGCTAAACGAGAATTTTTAGAAAGATGCTGTTTTTTACATATGGTAGGGTACATTAAAGGCTACAAATAAGCCACATTTTATCAAAATCGTTAGAGCCGTTTTTTTATAAAAAAATTATAACTGATTTTTTAGGGGTTTTTGTGCCAAAAAGGGGGTTGTTTTACAAACTTTTTCAAAACCGTTTTTCATGCATCTATGCATGCCTACTTGACATGTCTGGTGCAAATTTGTTAGAAATCGATCGAATGGTTTTCGCTCTAGCTTTGTATACATACAGACATATAAACAGACAGACATTTTGTAAAAACCACTTTTTTGAACTAAGGGGGTCCCAAAACGGATAATTCCACAAAAATCTCAACATCGATTTTTTTTTTGCGATCACTATACTTTCTCTATATAGTGAGTAAGTAAAATATAATAAATACGTAGATTTGTATTTTGTTTTGAACTCCATAAAATTCCCTCTCTACGGTCATCGTCCTCGAATTTCCCTGATTCTATTAACATATCGCACAGTGTTACTTTCCATGGAGATTCCGGCATTTCTCCGCGTAATTTGGACACGTACGATACCCTCTAAACGCTTTCAATAAGAGAAGGATAAAGAGCCAACACGACGCCAGTTGGATGGCAGCCAGGATTGTGCGGAGAATACGAATTGCCGGGTAAATTAGCATAGGTTGCAGACACTGCCTAAATACCTGTCAGGAGCAAGTAACGAACGTTAAAGCTTTGATTGCAGTTTGTCCTCGTCTGCACAGGTCTGAACTGTGCTATTGGAACGTTCAATTGCAAACCTTACGACTGCAAATGCCGTACATAACCGTACATTTAAAAATATGATGGTAAAATTACTATCAATACAGTAGATGAGCATAGGCGTAACCAGGACGACCGTATGGAGGGGGTTACAACCGGGAGGGGGGGGTTGTACGGAAAATTAAAAAAAATTAAGATGCAAAATATTACGTTTTAAGCTTTTCTAAAGTACTTTAAAGTGACATAGGTATGTATAATGTTCCAGTGCTAATTGTGATTCAGGCCCCTATTTTGGAGCAATTTAGAATAGCAACCATGACTCATCCCCGCCAAATCTTTACGTGCGTTGCCTCTAACCCCATAGGTCTGAAACATTTTAACAAAAAACTACCATTGATTGGCTGGCTTTTATGGCACAGACATTCTTTAGCGAATTAAATATCTTTTAAGTTAGGGCAAAAGGACTTAAGTCAGAAATTGTTAACGATAGGCCTACAACAGGAGAAGCACTCAACGTTTTGACAAACTCATGGCTTGCATTGCAGTATGTATATTATAATTTAAGAGAAGGGGTGAGATAGGCAATATGGTAGCACGTAACTAAAGTGCTGTTTTGTTCTCAGTTCTTATTGACAAGCCACGATAGCCGAGTGGATAGCGTAGAATCTTCCTGATCAAAAGATACTGGGTTCGAATCTCGGCTAGACCAGGTAACTTTTCATATCTGTGGTTTGAGGGTAGGAGGGCGGAATTAAAGCAAACGGTGGTTGGCTCGCTTCCAAGCTGGCGGAATATGTCCAGTTACCTGGTCCTCCGGCTTGGGATGTTTTGCATAATTTTTATGAGATTATAAATATGTATGTGTATATATATATTTATTTTTTAAAACCACGAAAAATTTTTTCGACTTTTTTACCATTGATGATTGATCGCGTAACCATTGAAATCGCAAACAGTATACATTTTATTCATACAATAAGAATTCGTTAACAATTTCTTTTTGCCGTAACTTCAAAGATATAAGATTAACGAGTAGTACTTTTTAAAATAAGTTTTGACTAGTACTAGGCAAGGCATATTTCCAGTTCTAAAAGAAACTAATGCACACGCACATCTGAATTTGAGAAAATCTTATATTTTTATTTTAAATTAAGTATACGTTTCCAACCAACGGTTTTTAAGAATATTTCACGAAACAAAAGCACCTGCCAGCAGAATGTGTTGAATAGATCATTGTTCCAGTCGTGCAATTAAACCATTGGTCAAGGTTCTCGCCCCTTTGTTGCCCGGTAGATCGCCTGATTTGCATGCATTTGCATCTGATTTGCATATAAATCAGTTATCTTTTTAGCGAATTTCCATAGGAAAAATGAGCTATTGCAGTGGCCCTTATGGTAAGACCCAAGGTCGGGAGTAGCAAATGAGCACCGATCATGATCCCCAGAACACGTGTGGTTTCATTAAAAATCATATATATATTATACCCAGTGGAAAACTCAGTTTTTTTTTAGTTATTCGCTTTTAACTTAAAAACTATGCTTGTAATTGAAACACATGTATATATGTGTTCGCACTCTAGCGGCCGCATTTTAAATCCGATTTGGTTCAAATGTGGTACACATGTTGTTTGTCTACGCCGCTCGGACGAGTTCGTTAGCCAAAAAAATCCAACAATCGGAAACACGTTTTTTGACCGGAAGTAACTATTTTTTTAGATTTTTCCTACGAGAATGAATTTGTTTTTGAGTTTTTTTCTACAAATATAAATTTAGGATTTTATTCTGCACATTTTGTTTTTTTACGCGACCTTATAGCTCGCTTGGTTCTCCCAAAATCGATCGAAACGTAAAATACCATAGTAGTACCCGGTTCAAAACCATGTTTTGGATTCTATCGTGGGGTTGGCGTGCGAAGCACGCAATGCATTGTGTATTGAAGATACTCCCAATGCGGGGGTTGGCGTGCGAAGCACGCAATGCTTTGTGTATTGAAGATAATCCCAATATGCGGAATGGCGTGCGAATCATTTTGCAGCTACTCAGCACCGTCGTGAATAGACCTATTTCCCAAATTGTTGGTTGAAACCCTAATACATAGGCCTATAACTTAATTTTGGAAATTCGCTCAACTCACGTCAGCGGTTCAGCTGCGTGGTCGAATTATTTTGTCTTCATGTTGGATGATGGTTATACCGTGATTAGATCATGAAATTTGAACACCTAAAGTCACTATCTAATTCGTTCCTTTAGGCTTTAGGGAGCAATCCACTTCAAACATTTAAAAAAAGGTTTTTACTTCTTAATGTCTAGAGAAAGGTTACACATTATTTTATATAGTTACCTTTCATAAAACATCATAATAATACTGTGCTAAGAGTTTATACTGTACTTTTTTTAGTGACAACTCGATTCTGTGAACGGACATCCACGTTTTTTGTAATTTCAAGGTATATAGTCAAAAACTAACTGTCGGGAAAATAAAGGAAAATCTCAGATATTGACTTGTTGCAGTACTGAATATAATAGCGAGGGATGTATAGCCAATACGGCAGCATCCTCTTTAAATTTAACCCTCGCTGGTTCAAATTATACAGATGTAGAGAAAGTAAATTAACTAAAGAGTTGTTGATTTATCAGGATTTTAAGGGCAAGCCTTAACCGAGTGTTAGTGATGGGCAAAACGGCTAGGCTTTCGTTCTCCGAAAGGACCCATTCATTCGGATCATGTTACACACGAATCTCTCTTTTCCATTTTTAAATTGATATTCTTTCTCCATACGTGAAACATACATCGGGTTTTAAAATATTTTTCTTTTAATTATTTAGTCCAGTGAATATAGGTCCCTAAAAAAGGTCCGGTAGTCCTGAATTTTTTATATGTTGTTTGGGACCATAGGGTAGTAGGCTAATAAATCCAAGTTTTCGTCATCCTAGAGCCCCATGGCAACTTTTTTTATAAGCCCAAAACTGTGAAATGTTGGCACTTTTTTCAGTTTTTGGCCTATAACTTCCTTCCTGTACATTTTCGCATACACCATTACAGATGCCAAATTGTAGAAGACAAAATTTCCAACATATACGCTTCGCTAAGTTTTTCTGTATGACTGACGGTTACCGAGATATGGGGCAGCAGAAAAGGGGTAAAATCTCAACGTTTGCAAACTTTTAACTTTCTTGCCACTTTGACTCGCGAAAACTCCAAGAAGACTTAATTTTAGAGAAATGTTGCATGTATAATAGTTGTAGAGCATTTTATATTTACAAAGTCCATGCCTCAAACATTTTTAACGTCAAATTCTGATAAGTGGGGGTGAATTTAAAGAAAAATGGAATTTTTTTCATCTTGGCCCAAGATTGTTATAGGGCTCATTCCACTTATTTTTATTAAACTCCGGTAATTTGGTAGGTTAATGATATACATATTCATATTGTACATACAGTATGTACATCATACTATGTACATCATGTATGTACATCATATGTATTATACATAGCAGGTGTCTTAAAAGTCCCACCCTCCCACTTTAACTTTTGTGTTTGTTAAAACAAACAAATATCCTTTGGAGAACGATACTAACTTAGCCCAAAGTAGGCCTATCTTTTGAAGCAATCGGAAATTTTGAGTGTCCCCTAAAAATGGAGGATTATGGGGGCAACTCAAAATTTTTAAATGGGAAGTATGTTCATGTGATACCTCATTTTAAAGGTCTATTTAAGACTAGGAAAATGACACACAAAAAATAAAAATTTGACCACCCAAAACAAAATGGCGGCCGTAAGCATTTTGAAATAAATCGACATAAAGTTGCTAATATCTCAAAAAGGAAGAGTTTTTAGAAACATTTCAAGAGACAAAAAATGTTTATTTCAAAGTGCTTGGTCTAAAAAATTGCTTTCAAATCGATTTCTTAAATTTTATTTTTTACAAAATTTTCTAAGATGTAGGAGTCGTCTTAAAATTTACGAAATCGATTTGGAAGCAATATTTTAGGTCAAGCACTTTGAAATAAACATTTTTTGTCTCTTGACATTTTTTTTCTAAAAACTCTTCCTTTTCGAGATATTAGCAACTTTATGTCGTTTTATTTCAACACGTTTAGTGCCGCCATTTTGTTTTGGGTGGTCCAATTTTTATTTTCTTTATGTCATTTGCCTAGTCTTAAATAGACCTTTAAAATGAGGTATCACATGACCATATTTCCCATTTAAAAATTTTGAGTTGTCCCCAAAATCCCCAATTTTTATGGAACACTCAAAATTTTCGATTGCTTCAAAAGCTACTTTGGGTTAAGTTAGTATCGTTCCCTAAAGAACATTTGTTTGTTTTAACAAACACAAAAGTTAAAGGGGGGGAAGTGACTTTATAACCACCCTGTATATTTTTCTGCATCATCTAGTTATGATTATCCTACATGTATTTCACAGTTTTTATAGCTTATTATATCTATTACACGAAAACAATTACTATATGGAAGTCGATAATAAAAACGATTAATAAGAAATATTACCTTAAAAAAAAATCTGTACACTATTTACAGGCGGGGGGCGTTTGACAACCAGGTACCAAGGAATAATATAGACTGACGCTCGGAAGTAGGGCAGTCAGACGTTTTCATCCCCACCACTCTTAGGTGAATCGGCTTCAAGTCTTGCGCGACATTGCCAGTCTATAGTATTCCTTGGTCGCTGGTAAGGACAACCCTTGCAAGGAGCAAGGCACTTGTTTTCTGCAAGGAGAGAGGCTTTTTTGTTTCAAGTGGACACTTACTTCCACTTGCTTACTCTCTGGCTGACTATCTAAAATACATAATACTTGCATAATATAATATACAAATCGCTCAGCTTCAAACACAACTTACCTGTATCCATACTGTGCAGTACTCTGACAGCACCAGGTCTCTACATATATCGCGCACTCCTGTACTGTGCGTCAGGTAGACCAAAGTCCCGGAGTCTTCGTCGCAAAACACTCTCACCCAACCGCACCTTTCCCCTACTGTCACTCCTTGTACCATAGTGGCCGCACTCGGTTCACATATCGTCAGGCTATCCTGAGGTACAACTGTCAAGCTGTGTGGGGAATGTCTTTACAATTATTTAGGATATGTAGGTAGATTATTTAGTTTTAATCAACTGGAAAATAACGCGGATATTATACAGGATGTCCCCTAACTTTCTACTGACCTTGTCAGGTATTTATTCCTGGACCAAAAACAAAACAAAAAATATATTATGTTAAAAATTTCCAAAACTCAACAGTTACCCGTACAGCCGCCATTTTTTTCACATATCAATTTTTAATTTGAGAACGACTCTTTGTAATAAATTGAAATTTGGTACATAGCTTTACGACCCAAAGACCTAATTCCAGAGAACAAATATTTTTTACAATGTTTATTTTCAAAATGGCGGCTATTTGAAAATTTCAAACCTAAATTACTCAAAAACCGTATTCAGCGCATTCGTGAGTAGATCAATTTCCCAAATAGTTTTTTGAAACCCAAAAACATATAAACTTAATTTTGGAAATTCGCTCAACTCATTTCAGCGGTTCAACTGCGTCGTCGAATTATTTTGCATTTAAAATAGGCTGAATATATTTTTTTAAATACAGTGCCCCAAAAGGTGTTTAGGTGGTGTGGTTTTTGAAAAAAATTTATGTAAACATCGGTTGAGTGTTACAACCAAAGACGCGATATATGGCCAAAGATTAAACTTTAAAAAATTAGTTTTAAAAGCGTTTTGATTTCATGCACTTTAACTTACACTGCTATTTGAGTTTTTAGATATAAGCTTTTACATTATTTGTCTGAAATTATTCATGTGTTATATCTTGAAAACTCATGAAACGTACCCAAGCTGGACTTTATTGAAAGGATATATCATTAACAATATGTAGTAAAATTTTGAGTTCTAAGAATGTAGTCGTTCAGTTGTAATAAATAAAAATACGAAAACCCCAAATTTTGAAAGCCATGTTGAAACAGCAACAAATAAGTGAAAACCTCTTTTTATGATACTGCTTTATAAACTTCCGTAAAGTGACTATTGCAGTCATTCACTGCTTGCTAAAAAAAGTCAGCTGATTCAATAACCAGCCGACTTATTTTTGGTAATAGAAGGTAAAAGTATTTTATTGTAAACAATACTGTACGTAAACAATGCAATGCTGTGCTTTAAAATTACAACAGCTGTATCTACAAAAGGTTCAGATATTTTACAACAGATAGTAGCACAGTCGCGCATCGGTTAATCGCGTTTAAAATATGCAGTAAAAATAATAATGAAATTTAATTAATTAAGTGTTGGTGCGATTCCAGTGCAGTATGATAAAAAGTATCGTTCATAACTTGTACTTGAAGTGCTCTTTGGTACTTGATCGCTTTTTATGTGTACAAAAACATACACTTTAGGTATTAATGATGAAATATAGAGTGTCCAAAAAGTCAAACCCCTTTAACTTGGAAACAAGTAGAAATCAACGAATGAGCTTCTGAGTATCTCTTTATGAGACAGGGAGATACATTTTGGTGTGACCTACAATTTCACCCCTTACCCCGAAATGGAGGGTTGAGAGGTTAATTCAAAAATCTTATATATAAACCCCCATCAAGTGATACCTCGTTTTAAAGGGCTTGTTAAATGAAGAAAAATGGCACAAATTAGAGGTCTCTATCTCAACCCTATCGAAAATGGCGGCCAGTCAAATTTTAAATATCCAAACCTCAAACTAAACCTCAAAACTTAGATGAATTAAGAGCAAGAATTGCAAACGCTTGTCAGATGATCACAGCAGATAAGTTAAGTAATGTAAGGCGTTTCTTTGAGTGAAGGCTTTATTTTTGCCAAGAAGTAAATGGATGCCAATTTAAGCATTTAATCTAAATTTAGAATTAAGGGTCTGCTCCACTAAACGAGAAAGCAACCGGAAACGCAACCGCTTCTCACTGTATCCCTATCTAAACAGTGCAATTTGTTGCAGCTGAACGCTTTGACATTGCCTCATTTCAAACCCTTTTATAACTCTATCTTTTGTAATTGAGTGTTGAAAAAAACTGAATATTCTTTATAAAATTTTGGATCCAGCTTGCAAATTATTTTTCATTTAATTTTTTATTGTGTTAGGAAAAAAAATCAAACTTTTTACTTACAAAATGTCAATTACATAACAAATCAAAAGCATTTAACAAAATGTAAATTGCAAGACGGATGCGTATTGTAACTGTGCTTAAAATGAGACCTTGCAAACAATTTTATGATAAAAAGTAAACGAAATAAATGGTTTGAAATTTAACATTGCTCTTATGGGATAAAAATCCAAGATGGCCGCCACTACAGCAGACCCTTAATGTAAGTTTTCGTCATATAAAGATACTCCGAAGTTCATTTATGTATTTCTACTTATTCCAAAGTTAAAGGGGGGACATTTGGACACCTGGTACACTATTGTACGTTTAATTTAAAAGACCTTAGGCCTACATTTTAAATAACCTATAAAAAAATATATATTACGACCAATATAACGCAATTTATATTTGAAATTTCAAAAACGTTATCCGCGTCCCAAAAATAGCTTTTGGGCACTGAGATTTAAAAAAAAAAAAATACTTAGATTACGTTAGTGGGTTTCAGTTGAAAAGTGTCTAAACTAATTATTTTGCTCGTTATACGTGCACATAGTGCACAGTGAGGAAAACATGGTGTTAGGAGTGCAAAAGTCAAAAATGAAGGTCAATTTTGAATTCTAATTTGATCAGAAATGTAAACACAAGATATTTCTCGAATGTAAACGTACAATGACTTGCAAAGGATTATCCTGGTTGAGATATATGAGTTCGAACAGTTTATCTGTCCAGTATATAAGTTGCTTCTGTGACGTGTTTGAGGAACCGAAGAGTAGGATATAACAATATATAGGCTACAGTACCTCAAATAATAACTGTAGGCTATTAATTATTGTATTTAACTATTTTAAAAATTCTTAATGATCAATCAATTTTTAAATGTCCAATAATATAAAACTTTATTAGGATAAAAATTTCAAGATTCGTCCCAAATGTGAGGTAAAATTGTTTGATCGTTTGTTTTTTGTAACCGTTTTATTTCCAACAGTTTGCGCCCGCAGAATGTGCTTAGTTCTTTTCATACCAAATTCCTGTTTCTAGAAGGAGGTTGGGAAAATGAAAAATGACTTTAAACAAAATTACTCTTTGACTTTCGAGTATGTTTATGGTAATTAGGAAAGGCACTGCCGAAATCTATGCTAATATTATAAAGAGGTAATTTTTTTTATGTAGGGTGTAATCTCTGGAACTACTGAACCGATTGAAAAAATAGTTTTACTAATAAAAAGCTACACTATCCATGAGTAACACAGGCTATAATTCATTTCGATAAAAACATTTTTCTATTTCAATATTTGTAAATTTAGTAGGAAAAATTATTAGGTTAGGCCTAGAATGATAAATCAACACATGTATTTACATGTATTACCATAGCAACCAATTGAATAAAATAACAGATAACAGCTGTTTGCTGTAATATTTTCATTAATAGCTAATTTCAAACTTTGTATTTCTAAAGTTTAGGTTAGGTTTTTATTAAAGTGTAGACCTGAGCCTTGCTGGTTCTTTTAACCTATATTATAACTGCTATAAAATGTACGAACTAATTTGATTTGAACATTTAACATTATTTACCGTCTTAGCTTTGGGGTTATTATTAATCCTACACTTTTATTATAAAGAAAACGTAACAGGATTATGTGTATAGAACTGTTCCAACGGGGTTGGCGTGCGGAGCACGCAGGGGTTTCACCGAGTTAAATATAAATTCAAGAATTTTACTTCTCAATTACAAACAAAGTAGGAAAAACTACTTGGGTAATATATACCACTGATCGCTTCTTTTTCATCCAATCATTTAATATCGGCCATTTCGAGTTATCGAAATCATGTAGCATCTGAACATTTCAAAACATCTTCAGCATTGTACAAAGAAATGAAAGAACCTTGCTATGTGACGACAGTGAAGGGAGTTTTGTGTATTTATTTTATTTTTAGTTTCTTTTATTATACTTTTCTTTAGTAATTCTATTTTTTGCCAACGAAAATTGTTACTTAATGTAATATCTTAATTTCAATTGAATGCTACCTTAACACGTTCACTGCTAAAGACGCACATGTGAGCTTGACACTGAACACTATGAGAAGCGGCCGACGCACAGTGCATTGCGTGCTTCGCACGCCAATCCCCATAGTGTCAGTGTTTTTAATACACAATGCATTGCGTGCTTCGCACGCCGACCCCCGTATTGGGAGAATTTTAAATACACAACGCAGTGCGTGCTTCACACGCCACCCCCCCCGTATTGGGAGAATTTTAAATATACAGGACATTGCGTGCTTCGCACGCCAATTTTAAGCCTACGTGCTATGGACGCACGTCCGCTTCAAAACATTAGTGATTATTACGTAAAAAGGTTCAAAAGTAAAAAATAAAGTAATTTCTACTCATTTAGGCTACAAATATAAAAAAATAAAAAGTCAGCTCCTAGCATAGGAAATAAGAAATTTTGAAATTTTGAACGTGTTTAAAAAAATGAGATGTTTTTATGTAAGTAATTTTATTGATTATCCCTCATTCTCCTTACCTAACTTCCTTGGCCACTAAATATTTCAATTGAAATGTATTCATGCGTATCATAACAAACTTTTCTGAATCATCGTGTAATTTTATTTCTCCTAAGTATTGATTAAACATTATGTGTAGTCATAATGTAAAGGTTTTGAAAAATTTATGAGGTTTTGCACCTCTAAAGCCACATAATTCCCCTCTGAATGGTGGTCTGATACATAGTGGATTGTCTTTATAAAAAGCAACGGTCCTAATACGAGATTTAATATTTGTATTCATATTTCGTCTATTGTTTTTCTTTAAAACAATTAGGTCCTCTTAGGTCATGTCAGAAAAAATCTCCAACCCTCGAAACAATAACCACAATTTATCAATAAATAAAGTTGGCTAGATATTCTTTCGTCATTTAAATTGTTAGATAGCTGAATTTGTTTATTATATTATTTTGTGTGGACTATTAGAGCTTGTTATTTGATATATATATATTATTAATCCCAATTTATATATATATAGTTACGTTTCTTATCAGTTAAACAGTCCTGGATGTACCTACACAACACGATTCACTTTCAACACGTCACACCGCCAAGTAAACACAAAACACTTTCATCACTTTGTACTATGACCGAGTACCACTGATGGTCAGCTACCGACTGGCCGACCGGATCCCCTAAACGCCGGTACGTCGCGGTCGAGCGCCCCCACATGCCGGCCGGATGTCTGTTCAGAATACAAACCAGCGAGGGTGATGATTCCCACGGACTTTTGACAGGATACGAACAGGTAGATAATGCTTAATTATGTTTTTGTTATTAGTACTTCGCGGCCTTGAGAGGGTGACTAACTTGTGAGGGTTCGAAGACAGGTGTAATTAAGGCTTTGTCGCAGCGACGTTAATTTCCTCGAGATCACTTGAAGCTTTTAAAGTCACAGAAAATTCGTTTGTCCGTCTGTCGGAGCTAAAGATGTTCGCTGAGCTCGCTCAGACGGATTGACTTATCGGGATCAAATTTGGCACGGTGATTAAGCAGTACAAGAGGGTGCTTTCGCCGTAAAAAATATTTCGATTACTTACTGATTTATTCCCTCCGTGGTTATTGTTGTTGCTTGGGTGGTTACTTTAGTATATAGAGTGTTTTTAAAGTGTAAACTTCTAAAAGCTGTTCTCGTTTAAAAATTGCGGGCGGTGAATCGGATTTTACCGTAACGTGTCACCCTTTACTATATATAATACACATGTGTATATCTCAGATTATACAGTTTACTCGGTAATACCTGTGAAATGGACATTGTGCTTACTTATTTGGTAAGTTGTAAGTGTCCAGACCCGGTTGTAGACGTGAAATGATGGATCCAAATTTTAAATCGATTCTTAGACAACTGACAAGCTATATAATCAAGTTGTGTTATAATAATTTAATTGGTAATAGGCCTACCTCTGAAATGGACATTGTGCTTCCACATTTCGTAAGTTGTGTTAAAATAGTTGACTTGGTAATACCTTTGAAATGGACATTGTGCTTCCTCATTTCGTATGTCGTGTTAAAATAGTTTACTTGTTAATACCTCTGAAATGGTCATTTGCTTCCTCATTTTGTAAGTTGTGTTAAAATAGTTTACTTGGAAATACGTTTGAAATAGACATTGTGCTTACTCCTTTCGTAAGTTATGTTAAAATAGTTTAATTGGTAATATACCTACCTCTGAAATGGACATTGTGCTTCCTCATTTCGTAAGTTGTGTTAAAATAGTTTACTTGGTAGGCTAATACCTTTGGAATAGACATTGTGCTTCCTCATTTCATAAATTGTGTTTTTATTCAGTATTCTATACTTTTGAAGTGTAAATCAGAATATCGCCATAGAAGTTTACACTTCTCCCGTGTGGTCTTAAGCACACCTGGATTTTTATAAATAATACATTTGCATACTCAACACTTGGCGCTTCTTCGGTTTATTTGTATTTTGTATCGGTTTAGGTATAATTTTTTAATCATGAAATGTTTTCGTTCAGCCGCAGCCCCTCCATACTTAAATCTTTTTTGGAGGGGTAAAGACAAGTAAACACTGGTTTAAAAATAACATCCAAGGAGTTTTGTAGCGCCTCTCTAATTTAAGAAACTTTAACGGCGTGGAGGCAATTTGTTTAATTTGATAATTTTGTAGATTTTGTATTACTGAAGAAGGCGACTTATCGTTGAAACGCGTTTGAAATAAAATCAATATTTACGAAAATTTGCCTTTTTAAGTTTTATTCTTTTAAATATAGGGTGCCAAAAAAGTATAGTAACAGCTGGATTTCTCGCTTCTAGCACAAATAGAAAAATGTTTGATTATATTAACAGGAATACATCTGTATATATATAACTAGCTGCCCGATCCGGCTTTGCACGGATAGACAAATCTAAGTTAAATGTATATTGACAAACAAAATATATCAATAAATATATTACACTATGTATTTCTTATTGGGAATTTTAGTAACTTTTAGGTTTTGAGATTTCGTGATGAGTCAGTGAGTGAGTGGTGTTTGGCTTTCATATATATAGATTCTTCTGTAAGTGTCTATATCACTGAACTCCTAAACGGCTGGACCAATTTTGATGAAATTTTTATATGAGTTTGAGAGGGTCCCTGGATGGTTTAGATTCACAATTAGAAGGGGAGATGGGGTTGCTATCCCTATACAATAAATATAAATTAAACTAACTTCCTACAAGCTATAAAGCTAAAATTATGTAATATTATTTTTAAGGGATATACAAAACTATTTGCAATTTGATTACTTAAGTCAAAGGGATAAAATGAAACAACTACCCTTAAAATTAAATAATAAGGCACTCACTTTTTCTATAATTCTCAAATACTACTCAACTAATTTTACTAAAATTTATCAATTTTACACATATTAGTATAGTACAACGCATTTAGAATGGCGAGCGGGCTGCACATGCGCAGGAAAGCCCGCCTCCCACCAACTTCAGTCTCAGTCAAATAGTAAAAAAAGTACAGTCAGTGTCAAATCTGCACAGACGTGCGTGGCTGTGTTGTATATGTGGTGTGTATAAAGCCATCGTCTATAAACTTGACTGTACGCCGCGCTGCCTAGCCTCGGTAGGGGAAATGTGGTGGGATAGGTACTCCGTCTCTCTCGCACTACCCTCTATTCTAATTGATTCTATCTATACCAGGATTTTTTTAGAAAATATCGTCACTACAAGCAAAAAGATTTAAATGAGGTAGCAACACCTATACAATAAAAATAAGTTGCGCTAAATTCCTACAAACTATAAATCTAAAATTATTTCATATTATTCTTAATTGATATAAAAAAACATTTGCAATTCGATTACTTAAGTCAAAGGGATGAAATGGGATAGCCACCCTTAAAATGAAATCTAGACAACAGGTCCACTAGTTATCTATAACTTTGTGGTTATAAAATTGTGATAACCAACACATTTTCCAATAAGGCAAGCAACTTGAAAATATCTGATGAAACTCCTATTTTTGTATTATGTTTTCGGAATTTACACATAATTTCAAGACATATTATTTTCTTCTATTTTTTAACACCACAGCAGTTTTCGTGCAAATTGGACTTGAAATTTGGATTTTTAGATTTTTGAAACGCTTTAGCTATTTGGGGGTAGAAGTTAAAACAATGACGCCTTTTAAAAAATGATTGAAATTGCATATTTTTTCAAGTCTCACAGTTGTAATTTTTACAAACAGTTCTATTTTTATTTCCTTAATTTTTTTAGATTTCTGCAGATAATTTACAACCGGTCATTAAAATATAACATAACTAGCTGAACATATTTCGCAAGTTAGGAGTACTTACCTGATTCAATACGCCGATTTGATTCAGTTAGTTACGTTTATTTATTTTTACTTTCTCACTATACTATAGTATAGAGAAAGTAAAGTGATCGCAAAAAAAATAGATGTGGAGTTTTTGTGGAAATATCCTTTTTGGGACCCTCTGAGTCCAAAAAAGTGTTTTTTACAAAATGTCTGTCTGTATGTATACAAAGCTAGAGAGGAAACTATTTGATTAACACATGTCAATTAGGCATGTATAGATGCACGAAAAAAAGGTTTGAACAATTTTGAAAAACAACCGCCTTTTGGCCAAAAAAACCCCAAACAATCAGTTATTATTTTTTATAAAAAAAAAACAGCTTTAACGATTTTGATAAAATTTGGCTTTGTAGCCCTTAATGTACCCTACCATATGCAAAAATCCGCAGTTTTCTAAAAATTCTCGTTTAGCTAGTAATAATAATATTTATTACTTACTCTCCTACTTTAATGTATCCCCTCTCCCACTTTAAATACAATTATGAAGTCACAGTAAATCTGTTTAACACGTTCACTGCTACCAAAATTTCATATTTCCTTTGCCAGGAGCTGACTTTTTATATTTTTTTAATATATTTATAGCCTAAATGAGTGGAAATTACTTTATTTTTTATTTTTGAACCTTTCTACGTAATAATCACTAATATTTTAAAACAGACGCACATGTGCGTCCATAGCACATAGGCTTAAAATTGACGTGCGAAGCACGCAATGCTCTGTTTATTGAAAATCCACCCAATACGGGGGTTGGCGTGCTAAGCACGCAATACACTGTGTATTGAAAGTACGCCCAATACGGAGGTTGGCGTGCGAAGCACGCATTTCACCCTGTATTGAAAATACTTCCAATACGGGGGGTTGGCGTGTAATGCACTGTGCGTCGGCCGCTTCTCATAGTGTTCAGTGTCAAGCTCACATGTGCGTCCTTAGCAGTGAACGTGTAAATAATTGTTGAAATATGTTTGTGAGAAAGTATGAGCCAGTTTCTGGTACCGTTTATTTACGTTGGTTTATAAACAACAGCTCTGTTTATAACGAGATTTAATTTGATTGATTTGCTTGACATATTACACTTGCATATCGAATGTAAACCGTCTAACTAACAGCTGTCATGTTATTTAAACAGATTGTTAATAGATTACGCCTTTCAATTATTAATCATATAAACCGCTTATATGAAAGTTTTTTAATCAATTTTTCTAAAGAAATCATTAATTTTAAACTGCTTGTCTATTTTTCGTCAATAGCGGCGAACATAAGCTTAAAGTTATGTTTGAGTCATTCATTTTGATAAAGAATTAAGGTATATAGGCTATGGCATTGCCTTAAAATAATATGTAAGGATTAATTGCTTTCCCCCAAATAGCCTTTCAAAAATCTAAAAGTAAAAATAATTTAAATTCCAATTTCCGAAAAAAAACGGTAGGGTTTATAAAATAAAACGAAGAGTATAAGAAGTCTTAAAATTTAAAATAGGAGATACCATTAGATATTTTCAAGTTGGCCGCCATATTGGAAAACAGGTTGATGTTTTTGACCGAGCGAAGCGAGGTCTCCGTTTTAATTCGACCGTCCGGAATTTCGTCTGTGTGTCTGTCTGTCTCACGATTACGGCCAAACGCCTTGACCGATTTTGATGATTTTATGCATGAATGTTCCTTATTTCTAGGCCGAGCGATGTATATATACGTTTTTTTTTTCATTTTTCATTTTTAACCCCTAAATAAAATAAAAACGGTGGCCGGACCGTTTCTCTCAGTGTAACCTTTTTTCCAAAGCCAGTTTGTGGCTTAACCATAAGCCGAATTTAAAAACTAATAACATTTTGCGGATAGCAAAATAATAGTAGTATTCGTAATAGCTTACTTTCATAGATTTTGAAATAATATAGTTCTGTCACAGCAAAATTTCAATTGTTTCGAAATAACATTGGACGTTATTGGAGGAAGAACACAGGACATATGGTACATTATCTATTGTACAATGCGTGAGAGCCTATGGGATCATCAAAGGTCATGTTATGTGATGCACTATTAAACCTAGTAATGTTGAACAAACACCAGTAATACTTACACGACAAATGCTTCAGTTATAGTTCTTAAAATTATTATTTAAAGCTAAGTAAAAAAGCCTGCCGAGGTCATCTGTTTTAGATGGGTTAGTAAAAAACGTCCTAGCACAAAATAAATATCCAGAAACGGGTATCAATAGGGTTGTAACCTAAATCAGCAAAACCCTAAAATAAAATGATGAAATAAAAATGACATTTCATATTTTTTTTAATTGATATATGTTAATATACAGTTCTATTCAGAACTAAATTACGAAACATTTGTTGATTTAAAAAATAATTAAAAAACGTTTTACTATTTGCAATCTAGGCATAAAGTTGGATTTTCCCCCGTTACTAAACATTTTGCTCTTCCTGAACGGATAAATTTTTAAGTTTTACATCAAACAATTGTTTAGTTCCATATTAGAATTTTTGACCTTTTGCTACAAAAAGTATATAGAACACGTTTGGATTAAGATATAGTTAGTACGTTTGGCGAATTAAAAAAAAAATACTTGCACGAAAAAATCGCCATTACGATTACCAGTTATAGGGTTAAAAGGACATTTTACAAATTAATGCCATTGCTCAAATGTGTACACAAATTTCATCAGCCCAGAGTTTTTCTATTTTAGTCAATCATAACTTAAAATCCATCATGCACGTTGTAGTGGGGGCCGCTGAACGCGAAATCCGCTACTGCCTCCAACGGCTCCAAAAGGTTCATTGCGGCGCTGCTTGCCGCTTGATTTGTAGGCACGGATGGCTTCGCAGCATAGTTGGTATCACTTTCTAGCAGTCAATTTCACAATCTACTCGCAAATAATAAACGATATCAATTTCGATTAGTCAAAAATATCTATTTTTATTTACAATCATCAAAGGTACAACTAACTCTATTGAACATTTTGTATGCGGATTCTTTTGTAAAAAACAAGTTATTACAATTGTTTATATTTTTGTTGCACACTATATACCAAACAAAAAAACTGTTTAGGTTTGTGAAAGTTTTCCAACTAATTATAACTTGATACATTTTCGTAATAATTTACAAATGTCTTATGTACAATGACAATGCCATTAACATTTATTATACATGATTTATTTTGTTTTTGCCTTACTGGACTGGATGTATTTACATAAATACCTTAATTCCTTGCACTGCTCGCAGTCCTGTTTTGATCACTTTCTATACGGTGACGTACGTTTCGCTTATTTTTTCAGGCATTCTCAAAACTACAAGGACGGGCCAGAGGGCAAGTGTGCGATTTGCTCATTTAAAAGAAACTACATCGGCATATTTATGCCCCATTAAGTGTGTTTGTGTTAATGTTTGTGGGGTGTTTATGTGTAATTTATAGTTTTTTTTTGACGCGCATTAAATAAATGCAAATCATTTAAAAAAATTTATAAATGGTTTTGAAAATGCCTGAAAAAATAGGCGAAACGTACGTCACCGAATAAAAAGTGATCACAATAGGACTGCGAGCAGTACAAAGAATTAAGGTATTTATGTATTTTTTATACATTTAAAAAATCTTAAGTCATATTTACCTATAACAGTCCTATTATGTGGATACTGCTCAACTGAACAACCCATATATAATCACATAAATTACCTGTGCTGTTAAGACATCTTTTCAAGAGATTTAAATCACTTGATACACCAGTTTCTTCGATATTTTCCCTCCTGTCTTGAATCACTATTTAAGTCACATACTTTACCCGTTCTACTACCACTGCTATCCTTTTTACTCCGCTATATTAGAATACCAACATGTTTTACTTCTCTATCCACCTTACTCCACCATTCAAATAACTTAAACCACACGCTTTATTTCAAATCCACCTATTCTGCCCCACTGTTCAAATCACTCCTTATTTTATTACCAAATCCATCTATTCTGCCCCACTATTCAAATCACTTAATCTTGCCCTGGCACGTGCATGTAGCCCGACAGTTTTGTCTCCTTTCTCTACCCTGCGGCGTGGAATCGCTTCTGCACAACCAGTTCGGCCAAGTCCGGTGCAGTTCGTTGCAGTTCGCCCAGAAGTCGGCCGAATGGCACGAGTTCGTGCAGAGCTTGTTGTGCCGACAGTTTTGCGGACACCCGGAACACGGTTTGCCTTTCTTGTAAGGGCGTCCTAATTTTTCCATAAAGTTCCCGCTGCAAAAGAAGCGTTATGTAAAGGGTTTTTTTTTTGGTGCAAAAATAAGAAAAACATAAAGCAATAGCATATATTTACATTGTAGTTAAAATATTAGGTTACATTATTGATTAAATGTTGTTAAAAGTTTTAACTCTAACAAGATATATAATACAAGTGTAACCAATTGATGGCGTGTGATTGTTTAGCGTATTCTTCATAGTATCCTATTAGATAAATTTAGTTAATCTGGTTTTTGAGGAATTTAGTAGCATGGATGAGATCTTACTTACTAGAGGAAAAAAGGATGACTGTTGTTTGTTTGTTTTTTATATACATATATATTTAAAATGTATTTCACCTCTAAAATATTAAATATTGAATCTCTTAGGGTTCAATTTTGGGTCCAATTTTATTTTTGATAATTATATTTGTATGATTTGGTACCTACTATAAGTATAAATATTATTCTACATGCAGGTGGTAAAACTGCAATTAAAAGAAAGAAATTTGGTATATAAGACAGACTTGACAGAGAAGGAAATGATATGAAATCTGTTGCGCGGAAAAGTCGAGGGAAGGAAAGAGAATTGTGGAAAGTTCAGGAAAAGTATGCAAGTCAAAATGTTGAGCGTAGAGAAAGGACAGATAGATTGATAAGGCTTTATTGAAGGGGTAAAGAGAGATACAAAAGGACCTCCTTTCCCTAAACCCAGGGATGGGGGAGAACGGTCAGCTGCGCACAGTTACGTCTCTTTTAAGACACTGCTGACTTAAATGTCAATCCCGCAAAAACCTAAATGTGAAAAACAAAGTCAAGTGAAAATCCAAAAATATTTCGGGCCATAAAAGTGATCAGATCTGAAGTATAGCCAACCTTTCGCCAGCAGAATACAGTTCATGGCGTTAAATCTCCCAGGCCATCTTTCTCTTAGATTAGCTAATTGAAAACTTGAACTAATTCAACTAGTTGGAAAGTTGTTTTCCTTAAAGAGATTAATAAGAAGCAACAAATTCTAACAAATTGTAAAGCCTTAGCTACGATACAAGCTTTGAGCGGCACTAGCAAGTGCAAGCGGCGTGGTACCGAGCGTCGATGTTGGCTACGATACAAGCGTTGAGCGGCACTAGCAAGTGCAAGCGGCGTGGCACCGAGCGTCGATGTTGGCTATGATACAAGCGTTGAGCGGCACTAGCAAGTGTAAGCGGCGTGGCACCGAGCGTCAATATTAGTTACGATACAAGCGTTGAGCGGTACTGTCAAGTGTCAGCGGCGTAGCCTCGAGCGTCGAGGTTGGCTACGATACAAGCGTTGAGCGGCTCTAGCAAGTGCAAACTGCGTGGCACCGAGCGTCGATGTTGGCTATGATACAAGTGACCAAATTGTCAACCACTGACGTATCCTGCCTAATTTTTTCTACTCTGCTCAGTCGACAAGATGATGTCGGATGAGGAGGTAGTGTTGGCGGTAATATGAAGTGATGGGACCATTTTATATCGTTTAAGCAAGATACGATCTCAATAAAGGCTTTGGGACCTGCACCCAATTGACCGAAATAAGTTAAGTTATGGAGAACACCACCGCCTGTTTAGAGAACTGCCACGAGACGAACTATTACAGTATATTAGAATGTCTACATGTACATTTGATCACTTGCTACATAGAGTGAAGTATCGTTTATTAAAGAAGAGGGACTTCCAATTTAGGTAAATAAAAATGTATGCTTATATCTTCAACCAGAGGCCTAGGAGATGTTTAATTATGTCCAGAAATTCAGGTGTAACCCGGAGAGAAAGTATTTTTTAAATATATACTTCATTTGAAAATAACAATGCTAAACAGTCCCATAACAGACAATTTTAATCCTTCATTGGGTTTAAACGGTAAATAAACCCTTGTTCAAAATACTAAATTCCGAAAGAATATCCGAAAAAATTAGCATCTTTTTTGTTTAGGCCTACCATCGGATTTTCTTGGAATTTTGTATTCAAGTGGCCGTTGGTATGCCAAGAACGTATAAATAAAAACACTTAAAATTTCACCTTTTTAACCCATGTCATATGTTTAGTGGAAGTGGAGAGAATGGTCAGAGTCGAGGGTTAGCCAAAAAATTATCTAAGGGCCATGTTCTATGTTATACGAGAGCTGATTAACGTTGTTAACGTCGGTTTATTGGGTAAATGGAACTACCGTGGGTCATGTTACGCCCACGCGTATCAACGCTAGCGATCCGCGTTAACCGGGCGTTGAGCGTTAACATCGCGGACTGGCGCTTTAACGACGAGGCGCAATCAACACCGAACCAAGTTAGACGAAGCCCTGTCGACGCGCACAGCATAACTGTATGATGTCCATCTTGGAAGGGAGTGACGCGACGTTGAAAACGCCTCAAAAACGCGGGGTATAACATGGGATACGCGTTGACGACGCGTTACCAACTCGCGCTTTCAACGTCCCGTATAACTTGGGAATTTAACGCTCGGTATTCATCGTTATGAACGCGGCGCTTCAGTTATACGCTGTTTGATCTAGAGCGGCGAACGTTAGCCTGCCGATCATCCGCCGCTGGTAAAGCCACTGACTGACCAGTGTTTAACAAGGAAACCCATCGGTTAGACAATTTTACATCGCTGCTTGGACATGCTCGTGCGCCCGCCACCCTCTATCGTAGTCGAGGCTTAAGGCAGTTTAAAAACTAAAATCAATACGACCCTGCATCGGTTTAAGAAGAAAAAAACTACTTACATGGGACAATAATTGCATACGTAGCTGTAGTAAGGCTTTCCTGAAGACCGTTGGCATTTACTGAACCCGCAGCCGACCTTGTGAGTTGCTGCCCAAACCAGCTGAGTGTAATGTCCGACATCTACCAGAGAGTTGTTGGAAGATCCGTACGTGAACTTGTGCTTCTCGAGGAACCAAGTTTTTATGGCGAAAAACCTGTAACAAATAAAAAACACTATGTGTACAATATTTTTTCAAACGTTGACCTTTGTGTCATGTTCTTTTAAGATTTTGTTTACTGTTTCATCTTTCAATACTAATTTGTTTGTTACTCAATACGACTTCCAAACTACTTTAAAATACTGTGTGTTTCAAAATGACTAACAGGTTTTTAAGGCTTTGTAGTATTTATTACATTTAACTTACAATTATAAATAACTAGTAAGCCCCGTGAAACTCGCAGGCTGATTAATTAGATACACATCAGAAATTTATCATTTAAAAAACCAACTATTTAAAAGCAACATTAAGGCCTACCTAACTATGCTGACGGGGGTTTTTAACTCTGTAAATGTGTACAAAAATGAGGATTATAAAACTGTAGGCCTATTTGTTAAACATTTTGATTTACATGCATTATTATTTATTTAAAGAAATATAAAAATACTATATTTTAATTGCTTTTCATTTCATATTGATAGATCAAATGATTTAGAAGTTATTCATATTATAGTGAAGAAATTAATAATCGAATATGTTTATATGTTATACGAAGATGTACGAATGTTTCCGAAGTTGAACGAATAGGTATAAACAAATATATTGATGATAAAAGGTTGTATTTATGTACAGTTTATAACCTCAAAACAAATATTATAATGCTATTCATAACTTAGTTATATAACTCATATTTAAAAAAATTAACTTCACAAGGAATTATAACGATTGCAGTTGTAAACATGACCCCAAACTATAATCTACAGATGATGGGTGAAATCAGCTGTTTTATTTCATGTTACTCACGTACGTACGGACGTACACTCGCTTTTATAGAGGAGTTGATACATCAAATGAAAGGGAACTCAAAAAGTTTTATTGGTGCACCTGTGCGCATGCACTGTTTCCTCTCTCTTCCGTTAGAAAGCGCTGGTAGCAAGGATGGAGACTTGTGAACAGAAAGTTTTTTGTGTTTTACAATTTGCAGATTGAATCTGTAGTTACAGTGCATTTTGCGGTCCGTATTAAGTGCAAATGTAATCCTCCAAGAGATAACATCCGTAGATGGTATCATCAGTTTGAAGACACCGGCTGTCTTTGTGAAAGGGAAGAGTAAGGGACGACCAAGAGTGACTGAAGAACGTGTTGAATTAGTGAGAGAGTCTTTTACGCGTAGTCCCAAGAAATCAGTTCGGAAGGCTAGTCGTGAACCAGCAGTTCCAGTGACGTCCGTGTGGAGAGTTTTAAGGGACGCTTACAACTTCGTCTTTATCGTTTGCAGTTGTTA
Source organism: Philaenus spumarius (assembly GCA_018207615.1). Taxonomy (NCBI): domain Eukaryota; kingdom Metazoa; phylum Arthropoda; class Insecta; order Hemiptera; family Aphrophoridae; genus Philaenus; species Philaenus spumarius. The sequence goes on from JAGFPH010000937.1 coordinate 211,580, forward strand.
CAGGATCTAAAGCCAACTTTGCAGACGTTATGTTGCTGCATGACGATGCAGATTTTCTGGATAGTTTCGTCTTCAGTAATGAATTGGCGTTTAAAATAAGTCGACAAAAATCTCCAAGAGATGGAACATTTACAACTAGACTCCCTTAAATTGAATGTTTTGTGTGCCATACCCAGGTTGAAAGTTTATGGGCCTTTCAGGTGTTTCTTATATTAATGCGCTACAACTGTGGGTCTTTCCTCAATTGGAAGAAGCTGAACCACAGATCTTTATTTGGCAGCAAGGTGGTGCACCCGTCTCACTGCTATAGAGATTTAAGGAGACCCTTGTCATTTGCAGTTGTTACAAGCTCTAAAGCCTACATATTATAGTTTACATGCCAACTTTACAAACGATTGTTGAAGATTTTCTGGATCTTGTCGTCTTCAGTGATGAATCGTCGTTTCACCTAAGTGGTCATATGGACTCATAACGTGCGCATCTGGGCGTCAGCTAATAACCACGAGATGGTACAGTTGCAACAAGACTTCCCTTAAATTGGATGTTTTGTGTGCCATATCCCGGCGAAAAGTTTAAGGACCTTTCTTTTTTGCTGAAGCAAATGAAACTGGTTTTTCTTATCTTGATGTTCTACAACCGTGTCTCTTTCTCAATTGGAAGAAGTTGAATCACTGAACTTTATTTGGCAGCAAGATGGTACTCTGCCAGACTGGTATAACTCGGTACACGATTGGTTAAACGACGTTGTAACCGACTGCTGGAGATTGGCCGCAAAGAGCAGGAGGACAGAACTTGCAGTCCAGTCAACGAAAATTTATAGAGGGAAATGGAAGAAACACAATTTTTGACTTTGGGCCTTTTTATAAGTTAGGAGGTAAACATACTAGAAGTTCCAAATCCTAGCAGGTGAGCGGGGTGCAGGGGAGCCTGTAGAAGGTCCTTCGTTTTGGTTTTTCACTTACATCTCAAAAACTATACCTCATAGCGATAAGGCTCAGGCTATGTATACAAGGCTTCCGCGTTCACCCGATCTGATGCCATGCGATTTTTACCTTTGAGGGTTTATAAATGATCATGTATATGTGCCTCCATTACCAGCTGACCCACCCGACTTAAGAAACAGGATTGAAGCAGTTGTTGTAACAATTCCTCCAGACACACTGAACAAGGTTCGGGACGAACTCGGCTATCTACTCGATATGTGCACTGTGTGATGAATGGTGCTCACATGGAACCCTTGTATGAAAAACTTTTTGAGTTGTTCTTTCATTTGATGTATCTATACTAATATTATAAAGAGGTAAAGTTTGTTTTTTGTTTGTATGTAGGGGGTAATCTCTGGCACTACTGAACCGATTGAAAAAATAGTTTTACTAATAAAAGGCTACACTATCCCTGAGTAACATAGGCTATAATTAATTCGTTTTGATAAAAACCTTTTTTATTTCAATATTTGTAAATTTAGTCGGCAAAAATCTTAGGTTGGGCCTAGATTGATGAATCATCACATGTACTTACATTTATTTCCATAGCAACAGATTGAATAAAATTTCTTTTAGGTTAAGGTTTTATTAGTATAGACCTGAGCCTTGCTGGTTCTTTTAACCTTTATTATAACAGCTGTTATAAAATATACGAAATAATTTGATTTGAACATTTAACATTTTTTGCGATCTTAGCTTTGGGGTTATTATTAATCTATACTAATATTATAAAGAGGTAAAGTTTGTTTTTTGTTTGTTTGAATGTAGGGGGTAATCTCGTGAACTACTGAACCGATTGAAAAAATAGTTTTACTAATAAAAAGCTACACTGTCCCTGAGTAACATAGGCTATAATTCATTTCGATAAAACCCTTTTTTTATTTCTATATTTGTAAATTTAGGCGGAAAAATTGTTAGGTTAGGCCTATAATGATAAACCAACACATGTATTTACATTTATTACCATAGCAACCAATTGAATAAAATAACAGATAATATAGCTGTTTGCTCCAATATTTCCATTAACAGCTGATTTCAAAATTTGAAGCAATTATTTTTGTATTTCTATCTTTCAGGTTAGGGTTTTAAAGTGCAGACCTGAACCTTGCTGGTTCTTCCATTATTACAACTGCTGTTATAAAATATAAGAAATAATTTAATTTGAACATTTAACATTATTTACCATCTTAGCTTTGAGGTTATTATTAATCCCACACCTTTATTACAAATAAAACATAACATATGTTTTTAGAAAGTTCCATTTGGGGTTGGCGTGTGGAACGTGATGTTCGCTGTAATGGTAGTAGCATGTCTATTCTCCCGTAAGACTGCACAGTGAACGTGGAATCGAGTGTAGCTTTATATAAGTAGATAACAGGTTTCCATTCGTGGGGTTTGGCGAGCGAAGCGAGCAGCGGGCGGAGCTCTCTAGTTATTTATAATTGTAAGTTAAATAATATTTATACTACAAAGCTTTAAAACAGCAATATTCATTTTGAGTCACCCTGTATAACCTGTCCAATTTCTATTTTCGTAAAATTACACAGAAGGAATAAATTATTATTACAAGACAAAAATAATAAGACTCGTTAAACAGGAATCAATTAAGAAACAAAGCCGAATATTGTTTGACCTTCACTGGCATTCATTAAGCTCAAGGTGTAACTGGGAACAAAGCTGTGTAATGAGGCGCCAAAAATGTCGCAGACACTATCTTGTCTCGGACATGGACCAAGTTTTACAAGTAGTAAAGTACATGTTACGTAATGGATAGTGGTGTTATAGTGTGTGTTATAAACACTTCTATGGTTTTACTATAGTTAACACGTTCACTGCTACGCAAATTTCGTATTTCCTATGCTAGGAGCTGACCTTTTATTTTTTATATTTACAGCCTAAATGAGTAGAAATTACCTTATTTTAATTGTTGAACCTTTCTACGTAATAATCCGTCCATAGGACACGGAGTTAAAATTAGCTCTGTGTATTGAAAATTCTCTCAACACTGAAGTTGGCGTGCGAAGCACGCAATGCACTGTGTATTGAAAATACTCAAAATACGGGAGTTGGCGTGCGAAGCACGCAATGCACGGCGTATTAAAAATATTCCCAATATGAGGGTTCACGTGCAAAGCACACTATGCACTATGTATTGAAAATACTCCCAATAAGGGAGTTGGCGTGTGAAGCACACTATGCACTATGTATTGAAAATACTCCCAATAAGGGAGTTGGCGTGCGAAGCACGCAATGCACTGTGTATTGAAAATTCTCCCATATGGGGGTTGGCGTGCGGAGCACGGAATGCACTTTGTGTATTGAAAATACTCCCAATACGGGGGTTGGCGTGCGAAGCACGCAATGCACTGTGTATTGAAAATACTCCCAATATTAGGGTTGGCGTGCGAAGCATGGAATGCACTCTGTGTATTGAAAATTCTCCCATACGGGGGTTGGCGTGCGAAGCACGGAATGCACTCTGTGTATTGAAAATACTCCCAATACGGGGGTTGGCGTGCGAAGCACGCAATGCACTGTGTATTGAAAATACTCAAAATACGGGAGTTGGCGAAAGTACCCGGTTCAAATCAACATGAGGGGTTTTTACCGTGAGGGCAGTTTCTGATCCGAGACCGCAAGGTCGAGGTTCAAACTCACATGCGAGCGGAATGAAGCAGCTCAGCGGAAGCGCCGAGGTGTAAACAAATTCTACAAATATATTTCGTACACGTAGGCAGCTATTCAGCCGATTCGTGAGTAGACAAGTTCTCAAATAGTAGGTCGAAACCCTCAAACTTATAAATTTAATTTGGAAAATTTGCTCAACTCGCGTTAGTGGTAAAATATAAATTAACCTAAATTGACTTTTCGTTTTTATAAATAAGTTCTTGTGCTTTTACATATTATTAGGCCTATCTTTTTCGCAACTTACTCAATTACAATTAGAACACCATTACCGATATTAATTTGTGACCTTTCGTGCCTCTAAAATCAAAATTAGCGTAGATAACGGTGTACTAACACTCAAAGTGAAATTTCTGCCATAGTACAAAGTACGAAATTTTTAAAACCAAATATACGGTCATTCAAATTTAGACATTGGCAACATTGATTCAGACGCTCTTTTGATCGCCTATGTTAAAATTTTCAGATCAGCACCGTAGATTTGCCTTGCCTGCCTGATAGACACTCAATTTCTTTTATTATTATAGAAATCGAAACAATAAGCGAATAAAATCAACCTACTCGTTCATAAAATCCCACAATAACAAAGAATTGAAAATAACAATAAACTTAATATCTTCCCCCAGTTTCCATATATTTTGTAATATGTATATTCACATAAACTTTAATTAAATACATATACAGTATACGTAAAGTTTTATAACAAAAGACCTGTGTGCTGGGTCACCACAGCCACCTAATTTCACGTGGGATTTACTTTACGACTTCCTTGCAGCCTACAGTACAATGCTTTGCAGACAAGAAATGCTTTTACTCCCCTGCTAATGCATTCGGCCGTTATCTGATTTTGTTTTTATCTGAACGCCACAAACAATATGTAAAACAGAATATTAATTACAACGGTGAATTCCCTAATAATACTTAAATTTAATATTACACCGAATTTTGCTTCAAATTTCTTTTTAATAAAAAGATAATGTTACTAATGATAACCTGATGTAAAATAAATGGTAAATAATTTTAAATGTTAAATCAAATTATTAAGTTTACTAGGGGAAACCCCTGCGTTTTCCGCACACAAACCCCGATGGAACCTTCTATACACAAAATCATGTTATGTTTTCTTTATAATAAAGGTGTAGGTTATAATAATAACCCCAAAACTAAGATGGTAAATAAAGTTAAATGTTCAAATCAAATTATTTAGTTTATTTTATAACAGCAGTTATAATAAAAGGTTAAAAGAACCAACAAGGCTCAGGTCTAAACTTTAATAAAAACATAACCTAAAAGTTAGAAGTACAAACAATTGCTTTAAAGTTTGAAATCAGCTGTTAATAGAAATATTAGAGCAAACAGCTGTTTTTTCTGTTATTTTATTCAATTGTTTGCTATGGTAATGAATGTAAATACATTCAACAAATATGTGTTGGTTCGTCAGTCTAGGCCTAACCTAAGAATTTCTTCCGACCAAGTTTACAAATATTGAAATAAAAAATGGTTTTATCAAAATGAATTATAGCCTATGTTACTCAGGGATAGTGTAGCTTTTTATTATTATTTTTATTCAATCGGTTCCAGAGATTAACAACTTTATAATATTAGTAGGCCTATAGATGTAATAACAGAAGATATAGGTTAAGGGTTTGCTGTAGTGGCGGCCATCTTAGATTTTATCCCATAAGAGCATTGTTAAATTTAAAACCATTTATTTCGTTTATTTTGTACCATAAAATTTTTGCAAGGTCTCATTTTAACCATAGTCACTATTCGTTTAAATCCCATTCATTTATCACGTAATTGTTTAAAAGTACCAAGTTTGAACTTTTTTCCTTTCACAATAAAAATTTATAATTAAAAGTGAATTGCAAGCTGGATCCGTAATTTTATAAAGAATATTCAGGTTTTTTTTCAGCTCTCATTAAAAAAATGGATTTATAAAATGGTTTTAAATGAGCCAATGACAAAGCGCTCAGCTGCGCCGGGAGAATTTGAGGTGCGAAAATAGGACAAACAAATTTGAAGAAGAGAACAAATAAGTTTTCAACTTACGGTAATGATTTGATTTTCAATAATACATGTAAATCATTCAATTAAATGCCTTTATGCTTAAATTTAGTGTTCCAGTTGTACTGGACGAACTGTTACAAGAATCACTATTTCATTAACATACAGTAAGTTTGCAAGTTACTCATACCATGGTACTTGATGCGTAGATATAAAGATATTCTGACCGCAAGATCCCAACACATTCAGCCACCTTCCGCCGACGTCATCATGGGTTAGCAGAAGGCATGTCTCTGCCCAACGCTGAGCTGCGCGTGCGGCTCCTTTGTGCCAGTTCTGCAAGTGTTTAAATACCAGAAGGTTATACAAAATATTGAAACATTTGTCTAAAAGAATAACATTAATATGGACATGATTCTCACCATGTTGAGCATGTCTGCAGCCGGTGGGTTGACGTGGGTCCTGAAGAAGTTGTGGTACAAGACTATCTTACGCTGCACTTGCCGGTACACAGGCATCAGCACCCGTACAGGGATTTTATTCCCGTATATTTTGGGTTCTGAAAAATAAAATCAGCATTTAGTATCATTCTATTTCACACGTAAGCTGTGGCAGTACATAAGAAGGTTCAAAGATGGGTTTAAAAAGTTTATTTGAATTTAATAAATGTAATGTGGTAGGATCTTTTGTCATTCCTCTTTTGTAATCTTTTGTCACTTCTTTGTTATTCAACAATATTATTGGTCTTATTGTGCACTTTCCAATTTGACAGAAACCATTCACAAAACATGTGCGAGTTGTGATTTTAAGTACAATATTTTTTGACAGTACAACCCATGACCGAATTATAGTTTTGTCCCATAATTTACACCTTTCATTTTTCATGTATGACAGAATTTAGTTTCGTCCCACAATTTACCTGCTTCATTTTTCGTGTATGACAGAATTGTAG
>JAGFPH010000937.1:227680-245382 GCA_018207615.1 Philaenus spumarius
AAAATTACCGAACAGATTGGAATGAAATTTGGTATGTAGCTTCTTCTAGGGCCATAGGTGCTCACTATGAAAGGGTTTGAAAAAATTCGAAATTTTAGGGGGGGTTTGAGGGAATCAAAGTTATTAAATCACGATTTCTTCAAAACTACCGAACGGATTGGAATTAAATTTGGTATGTAGCTTCCTCTAGAGCCATAAATGTTCACTAAACAAGGGTTTTAAAAAGTTGGAAATTTTAGGGAGTTTGGGGGGTAGAAATTACTAAATCACGATTTCTCCAAAATTACCGAACAGATTGGAATGAAATTTGGTATATAGCTTCCTCTAGGGCCATAGGCGTTGGCTAAGAAAGAGTTTTAAAAAAATCGAAATTTTAGGATGGTTTGGGGGGATCAAAGTTATTAAATCACGATTTCTTCAAAACTACCGAACGGATTGGAATGAAATTTGGTATGTAGCTTCCTCTAGGGCCATAGGTGCTCACTAAGAAAGGGTATGAAAAATTTCAAAATTTTAGGAGGGATTTGGGGGGATCAAAGTTACTAAAATCATAATTTCAGATCTTTTATTATTATGACAATAGTGCTTTTATTATTTAAGTTTTATATATATAAAAGCCAAATACCACTCACTGACTTAACACTTAAAAAGAATACAATTACGTTAAAAAGACTGAAAATACCAACCACCATGGGCAACGCCGTACGGGTCAGCTAGTAACTCATATATGTACCTCGTCACACTGTTATAAAACATTTTTAAAAAAACACACATTACGGTTTTGACAAACATTTATGAACACTAACACATTTACACATCTAATTACGTTTAAGAAACACACTTTGTTTATTTATTAAGGAACAAACTTTTTCCTTGCATTTACAGTATCAACAATGACTACACGTAGTCGTTGGTATCAATCACGGCCGGATGCAGTCACGTAAGGGAAAAGTTAGGCAGTGTGAGTGTGTGTGTGCGCATGGGGAGCGAGGGTCAATTTTACTTCAATTTCATGGTTCAGAGCGCACGTCTGTTTGGACAAACTATAAGGTAAAACTGGGACTACTGATCTGTCAACAAAAGTTCCATTCAAGTTACGCAACTCTGACGTACCCAATCACCAGGGAGTAAATCGAATAACAGAAATATATTTCCTCAGCCTACATATTATTTACATTGAATTGCACCAAGTACACGAGTTTGGACCGAGCAGCTAATCGTTCAATTTGTAACGGAGTGTTCGACAACAACCTAATTTTACATCGTGTAAAGTTACGACCTCCTTACACCCACGGTGCAATATGGTTGTGTGCAGACTAACCCATAACTCACACAGTTCTCAGCAGTGAAACTGCACAACTCCATTCAATCCACGCATTCATTCACAAAATGCTGGCACGAGTTTGTGATTCAATTCAAATTCTGTTTGTGGACAATGTTTAAAATTCATTTTTAGCGAATTTCCATAGAAAAGATTAGCTATTGCAGTGACTCTGTGGGTTTACACAGAAATGTTATTACAAGATTGTCATTAGCAAAATGTTAATAACATTTGTGTCATTCACATGTTTACGTCTACCTTTTACACCGGTGAATAGCGAAATGTTAGTAACATTGATAATAACAATGTTTTTAACAACAATATTAAAAACATTCCATCGGGTTGTCTGAATAGGAAATAGCGAAATGTTATTATAACATTGTTATTAGCGAAATGTTAATAAGATTTGTGTCATTCACATTTTTACGTCTACCTTTTACACTGGTCAATAGCGAAATGTTAGTAGCATTACTAATAACAATGTTTTTAAAAAAAAATGTTTAGTAGCATTGCTAATAACAATGTATCTGAATAGGAAATAACGAAATGGTATTAGCAATTTTATTGACATTTTTTAAATTATTGACCTTCGCCTGATTTTCATTTTCAGGTTTTTTTTCATTTCTCTCTGGAACTGCCTGATAATTGTTCTAATTTTTGTCGATTTCCGCCCACTCGCAATCGAAAATACATGCTGAAATATGCCGCCAAGCCTAATTTTCTGCTTATTTTTGTATTCTTTAATTGTAGAGTCCCACAAACATTCATTGTTAAGGCGTTCTTCGATCAGCTTCAAAATTTTCTCCTTTGACCACTCCATTCTTAACTTGGAAAAAATTTAGAGACTGGAAAAACAAACAAAACACTACACAACTGCACTATTTCGATCGTGTCGATTGAAAACCAACCCATTCGCCTATTCCCACTACTGAGATAATATCCCCTCCTTCAACTAATGTGAAACAAATTTGTTATCCCTCCGAAAAAAGTGTGTTAACAAACTTCAATAGTGCAAAACAAGTTCATAACATTGTGTTACTTACATTCTTTGATCTGCATCGCTCCCAGAGCGATCGAAATATTTATGTCATTGGCAATGTTATTCACAATGTGATTAACACGTTATAGAAAAAATAATAATGTTAATAGCAAATGTTATTAACAATGTTATTAGCAAAAATGTTTCTTACATTTGAAAGAGCAAATATTTGATAAATGTTTTTTTAATATGTTAACAACTCGTGTTATTAGCAAAAATGTTTTTACATTTGAAAGAGCAAATATTTCAAAAATATTTTTAACATGTTAACAACTCGTGTTATTAGCAATGTTATTAGCAAAAATATTTCTTACATTTTTAACGGATCCAAAAAGCAAATGTTTTTAACATTTGAAAGAGCAAACATTTTAAATTTTTTTAAACATGTTAACAACTCGTGTTATTAGCAAAGTTATTTCCTGTGTAAACCCACCTTTATGGTGAGACCTAAGGTTGGATGCGCACCGATCATGGTTCTCAGAACACCTTACTTGGTGCCTTTAAAAATGCTACATGTCATAAATGTACTTATGTGTTCGTAATCTAACTGCCGCATTTTAAGTCCGACTTGGTCCAAATTTGGTGGACCTGGTAGAGTGGTGGGGGTAGCGATGACCTAGATCCTGACGCATGCGCAGTAGGGCCTGAGTTTTGAGTGAATGGCAGGACTTTTTTCTATTGTGGCGCGATCCTCGTCTAGTTCACCCCTGCGGTTCCCTGCCGATGGTGTGACTTCCTTTTTGGGCTATGCCTTCGGTCCTCTTGCGGACGTACGTGCGTTGTTAGGATGGACCGTGAGTGAGAAGGTTCTTCAAATAACGTGACGAACGACTGTTTCACTTCAAAACGTTTATTCAAAGCAAAACAACTTATTCCTCTGAAGGTCCTTACAACTCGAAAACTAATTTGCGGCACAGAGGACCTCATGGTTTAGGTGCAGTGGGTCCCGGTGGTGGATCACACAAACCCCCTAATAATAATAATGTAAAGGCAAGCGAGTCTACATGGTTTGGCTTGGAGTCTTCTCCAGACCATGGTTATTAACAGACTGATTTAGGTTTGAACATTTAGCTATTTTAGCTTCAAGCTGGCTCCCCCCTCCTTTAACTATAAACTGTGATGTCAACTATTGTTAGAATGCAAGTTATTATTTAGCGCAACCACTATCAACATAGATCCAGTGGTCATTGTTATGTAAGGCGGTGGTTACCTGTCACACTATTACATAGACATTCCGCTTACAACTGCACATCAAATGAAATAGATTCAGTGTAGCATAGGTTGTTTTGGTGATGCTTTTACTTTTATCCATATTTAAGTTTTCGTGCCCTTTGGAGTCCGGTGCCCTAGCTACTTTTATTATGCCACGCTAGTTACATCACTGAACGGTATTCCAAATATTACCTGACCTTTCGCTAAACATAAATTTACCTAAACAATAAATTATTCTGTTATTATTTCTAATAGAATACATAAAGTATGCCTACACAATCTTTAACCAAACAACTATTTTTAAGCCCAGTTTAGTTGACATTTAGTTTTCATATTTGTCCCGGAGTAAACAACATGACAACTGTCGCCTAATACTACGTAGGTTTTACTTATGACTTCCTTGCCGCCTACGGTGCTATATACTTTTCAGACTAGTGCATTTTGCCTTAATGCAGACTGTACTTGATAACAAACGAGTGATCCTATAATACTTGCGTTTTTCTTCTTTTGAAGTACTAAACCCTAAAAGCAAATCATGAATAATCATGTTGTGACAACACTTTGACGCAGATACATGTGTTTAAGTTTATCTTGATTCGTACATTTTACCTCTCTTCGAATTCTGAAGCCTGTACGACAGCTCGTTCTAAACAAACTAAAATTATTCAAAGAAACTGAAAAAGGATATAAACTTTCTAGATGTGAATATGCTTAGGGGAAAATTGTTAGGTTACCTTCATGCCAAATTTGAAGTCAATCAGTAAAACATTTCTCTATATATGAATTATTTTGTCAAAAAAAACAAAGTGGATGATATCTATAACACACGTCAGCTCTTTACTGTAATATTTACTCGTCTGTTGTCACCGCCATGGCAAAAAAAGAACAACTTCCGAATTTCATTGACGCGTATACTGTGACTATATTGCAAGAAAAACTGAGAGAACTGAACTGAGGAGAAAACTGAAGTAGTCCACACACCACACAGTTCACACAACTGTGCAGTTTTATATGCACAGATAAACTGCGCAGTTAAACTGATGGTGTGTGGGCCACTTTATTAATTTAAGCAGTTTAAGCCACGCCCCTTAGTACGGGACGCCCAAAAAACATCAACTCCCACGCAACGCTTGGACAGTTAACGCAACCCGCATGACAATAAACGTGATGTTCCCAGTAATGGTAGTAGGTATGACTATCTCCCGTAAGATCTGTACTGCACTGTGAACGTGGAATTGAGTAGCTCGTGCATCACTGAAGATGGCGACTATGTCGTTAAAACGCGTTTAAGTTAATAAACGTATTAGTTGTGAGATTATGTGTTCAAGTTTTATTCTATGGAATATATTTTCTCTCAAGTCAAGCTGAATATTTACTTATAAACTACATGGTCTTTAACCAAACAGCTAATCATAAATCTAGCCGACTTAAACAATCTGTAACTGACATGAGACCATTACAACTAATTCTACGTGGGTTCCACCTTCCGGCCCACGGTACATTGTTGTCTGACCATTCACAAGAATGAAACAGCAACTTTTCATACGTCCCTGTCTGTGCGGTTATTCATTTACAATAATGACACCACTTTTATATTACATTTAATTTAACACTGGTACTGTATGTTTAGATACGTTGACAAAGGAATGTATATTTTCACAAAACGCTTTGATTCTAACCTTGCAGCTGACAATAATATTGTTATTGTATCTTTTATTACGCTGATTAATTGTCAAGTAAATTGCACTAAACAAAGAATTGTTATTCATTGACTTAACTATACTGCAAGTGTGATAAAAGTGTTTATGATTTTTAGGATTCCGAAAGTTGCAAGAAAAAATTTAACTTTTATTTTGTCGGTCGTCTGTCTGAAAACAAAAAATACACTTTGAAAGGACTGACGTTTAAAAATGATTTCGATTGCGTCAGTCCAGTTAGGTAGGCTAAATTAAAAGCCGCATAAAAAATTCTAGAAAGTGTAACACTTTAAAATGTCTAAACAATGTGATAAACACTGTGAAGAGAATGATTACTTTAGCCAATCCGGACTAGCTATTATGCATAATGACCGAACAGAATTATTAATAACAAGGGGAGACCCCTACGTGCTCCGCACACCAACCCCGTTGGAACCTTCTAGAAACATCATTATGTTATGTTTTCTTTATAATAAAGGTGTAGGATGAATAATAACATCAAAGCTAAGATGATAAATAATGTTAAATGTTCAAATCAAATTACTTTGTATATTTTACAACAGCAGTTAAAATAAAGGTTAAAAGAACCAGCAAGGCTCAGGTCTACACTTTAATAAAAACCTGACCTAAAAGTGAAAAATACAATTAATTGCTTCACAGTCTGAAATCAGCTCTTAATGGAAATATTAAATAGCTGATTACTCTAACAACAATGAACACATTTATTTATTAATGTTCGATGTTAAGTTCGAAATCGGCTAATAATGGAAATATTATAGGAAACAGCTGACTACTTACATCAATAAACATATGTAATGGTGCTTACATTTTTGTTAAATATTGAGTATATTTTGTGTTGTTTTTATGTTCAATAGATGCTGCTGTTTTTTAAAAAGTATATAAAACACGCGTGTATTCGAATGGAACGTTGTGTCAAAATTTCAAAGTAATCGGTGAAGAACTTTCGGAGATTATCGATTTTGAACAAACGAACATTTACATTGTTATTTATAGAGATGTTTAATACTTGAGATGTTGATAGCTGATTTGATTTGTATACATAATGTCTAGCGATTTTACAACCCTGATTGAATACTTAAACCTTATTTAAAAAACATTTGATTGGGCCCATCAGTTTAACAAAATAATAATTTGACCACGCAGCTCAACCGCTGACGTGAGTTGAGCAAATTTCCAAAATTAAGTTTATCGGCCTATGTTTTAGGGTTTCAACCAACAATTTGGGAAATAGGTCTATTCACGACGGTACTGAATAGCTGCAAAATGGTTCGCATGCCATTTCCCATATTGGGAGTATCTTCAATACACAATGTATTGCGTGCTTCGCACGCCAACCCCACGGTAGAATCCACCTCATGGCTTTGAACCGGGTACTTCTATGGTATTTTACGTTTTGATCGATTTTGGGGGAACCAAGCTAGCTATAAGGTCGCGTAAAAAACAAAATGTGCAGAATAACATCCCACATTTATATTTGTAGAAAAAAACTATAAAAAAAATCATTTTCGTAGGAAAAATCTCAACAAATAGTTACTTCCTGTCAAAAAACGTGCTTCCGATTGTTGGATTTTTTGGCTAACGAACTCGTCCGAGCGACGTAGATAACCAACACCAACATGTGTACCAAATTTGAACCAAATCGGACTTTATTGCCAAATTGGTTGCAAACAAACGTGTTTTGGTTCAATTTCAGGCATAACCTAAAATTATGTTTTTGATCCAAATCAGTTGTTTTATTTATATATATTTTTTTGTAAAAAAAACCTTCCTTAGCGAGCACATAGGGCCCTAGAGGAAGCTACATACCAAATTTCATTCCAATCCGTTCGGTGGTTTTTTTAGTAACTTGACCCCCCCAAATCCCCCTAAAATTTAGATTTTTTTTAAACCTTTCTTAGCGAGCACTTAGGGCTCTAGAGGAAGCTACATTCTAAATTTCATTCCAATGAATTCTGTTGTTTTTTAGATTTCGTGATGAGTGTGTTGTATTTGGATAGTATATATGTATAGACGATTTGTAATGACACCCCAAAACGTGTTCTGGGTTGCTCATTTGCTACTCCCGACCTTGGGTCTTACATATGCTGCCAAAGGCATCTCAGCTGTTTTAGGCTATAACTTAAAGGCTCAACTCAATTATATTGGAAAGTAGATTAACAATAGGCCTACTGTATAATGACGACTGCTCATTAGCGAATTTCCATAGGAAAGATGAGCTATTGCAGTGACTCTTGGTGAGACCTAAAGTCGGGAGTGTTGTCAATGAGCACCAATGATGGTCCCCAGGACACGTTTGGGGTATCATTAAAAATACAATACAAAAAATTACACTATATTCCCAGTATTTATGCCTACAAACTATAAATCTAAAATTATTAATTATTATTCTTAATTGATATAAAAAACATTTGCAAATCGATTACTTAAGTCAAAGGGATGAAATGGGACGATGCTTTAAATTAAATAAAACATTAGTGAAGCATTGGCAGATCCACCAGCCTTTATATATAATTCTTATGTACGTGTGTATGTCACCGAACTCCTCCTAAACGGCTGGACCAATTTTGATGAAATGGTTTTGTGTGTGTTTGAGTGAGTCCCTGGATGGTTTAGATTCACAATTTAAAGGGGTTGAAATGGGGTTGGTACCCATCCCTATACATTAAATATAAATTTAACTAACTTAACAAGCTATAACGCTAAAATTATGTAATATTATTTTTAAGGGATATGCAAAACTGTTTACAATTTGTTTACTTAAGTCAAAGGGATGAAATGAAATAACTACCCTTAAAATTAAATAATAATCCACTTACTTCTTCTATATTCTTAAAAACTACTCAACTAATTTTACTAAAATTTCACAATTTACACGTATTAGTACCGGGATTTTTTTTATAGAATACGGTCATTACAAACAAAAAGATTTAAATGGGGTAGCTATTCCTATGTAATAAATATAAATTGCTCTAAATTCTTCCAAACTATAAATCTAAAATTATTTAATATTATTCTTAATTGATATAAAATAAAAAAACATTTGCAGTTCGATTATTTAAGTCAAAGGGATAAAATGGGATAACCACCCTTAAAATGAAATCAAACAATAGCAAAGCGTTGCCAGTATGCGCTGCAGGGTGTACAAAAAGTCCCGCACTGGTTTAATATTTTCTGAACGATCACAGACAAAGCAATAAGATTTGGTATATCATCACTACACGTAAAAATCTACTTTTTGAAGGAACTATCAGTTTTCTGTCATACCATGGAGACGTTGATGGGGCTGTGGCTATCAATAAAATGTCTGTCTTTAACCAAGAAAACCCTTTGAACAGCCGCCATTTTGTACTGGATCAACCTTTTTGAGTGCGGTTTGCGGCATTAAACTCTGCTAGACAAGCCATTTAAAATGATGTGCATACTGACCTAAGCTCCTATTTAAGATTTCCTTGTGACTCCTTGCGGGACGTCCCCGTGATATGACAGAAAACTGTTATTATCTTCAAAAAGTAGATTTTTAGGTGTAGTGGTGATGTACGAAACTATCTGTAATCGATCAGAAAATATTAAACCAGTGCAGGACTTTTAGTACACGCTGTATGTATAAATGTACCTGTTTTTATGTGTTCGCACTCTAACGGCCGCATTTTACGTCCAATTTGGTCTTCAAAGTCGCTCGGACGAGTTCGTTACCTGTAGCTCGTTTTATAACCGTAATTAATATTTTTGAAATTGTTCTTAATAGAAGGAACTTTTTTTGGGCATTTTTCTAAAAAATACATCAGATTTTTCGGCCACGGATCAGAAGCTGCCCCGACGGTAAAATCCCCCCCCCACTTGAATTTGAACTGTGTACTACTAGTAGTTCTGTGAACAGTAGACCTCGCTCGTTCAAATAACAAATGTGGTTTTGAGCTTAGGTTAAAAATAGTGTGCCAGTAAGAAAGTAAGCAGAAGGTTTAACCAGTGTAACATTATTTTGCAATTCCCGCGATTCCGGGGTTTCTAGTTCTCGTTTTTTTTTTCTTTCCTTGAGCTTTAACTACTAAAGATTTTCTTTTAGGGGGCATTGTGATTTATTAAGGTTAATAATGCGTAAGGCAGCTAAAAATATCGCGTTATTGAGGGAAACATAGAATTAAATATTTACATACTTAAATAACTAAAACTTAACAATGTGTTTACAGTTCCATACCATATTCCAATATTAGAAATAATGAAAACAAACGATGTTAAAGCGTCGTGATAGTGATCTCATTCCCAACACTCCCCACGCTGTCCAAAGGTAATTTTTGTATGTCCTTTATCGCCGCGAGTTTTCATTTGTTTCATTTCAAATACTTTTATGAAATAATAATTTACAAGTATACAGTTGAATTCTTTGATTTATTCTCTACACATTCTTATAATAATATATCATTTTGGGGCAAAGGATATAGTATTCCTAAATTACTATTCAAAAAAGGCCTATTTTTGTTAGCAGTCTTGTAGTAGGAACATAAAAACTGGAGTTTTCAAAATAATAAGTTTGAAATTGATAAATATTTGTATACAGTTCTATTTAGAACTAAATTACGAAACTTTTTTACATTTATGAAAAAATTACCAAAAAATGTGACTACTTTTTATGTAGGCCTAAACTTGAACTTTTTCCTTTCGTTACTGAACATGCTTGTTTCTTGAGCTAATAACTTTGTTAATTTTACTTCAATCATTTATTTACTGGCATAATGAATTCTTTGAACCTTTATCTACAAAAAAGCTATGGAACACTTTTGAATTGGTTTAGAAAAAACGTATAAAAACATGGTTAAAATACAAAAACTTGGACGATTTTTAAGAAATTTGAAGTTTGCGGCCATTTTGTGAGCTTACCGTTAGAGATACGGAAAAAAATCAAGGATAAAATTTTGTTTAAAATCAAATTTGCTATCCTCAAAATTTTATTAGTTTTTAAATTCGGCTTACGGTTAAGCCACAAAGTGGCTTTGGAAAAAAGCTTACACTGAGAGAAACGGTCCGGCCACCATTTTTATTTTATTTAAGGATTAAAAATTAAAAGTGGAAAAACCCGTATATATACATCGCTCGGCCTAGGAATAAGGAACATACATGCAAAAAATCATCAAAATCGGTCAAGGCGTTTGGCCGTAATCGTGAGACAGACAGACACACAGACGAAATGCCGAACGGTCGAGCTAAAACAGAGACCTCGCTTCGCTCCGTCAATTAAGATATCTTACGTTTTGATTGATTTTGGGTGAACCAGATAGCATTTAAGATGTGCAAATAATCTCCTATATTTCTTTTTTAGGAACAACCCCTAAAACGTTGCATTCTGCCAAAAAACGTGCTACCAGTTGTTTGATTTTTTGTTAAAGAACTCGTTTCAGAGACTTGAGAAACTAACGGGTGTACCAAATTTGGACTAAATTGGTCGTAAAATGCGACCGTTAGAGTGCGAACACATTGCATGTATGTACATTGTTTAGTGACACCAAAACACTTGTCCATTATCGGTGCTCGTTGACCACAAATTTTATTTATTTATTTGAAATTCTAGATTTAAATATACACTCTAAACTAATAGTAAATTAGGAAAGGAAAGCGATTGAATATTGGTTAGTTGTATTTTATACAAGATCTGGAAAGCACAAGATGACAGGCTAAAAGGCTGTAAAGCTGAGCACTTTATTTGTAATGTTAAGGGGATTCCTTACTGAAAATAGGGGTTTTTCTATAATAGGCTTTTTTTAAATTATGAATCATTTTTTTACATTCATTAGAACCTAAAAAATAGTTTACACTTACAGGAATTGGCAAAAAATAAATTTTACATACCTTTTTGAGTTTTTTTAGGCAAAAAATATGTTTTTTAAATCTTTTATAAGTTTTTTGTATTGAACCAACTTGGCCGTTTGATATAATGTTTTAAAGTATATAAAATGCACTAACTTTTTGGGTATAATCATATTCTTACCACTAAAAGTTTAGTAGATATGACCTTACAAAAAAAAATATATATATATAAATCAAATCTGTGATTTACAATTTATTTTTGTAAATACTCATGTAGGAATAAAAATACCCAAAAAGTTGAATTATAAGCTACTGAAAATGTGGTAAAATTTCATCACTGTAGCTTTATCAGTTAAAAAGTTATAAGAACTTTATCAATATTGAAAAGTTATTCCTGAGACGCCTGAAATCTTGGCTGCTCAGTCTCGACAATGTGGACACTCTCCTAAATAAGTAGTATAATCCAGCTCACTTTTTGTTTTCAAATTTTCTAAAAATTTCTTTTACTGCATTTATTTTAAAGATGTATGCTTTGTTTGATTCATGCGCTACAGGAAGAGCCGCAAATGCAAAAAGCTTTATTATTTATTCATTAACCAGTTTTAAAATCTGATTGAGCTCAGTTATCTCTATGCTCCATAAAAGATGCTTATATACTGTATATATAAAGAACTTTTTTGCTGTGAAACTTCTTAAACTCACTAAATTCATTGTTTCTGTAGAACTCTGATAAAATAAATTTTATTTTGTTTTTTTAAGTAAAGGTAACCCTCATTACAGGATTCCTATAGAGGGTACCTAATTCTTCCCTTTGTATTTTTAATGTATTAATTTATGTAAATTTCTTATGTTTATGTTTTATTTATGCATGTATTATACTTTACAAGGTTTGTAAAAAAAGGAAGAATAAATTTATTTCTAATTTCTAATTTTTAAGTTGCGGGAAATCGCGTTTAAAGATTCCATTAGTTATTTTAGCAGCCATAGAGGGGAATAACTTGCACAAACAGTACTTGTAGTCAAGATATGTTTTACTTACAGATTAGAGGCACTGAAAGCCTAATAATAAACATTGTTGTCCTTCTTTGCAATTATTTAAAAAAAAAATACAAAATCTTTTTCTTCCAAACAGCAAACATAAAGAAGTTCAACTCGACTAAAAGTAGGTGCGCGCATTTCTTTGAATACATTTTTCACACTGATATAAAGAACTTTTGTGGCATACGTTATGTTTTTCTTAAATCTTATAAACTATAGAATCAGGAAAAAAGAAAAAAAAATTTTTTAATGGTAATTTTTCAGTAGGGAATCCCCTTAAACTGTAATATTGAAAAAAATAGGTTTTCTTCCTTTTGGCATCTGTATATTTTTAAAGTATTGAAATAATTTTTTCTAGAAGTGGACAGAATTTATCAGATGATAACGTGCCTTCAAAGGCTGCAGTCTCAATGTGATAGAGATTTGCATCGTCCTTTCAAAGAAGCTTTAGTGAAATTCTATTTGCATTCAACACCAAACATTTTTAATAGGATTCCCGCGTTTTTAAAAGACAATGCAACTGAAAACACGGTTATTTTCTCTAGATGATGTGGAGTGCGTTTTTTTTTTTAAGTGCTTGTTTGATGTTAGTACATCTTTGTCACTAGCTGAATCTTGTTGGTAATGTTGGTTTTTAGTTAAGAGAATTTTATAATATCAATTTATGACTACTCTTGTCAAAAAATTCGCGAACAATTTGGAATTTTATTGTATATTAGGGAAAACCCTTGCGTGCCCCGCACGCCAACCCCATGGAACCTTCTATACACATATGCATGTTATGTTTTCTTTATAATAAAGGTGTAGGCAATAATAACCCTAAAGCTAAGATGGTAAATAATGTTAAATGTTCAAATCAAATTATTTCGTATATTTTATAACAACAGTTATAATAAAGGTTACAAGAACCAGCAAATTCTCAGGTCTACACTTTAATAAAAACCAGATCTAAAAGTTAGAAATACAAATAATTGCTTCAAAGTTTATAATCAGCTGTATATGGAAATATTGGAGCAAACAGCTGTTTTATCTGTTATTTTAGTCAATTTATTGCTATGGTAATAAATGTAAATACATGTGTTGTTTCAACAGTTTAGGCCTAACCTAAGATTTTTTCCGACTAAATTTACAAAGATTGGAATAAAAATTGTTTTTATCAAAATAAATTCTAGCCTATGTTACTCAGGGGTAGTGTAGTTTTTATTAGTAAAACTATTTTTTTCAATAGGTTCAGTGGTTCCAGAAATTACCCCCTACATATAAACAAACAAATTTTACCTCTTTATAATGTTAGTATAGATTTATTTTTTAATTCGTATTGCTTTTCGTAGTTTCACCTTTTTTATTTTAGGTAATGGAACTCTATTTTGTTTTCGATTGTACTCATGTTTGCTTTTAACGGGTTGCTAGTTATTCTTTTGTTGGAGGACCCGAAGCCGACTGCGCCTGTATGCCTAGGGTTTCCTACATTTTTCATGGAGATCATTGTTTTATTTTTTTAGTTTCGTAAGTTAAGTTTTTATTAATTTTGATATAGTAAAAATTGAGTGTTTGACTATTATTGCATTGTCTCTATGAGAAATAAATATTATTCTTTCTTCTAAAAAAAATCCAAAATGTATTGAAAATTGCGTAATTAGTACATTGTGTTAAAAAGATAAAAAGTAGGCCCACATATTTCTTAATTTTACACAAATTATCAGAACCAAACTGAGATATGCGTTGAAATTCTAAGAGCTAAATTAAACGTAAATGTAAAAATAACATACATAATATTATAAAGAGGTAACATTTTTTTGTTTGTTAGTTTTGTTTGTATGTAGGGGGTAATCTCTGGAACTACTGAACCGATTGGAAAAATAGTTTTACTAATAAAATCCTTCACTATCCCGGAGTAACATAGGCTATAATTAATTTTGATAAAAACATTTTTTTTATTTTAAAATTTGTAAATTTAGTCGGGAAAAAATTCTTAGGTTAGGCTTAGACTGATGAACCAACACATGTATTTTTACATTTATTACCACAGCAACCAATTGAATAAAATAACAGATAAAACAGCTGTTTGCTCTAATATTTCCATTAACACCTGATTTCAAACTTTGAACAATTATTTGTATTTCTAACTTTTAGGTTAAGTTTTTATTTATGTGTAGACCTGAGAATTGCTGGTTCTTTTAACCTTTATTGTAACTGCTCTTATAAAATATACGAAATAATTTGATTTGAACTTTTAACATTATTTACCATCTTAGCTTTGGGGTTATTATCAATCCTACACACCTTTATTATAGAAAAAACATAGCATGATTATGTGTATAGAAGGTTCCAACGGGGTTGGCGTGAGGAGCACGCAGGGGTTTCCCCTAGTGCAATATAATCTGCGTTGGTTATTTTGTTAACAATTGTACGCTTGTTTTAATAATTAAGTAGATTATTTAAATTCGAATGTTTAGAAAACCGAATCTCTAACCTCAACAATGTCAGAAGAATTGCAGAACCAAAATGTAGCAGTAAACCCTGAACTACGTACTAAACAAGTCAAGAATGCTTATTGGCTAATGTAAACAATTACCTGTATAAAGTATTCACAAAGTTCAACAAGGAGAGCACTGCAGTGTCGGGTAGACGGACGGACGCGGAACTGCGAACTGACTAAGCGCACACACTAGACAACTTCTCCCTCCAAAACTGATTTGCTCGCGAAAAATAAAAAACCAGGTCCTCGCGTTGTTGAACGCTAAACGGCCGTATGTCGGCCACTTATAGCCTATATACATATTCGCAACACACCCCTTTTAAATTCAAATATGCAAATATCGGTTGAGCGATGTACGGACTAGTTCCTCATGATTTATGCATTACACCCGCAGCATAACACGGGCTACGGTCGAACCGTTACGGGTATAATGAATCGCGCCCATTGATCCGTCATTTGGGTTAGGTATCAAAGCTCTGTGTCAGTGGTTCTAAATTAGCGATTCAATCGTACAGTCCTGTTAAAATCAAACAACGAAAAGATTAGGTTACCGGTAGTTCCAAAAGAATCGTCTATATCTTACCTGTATTACGAAACCGAACATTTTCGCTTTAAGGGGTATACCCTGTCCGTCATATTGAATTTAATTCCAATAAGAGCAATGCTACAGAATAAGTCATTTTTCCCCGTTAATTCGTGGAATAAATTTAAAAATTTGATTTGATTTTGAAGTACTAGCCTATTATACCAGGTGTCTTAAAAGTCCCACCCTCCCCCTTTAACTTTTGTGTTTGTTAAAACAAACAAATATCCTTTGGGGAACGATACTAACTTAGCCCAAAGTATCTTTTGAAGCAATCGGAAATTTTGAGTGTCCCCTAAAAATGGGAGAATTTTGGGGCCAACTCAAAATTTTTAAATGGGAAATATGGTCATGTGATACCTCATTTTAAAGGTCTATTTAAGACTAGGAAAATGACATAAAGAAAATAAAAATCGGACCACCCAAAACAAAATGGCGGCCCTAAACGTGTTGAAATAAATCGACATAAAGTTGCTAATATCTCGAAAAGGAAGAGTTTTTAGAAAAAAATTCAAGAGACAAAAAATGTTTATTTCAAAGTGTTTGACCTAAGCATTGCTTTCAAATCGATTTAGTAAATTTTATTTTTTACAAAATTTTCTAAGATTTAGGTGTCTTAAAATTTTTGAAATCGAGTTGGAAGCAATATTTTAGGTCAAGCTCTTTGAAATAAACATTTTTGTCTCTTGAAATTTTTCTAAAAACTTTTCCTTTTCGAGATATTAGCAACTTTATGTCGATTTATTTCAACACGTTTAGGGCCGCCATTTTATTTTAGGTGGTCTGATTTTTATTTTCTTTGTGTCATTTTCCTAGTCTTAAATAGACCTTTATAATGAGGTATCACATGACCATACTTCCCATTTAAAAATTTTGAGTTGCCCCCAAAATACCCCATTTTTAGGGGACACTCAAAATTTCCGATTGCTTCAAAAGATACTTTGGGCTAAGTTAGTACCGTTCCTCAAAGGATATTTGATTGTTTTAACAAACACAAAAGTTAAAGGGGGAGGGTGGGACTTTTAAGACACCTGGTACGGATGTGGATTGCTTAGTACATTTTCGAAAACCGTTTTATTGTTTTCATAAACGTATGATATAAATAGTAAACTTTATTAACTTTTTTCTCAGTTGCAAAAAGAGATATTGCAAAAAACCTTAGCAATCAACACCCACAATCTATTTTACTTTAAGGGGAAAAAATACATACTAATTATATTACCTTACTAAGGTCCGTCTTGTGACTCCTTGTCGTTTTGTTTTATGACAAACTCGTAGTTTCATGACAGTACTCGTTGAGATGCACTACATTTCAATTTCTTATTTATTTATTTACGCGTTAAATTATGACTTGTGTGTTAGTGTCTGTGTTATGTGTGAATGCATAAACATTTAATGTTTGACGAACTCACCAGAGTGATTTAGGACCCGATGATGAAGTTACGACTTCGAAACATGTCGTCATAAAACAAAACGACAAGGCGTCACAAGGACGGACCTTATTAAGGTAATATACCGGATGTCTTAAAAGTCCCACCCACCTATTATTATTATTTTTGTATTAATGAAATTAGACAGATTTGCTTTGGGGATTGTTAACATGACCAAAAATGGAGTTTTTTGTTGTATCGTAATTTCAACCCCTCCTCCGAAAATGGAGTATTTTGAGGGTAAGTCGAAAATTTGAAACGAGAACCCCTATTGAGTGACACCTCATTTTAAAGGTCTTGATAAAAGAAGAAGATTGGCACAAACCGGAGGTCTATACAGGGTGTCCTCGAACTCTCTGGACCCCTTTTGTGGATATGTTTCTGGGATCCAGACAAACATATTTTACAATATAAACATGGGTCTACGGTGCTTATTTTTTCGTCTGTCTGTCTGTATGTGTTTTTTACAAAATACTTAATATTTTTTGAAGTTAAAAAGATATTGAGCTCAAACTTTGTATACCTATTTGTTGCGTAACCTTTTATCACTGTACAAAAAATTAGAACATTATTTTAAATATTTTCAAAATGGCGGCCGTTTATAATTTTTAATATCAAATATCTCAAAAACCGCTAACTTAACAAAACATTTACAAGAGACAAAAAAGTTTACGTTTTTAATGGCAAACACAATGGTTTTATTATTTTGTCTGTAGCACAAAGGGTAACAGATATATTGACCCAAAAAAAGGGAAAATGTATTTCTTCGTAGTTGTCAACAATACCCAAAATTACTCTTAAAACAAAATATTTTAAAGTTATAATGAGCTAAACTAATAAGTTATTTGCATAATGTTTCGAGCACTTTATGAGCTGATTCAACTAGCAAAAAATAATAAACATGTTCTTATATTCATAGGTCTGGAAATGCTTCGTTAGAGAGAGCTGGCGAAAGATTTCACCCATGTTTCAGATTACTCACAGAAACGAATCAATATTGAAATATGTAGGGCGTTAATTAAGGTGTAAAATTTAATTTAATTTACGTAAAATGAGCAGATAAATTTAATAAAATAGGTTCCA
>JAGFPH010000937.1:266573-279025 GCA_018207615.1 Philaenus spumarius
TCAATAAAAAACATTATCCATACAAACTAGATGCGCTGGTTTCCTAGAGAGTGTTGATGGTGAGCAGAATGTCAAATAGCGGTGAACATTTTGTATGAATATAGCGAGTTTTGAAGTAGCGAAGATGACGAAATTTGGATTGATTTTGTCAGCAAGCATGAAGCACTATACAATGTGATGAACGAAGACTACAGAAAACACCAGCTCTGAAAAAACCCAGATTTTCATCATTGCAGTACAGATGACGTCATGATGATCCACTAAAATTTGAAATACAAACACCAAATACCATTTGTAGTACGATATTTCACCCTTCTCCAAAAAATAGCTTTCACCTTCTGATGACTCCTTCTCTTCTAAATATACTAATAATGCCATGTCTATATCGTCCATTCTCAATCGAAGCATAACATCCACTGTATTTTTAAGTTGACATCAATAGCCACTGTCACGACGACCGTCTTTTTACGTCTGCCGCAACATTTCAAATTACGGCTAGGTAGTACCGCTTTCTTAGGAAACCGTAGCTTAAATGTGTCACTTGTTTATTGCTATAATCCTTTGATTCCTATAGTTGTATAGAGGTTGCTGATGTTCGATAGCGTAAATAACTGTTTCCGTGTCAAACATTTTGTCACTTAGAAATAAACAATAACCACTAGAACCAGGACAAAATCGATACTTCTGACTACTGTGGCCTCTCTGGTAGCTGCGCTACGAGTGTGCTAGACAGGGCTCTGTATAACTTGGCGTCAGTCCACGTTGGCAACGTTCAACAGCCGGTTAACGCGGATTCGCCCATTCGATCAACATTGGTTGATAGCGCTTGTATAACACAGCTCTTAAAGGGCAAATAAATGTATTTGATGCTTGGCTTAACCCTCCAAGTGCTGACTATATTGCTCTTTAGTGCTAAGGGTATTTTTGGTTCCTTGCATGCTTATTAACTAAAATCATTATAAAATACTCACTAACAGTAAAGTAAGACTTATTATACATCATTTTAAACACAATTACATGCTCTTTACAGTAAATAGCTTTAACAGGCTTACGTTATAATTTTTATCCTTTTTTTTTTGTTGACCAAAGTAGAAATAAAAAAATCAAAATTTTTTGTTTTCTATAACCACTTGCTCAAAATATGTAAAAAAAAAAGTAATGTAGAAAATCCAATATAGCCAAAAGTAGCACAATTTTATAGTGAATAGAAATATACATAACACTACTACTTTGCTGTAAAAAAAAACTTTTTGCACAAAGAAGAAAAACTTGCCTCTAAAGATATAAAAGTACTGTCTAGGCCAAATATTTATGGTTTTAATTTGTTATAAAGGAATAACACACACATTATATGCAAGAAAAAAAATATTTACAGTTCAAAGTCTCTAAAAGTCACTATTTTCAAACGCACCTCTAATAGCACTTGAATTGCTAAGTACACTCATAATTATTTCAAAAATGAATAAACATTTACAAAAACAAACAAAAATAAACTGAACTAAACTGAAGCTAAAAATGAATAAGAACTAGTGGATAAACAAACAAAATCCGAGTTCCGAGCGTCTATCTACACGACTAGATAGTTGATTTGACAATTAATTCTGCCGAAGGTTTGTTCGAGTCGATATCGCCATAGATCATGAATAATAAAATAGAACATGCATGCATACGGGGGCTGTGTGCCGAGAAAAAGGTTGTCGCGAAAATAGTGCATGATTGCGAAGCGAGGTAGCGCTAGGGAGAAATCATTGGTAGCATTGGTGTTTCACACAGCTTCCATCGTTTCCCAATAGATAACGCCACTGTCGTCGAATTTCCAGTGGAACAAAATATTGCATTGGATCGGAGTTCTATTAGATTATCCAAATACAATGATATCGCTATGAAACTCTGAACTATAATAAAGTGACTCTTTCCAAACACAACCATACATTGAAGTATCCGATTGTATTAAAAATAGCGGCGTCATAGACATTTACAAAATGTGTTGCGACGTTGGCACTATAACGCAACTTTCATACATCGCATATGCGATGTTAGCACTTGGATGGTTAAAGGAGTAAATGGTAATTTCAAAATCTACCTGCACCTGTGCCCCAAGGGATTCAGACAATGTTGAAATATTTCTCATTACAACATGGCACTCTCAAGGCCTTGCTCCCCTCCATTATTAATGAATAGGATTTGAGTTTAACAGTCTACCAATAATAAGTGTATCTTCAATTCCAATGAAAAAACTTTGATAGTCGTGGTGTAACAAAAAAGTAATTGACTTTTATTACATTGAAATTGTTATAATTTAAATATACAGAACATAAATAAAATGAGCATACAAAAACTTGAACTACAATTTCTCCTAGATTTAGAAATGAAATAAATAATATTTACTGCCGTAACAAGCTATGTTTCCGAGTAATAAAAGATAAAAATGACAACTAAAAGGGTATTTTACAAATATAATGAAATGATGTATGAAATTAGTGAATATAGAAACCAAACAAATATGAAAACATCAACTTCAAAGACAGCTCAACTGATTTATTGAAATTCTTTTATCCAACACGAAAAACATGTCTCTTTTATTCTGTTTTGGCATCTGGCGATTTCTCTTCCTCTTTGTGCTTGTTTGGGTCATCCGGCTTCATTGCGGGGAAAAATAATACTTCCTGAAACAGAAATACAACGTTTCGTTTAGTAGCACGTCTGCGTTGCAAAGCACTTAACATTTACTTCTAAGGCCCTGTTCCCCAATCTCCAAACGAGTCCCAGATAGAGCTATCCTCCAGATAAATGAACTTGTCTTCCACTAACTTGTGACAGCCAGGGAATAAACTTTGCTATTCTACTCATAAAATTATCGTTACGTACATAACCCTGAAAGTTGGAATGGAGCATACTGACGATTTCTTGACGACCCGTGTGCGGACGTAGAACGAGGGAAACGACAATCGTTATTTTCCATGCTTGACAATTGACAAACGTCTCTCTCACGCAAAGCATAGACAACGACCCATGTGCGGACTGCCTTAATGTTTCACTATAATCGCGATTAGTAAGTTGAAATCTACTTGAAAAATTAGTAAGTACTTCAAAAATTAAATAAATGAAACTTATTTTTTCATTCAGTTCTCAAAAATACAATTCTTTGATAACTTTCTGAATTTTTTAGAAATTTTCAGTACTGCTTAAGAATAAATACAGTTGTTGAATAAAGCAATGGTTGACTATACCTTGATGTTATTTGAATCAGTCAGGAACATGGTGACTCTGTCAATACCCATCCCCCACCCTGCTGTTGGAGGCAATCCATATTCTAAAGCTGTGCAGAAGTTCTCATCAACTAGTTGGGCTTCATCATCACCCGCAGCTTTGTCCTTTAAACAAATTGAAAACATCAATAAACTCTTAAATAATATTTTTATAGAAAAATCTAACAAAATATTTAAAACTCATCGGATATTTATTAGAAATTTGATGTCCAACGGCTTAGTAGAGCCGAGTATTGAATTCGACAAAAGCCTGTATTTCCCAGGACTGTACGAATAAAATCGTAACAGTAAATGTGGTTTACTTTACACGAAACGAAAGATTGAAGTTTTCCTTACAAATTGATATCTTTACAAATATATCAAATTTTATCTCGAATGCAAAATGCGCTTTTTCATTGGTTGAAAACGGTTCAATTGCAAGAGTTTACAGAAAACTCTATATTTTCGGAACTATAAGAGTGACGTCTGAGTGGAAGGCAGTTTTAGAAAGTTAAAATGTTGACGAATCCAAAGGGATCTGTATATTATTTTCAAAACAGTTCTGTCGAGCGAAACTGAGCCTTGGAGAAGTGACGTATTTGTGTAGTTTCCTATTACTTTCTCGCGCGGCATCAACTGATTTAGAACACTACAATTTTAAAACGATGATTACATATGTAAATACAGTACAGTCCCGGTAATTCGAGTCTCGATAATCCGAGGTTCCGTGTAATTCGAGCCACAAATAGCATTGAATGTGACCACGCATTGTGACACATTCTTGCTGCTTGAAGGATACCGATCTTTAAATTTTTGTTTTCCAATGAATCTGTCAAGAGCGTTTTTACAATAAGTCGCCGGTATAAATGCTTAACATTTTTTATAATGCCCTGATCCATGGCTGTACAACTAAAGTCATGTTCGGGGGGAAAAAATAACCGTAATGTTGTTCATATAAGTGGGGTAGAGTTATGAGCAGTACAAATGTCAATAAACAATATGATTGTTCTGTTCTGTTTACAAAAGGTTTTGTCGAGAATTAACAACAGACAGAGATTGGGCAGAGCATCAATGACAAACTACAGTATCGGTACCTAGAGAATTCTCGGAAGGCAAAATTCTTGGAAACTGGTACCACGTCTAGAATTAAAATACGTGTACAAACACGTAAGTCCAGCCCCCTTTCTACCAGACAGTGACCTATTTATCCAGCGATCCCTTTCACAGCACACGATTTATTTTTAGTGTTGAAAAAAAAACTTCGATCTAAAGAAATTGACTTTGAATTATCCATAATTTTTTTACATTGATATCATATAAAGTTCAAGGGACCGAACCGAAACTTCGAATTAACGGTAATTTCGAATTAAAGACGTTCGAATTATCCAAGTTCTACTGTACATACAAAAATAACATCGAAACAAACTTTTCCCGGCACTGCCGTATTCCCCAGGCGCTCAGGCGTGATATCGCAGCTCGTAAACGTTGGAGTGTAGTTAAAAAAAACTATTTATGATTTCTTTAATAAGTTTCTATTTTTTACTGTGTATAAAATGGCTTTTTTACCTCAGTGTTCAATACAAAATAGTGTATATTTAATAAAACTTTAATTTTTTCTGAGATACGAGGACTATAAATAGTAGTTTTATCTTAACCTCTACATATTCCATGTAATTCGAGTTTTTCACAATCCGAGGTACTCTCGGTCCCATTCAACTCAAAATATCGGGACTCTACTGTATAGTGTAATGTCTTCTTTTGTTGTTTTCAATAACTAACCTTTGCTTGCTGCTCGAATCGCTCCCTTTGCACAACGGGATCGTTTAACTCCGTGTACGCATTGCAGATTTCTTTCTTCATCACAAACAATTCAAACCTTTCAGTAAGTCCAGGGATGGTACGATGCCATTTGGCTAGAGGGCTCATTACTTGCGGGTGGTCCAGAATAAATGTAGGGTTAACGCACTGTTCCTCTAAAAACGCTCCGACTAACTGTAATCAACAACAAAATTTATAGAAACGTCAACAAATAAAATTGTAACATCTTCAACTTCCTAAAATAAATATTGTCAAATTAGATTAAGACCATAAGTCAATTTTGTTTAAAGGGAGCACTTCATTTAATTCAATTTACATTTTCTTTTAAGAGAGCCTGATATTAAAAGTATTTAACGTAAAGGACATAGACTAGTAAGGTATGATATAAAACCCAAAGTGCGTGTGTAAATCACATCTATGACTGAACAGTTCAGAATTGACAATCTTAAATGTAACCAAATAATTTTAAATCAGTCCATATCCAGATTGAGTTTGGTGCGTGTTAAAAATATAGTGAATCATTTATCATTGAACATAGAATCGAAAGATCACAAGAAACTTTCAACTGATTTATATATAAACAAGCTATAGCGAATATTATAAAATTATCTTGTTCCGGTTGAGTAAAGCTATGTGAGTACAGAAGTCCGCCTTCAGTCACTCTGATACTAACTTCTGTAGAGGCAAGTCACGTTATGACTCTCTTTTAAAGTTTTTGCACAATAATTCACAAGTGAGAATTATTTAAGTTTGTTAGGATGAATCCGATATAGAACGATTCACCGAGGAACAACAACAAGGTTTCTGGAGTCTCAATCACTGGATTAATGTGATTTATCCAGATAAATAAACTTAGACGATTTCGCCAACGTGGCCAGACAATGGATGCAGTAGGCCTACATCACCAGCTCTAATTAACTTCAATCATCATTCATCCTACGACCAAAGATCATCTGGTGTATAAATCGAGTGGGTTTGTAATAAACAGTGCTTCTTATACATTAAAAATCCATGGTACGTAGATGTGCACTTAAATATTCTTTTACTTAAAAGTACATGCTCTCTTATAAATTATTGAATGATTAAATTTTGTAACTGTATAAATATATGTTTGATTTGTTTAAAGTTTATTTCTAAATTGTCTACGTTGATTAACCTAAACCAACCCTCTTCACATTTCTAGAATCAGGTCATAGAATTCACAACCCGAGATAAGAAATAAAAAAATAAAGTAAAGTCTTTTAATAATTTAATTAAAATCAATTTTTTTTTATTTCTCTAAGCCGAGCAACTTACAGAATTAGGTATTATTCTCAAGATATTTAAATTACATGAGTAATCGGCATAACTTTGAAAGGTGATAGGAACACAAAAATAAGCAAAACTGCTCATATGAATGTACAGAAACGTTTAGTTTTCCGTATGTAGCCATTTTTTTCTTGTAATTATACAACTTTAGAAAATTAGTATTATTGTGAGTTTCATTGTTTATATTAATTTTTTTATCAACACACCAAGATCCAAAACAACTTTACTTTGTAAATATTCAAAATGGTGACTGTTTACAGTCAAATATCTCGGAAACCGTAAACATAACAATAATTTTATAAGAGGCAATTAATGAAAAACAAAATAAATTTTTCTGAAAACCCAAAACGAAAAAAATTGGTAATTTCCAAGAACACACAAAACATTAAGAAATAAATAGTAGAGCTTTTAGCTCAACTGTGCCAACTCGATCGTTTAACGTAATAAATCTGCCATTATAATCATACTTGGAAATGTTAAAATGCTCAATTCTCTAAAAGCTGATATTTGTTCAGACCTACAATTGTTACGGTTTTCTTTTTGTTTCAGTTTATTTTATTCAACAAGTTATTTTATACGATCTACCTAGCAGTATTTCGGTTGAGATCTATTAATCATGTTAATTACATCTAATTTCATACTGTCTAACCTTATCAAGTAGCCTAGCAGATGTTCTAGGCGGTGGGCATTCGACTCCGTGAGATTCACACAGCTGACTAAGCAAGGCATTGGATTCAGGTGTAGCTAAATCAGCAGGCGCTGGTAACTTTACTTTCAGAATCTCTTCCAATGCCGGAAACATGTATATCCGACGAAACGGGGGGCTAAAATCGACTTCGACTTCTTCGCCTACTCCTTCGCCTTCAGGATGATATTTCACCTTGTAAGACCCATGAATACTTTTAACCATACCTAGGCAAAACAAAATAAAAGTTAAAACCATTCAAAAACAAACAATTTGTACTAATAAGTTTTATGATAATAAGTTTTAAAACTACAAAATATAAAAAATTTCCCAATGATTTTCCACTACAATTTTTGTACGTAAAGAAGCCCTACATTTAATTACAAGTAAATAAAAATTAAATCCAATCATTCAAATTGTCTACCCTGTCTTTAGGATTCAAATATTTGCTTAGTGTACAGTAGAACCCCTCTTAACCGGTCTGGTCGGGACCGAGACCCTGGCCGGTTACCTGTTTGGGCAATTGATCCAAGGTTCCCGTAAGAAATAGATTTTGGTTCAAAAATAACCTACATATTTCATAAATAAACAAGCAAATAAGATGTGATTGCAACTCATTTTATTGTATAAACATTTTAAACTGACATAAACTTGGAAAACTGAATTTACAAATATACGGTATCATTGTTTAAGGGGGCACTCCACCTTAATATTGACAAAAATTACAATATTTTTTTCACCTAGTTTTGTTCCCTGTGATTTTCTGAACAATTTGATATATAATAAGTACAGATAATATGCCTATAAATAGTTTATTTTATCTAAAAACTAAACGCTTACACATATTTCAGGCATACAGATGTATATTCTTCAAATAACTTGTCTTTTTCTAGGTCATTTTCCGAAAGTTTAGTTTTCACAAGTATTCATTTACTGTGGTAGACATAACTAGTTGTATTTGAGATAGCCTCATACTTTTTTTTTTATTTTGAAGAGGACATTTTATTGTACAACCTGTAGTATGGATACACATTAGTTCCTATAATAAAGATTTTAAGAAATGATTTTAAAATATTTTACTAAAATTTTTTATAAAAAAATTAAATAACATATTTTTTACAGAAATATTTTATATAATTTAATATCCATACTACAGGTTGTAGAATGGAATGCCCTTTTCAAAGTAAAAAAAAAAATAAGAGGCTATCTCA
Organism: Philaenus spumarius; assembly: GCA_018207615.1. Classification (NCBI taxonomy): domain Eukaryota; kingdom Metazoa; phylum Arthropoda; class Insecta; order Hemiptera; family Aphrophoridae; genus Philaenus; species Philaenus spumarius. The sequence continues at coordinate 274,844 of JAGFPH010000937.1, forward strand.
AATACAATTTGAGTTATGTCTGCCACAGTGAAGCCTAGTTAAATCCGTAAAAATTACACCCCCTCCCCCTTTGGAGGGGGTGGGGGCCAAAACTTATGGAATAGTCACTATAACCAACACTCATATATAAAACATAAAACAATTAGGTTTGCTTTAAAAATACACAAAAATTTTTTTAAGGTGGAGTGCCCCCTTATAAAATGTGTTATTTTTTCTGTTCTTTAACTTTAAGATTTTCTGTTCTTTAAGATTTTTTTAAAGCCAAGTCTCTCATTTTCATATGTTCATCACGTCTAATGCCGTTGAACCTTTTTTTTTGCTCAACATATTACTCAATATGTTACAAATATTACATATTTTGCTCTCACAAAATTCAGTAAAGGTTCCAACAAAGCAACAGACGAAGAAAAATAAACAAAGGATGCCGCTTTGTCAATTGCTTCTAAGAAAAATACAGTTGCCGCGGAAGCAAGAGGGGACTCAAACTCACGCACCCCCTCCCCTGTTCTGCCTGCCAGAACACTAACAACACATTGCACACCTAACGTTGCGTCAGCCTACTTTATTTCCAAGAAATGTCCGTCAAACAATCAATGTTTGAGCCTTTGGCCAGTTACAGTAACATAGTCTGTAAGAGAAAAAAGACTCTGTTGTTCCATGGGATAGGCCGGTTAAGAGGGGTTCTACTGTACATGAATTGGCTAGGTAAGAATTTTTAACAATAATAAATTTAAAATAAACCATAACAAAGAACCCATATTCCTAATATTGTTAGTCAGTAAATAATAACGGTTGATTGACCAATGGGTTTTGTATTGTTAGGTTTATACTAATAATAGCTTTAGTTAAATTCTCTGACGAATTTCTTACAACTAATTTGATGCCTGTAAAAAAGCAACCCACCTGAAACCATATTCTCAGTGATGGTGATGAGGTCATTATAGTCCGCGTACGCCATATAAAACTCACAAGTTGTGAACTCTGGGTTATGCGTCAAATCGATGCCTTCATTGCGGAACTGTCTTCCAATCTCATAGACACGATCAATTCCACCGACCACTAACATCTAAAAAACAAGAAAATAAATTACTTTTTAAATATATATATAATAATTTATAACTTCTGATAAATCACAAGAAGTGCGCAATACTTATTCCATCCACTGTAGCTTATCTTGAGAAAGTTACTTTTTCCTAAATATTAGGTCTCGTAAACATAAAGTTGTTGAAAAAGTCAAATGCAGCTCCACTCATCATCAAATTGCTTACTATTCAAATGTACATAACATATTTTCAGATCAAATATTCGTTTAAAAAAATGTTCAGTAGTTTATGAGCCAAAATATCAACTCCTATAAAAGCAAGTATGAACGTATGTGAGTATCATATAACAGCTGATTTCACCCATCGTCTGTAATTCTTAAACAAACCCAGTGTAGATTATAGTTTGGGGTTATGTTTACAACTTCAATCAATAATATTGAATAATAATAATCATTATAATTTCTTGAGCAGTTGATTTTTTTAAATATGAGTTATAGAACTAATGTATGCTATAATATATGTTATAATATTTGCTTTGAGGTTATAAACTGTACATAAATACAACCTTTTATCATCAATATATTTGTTTATACAAATTGAAAGAATAGATACCTATTCTTTTACCTGCGGAAAAATTCTTTCATCTTTTTATAACATATAAACATATTCGATTATTAATTTCTTCACTATAATATTAATTAAAAGATAGTATTTTTATCTTTCTTTAAATATATAATAACGTATGTAAATAAAAATGTTTAACAAATAGGCCTACAGTTTTATAATCCTTATTATTCTACACATTTACCGAGTTAAAAAATCCCCGTCAGCACAGTTAGGTAGGCCTTAAGGGTCGGCTCTAGTAAAGCAGAAACCAACCTGCGACTCCAGCGCTTCACCCTATATCGGCGGTAGGTTACACGGACATTGCTCATCCTAAATCCATTTAATACTCGCAATTGTTCAAATAGCGTATTTTTAAAAATACCAAACTCTTGGGGACAAAATTCTTCATCCGAATGGCTTGGTAATTTTTCGCTATAATTAACAACGTAAAAAAATATTTAAAATCACCCTATAGCGGCGGTAGGTTACACGGACATTGCTCAGCCTAAATCCATTTAAAACCCGCAATTGTTCAAATAGCGTTTTTTTTTTTAATATCAAACACTTGAGAATCGAAGCTGGGAGTCGTAGCGGTGACGAAGGACTCTAACATGTACAGATTTAAAGACAAGCTTACCTTGTGATAAAGCTCAGGAGCTATTCTCATAAATAAATCCATGTTGAGATCATTATGATGAGTAATAAACGGTTTTGCTGTCGCTCCACCTGCAATCATGTTCATCATCGGAGTCTCCACTTCCAAAAACCCAAGTGAATCCAAGAAGTGACGGACATAGGCTATTATTTTAGCACGAACTATGAACTTCTGACGCACCTTTTCATTCAAGATTAAATCTAAATATCTCTGTCGAAACCTTGTTTCCTAAAAACATAAATAAATGTATTTATTAATTTGGAGAGTGAGGGCATAGTTTATTTTCTGTGTGCGCTTAAAGACAAAATTGAGAAAAGACAAACTTTTTACAAATAAAATTCCATTATATCTACTGAATTCTTTAAAAATGCACTTGTATGTATATGAACCACATTAAGTACAATTTCATGTATACAAATTATGACTTACAAAAGCGAAAGAACTAATATATAAGAGTTATTAAAAAAACAAGGTAAATTTCTGGTAAACGGTGTAACATTGAACTTGAAACCAACAGATACTTGTTTATCTTTGCAGGTGTTTTAAGGGACCATGTCAGCAGTTATCACAGAGAGACAATTCCTTGCAGTGATTAAGCCTTTCGACTCTCATTTTTCTTTTGACAGTGGCCATTTCCTGTTTCTAATCACATGTCGGGTGCTGGCGACAACAGTTTTTTTCCGATACTATCGATGACTTTATATGAAATTACAATCTATTGTACTCAGTGTATTCTTTGCGCCAGAGGCAAAAACATCTACGACAATACTTTCTTATTTATTATCTTGTGAACGACATTATATCGTGAGCTGATCGACTCTTGCCTATTGCCGCAGTGGCAATTATGTTGCTAACCACTGTCACTGGAAACAGTAGTGAACGAATCAGTAGAAAAGCCAAAGGAACCATTCATGAAGACGTACAGAAACCAACAGTTATATAACAAGTATATGAGTGGAGTTGATTATTCGGATCATTACATCGAAAGTTACAACTTTAGTTGCAAATCTCTAAAGTGGTGGCAGAAACTATGTTTTTGGTTGCTGGAGATTTGCATTATCAACTCATACTTACAAAGAGCCTAGAGAAAAATCCTAATATAACAACTCAGTTATGTGGTGAAGTTAGGAATCCAGCAGGCACAGAAAACCCGGGCGGCCTTTGTCAAGTGATATGGAAGAACGGCTAAACAAACACCCACATTTGAATTACCTGTTTGAAAAGATCACATCAAAAGACTGGATCAGTCTTTAGCAATAGGAAAGTGGAAAGAGGAAGAAGAGAAACATATTCTGCTACATTTGTACTAAGAGTCTGGACTTCATCCTGGAGGATGTTTCGAGCAATATCATACTCAGAAGGATTATAAGCTCTACAGAAAGGTTATGTGAGTAAGTCTTATTGTATTTTGGTGTTTTCATTAGCTTTAGTATTATAATAAAAGAAGAAAAAATGGTCTAGAAGTAAGAAACTATTTTTTTTTTTAAATTAGTAGTAGGCCTCTAATTAATTGTAGTAGTTACTAGAGTGTACTCCAATACCTGCAAAATAACACTTTCTGCGCTATGGCATATAGTCTTCTTACAAATTACTAGCAAGATGGCGGGTCTTCTTATGAATGACTAGCCCAATTTAAACGATCATAAGTTGCTTTGTAGTCTTCCCTATTTTCCTAGTCTACTAGATTTAAACTCGTAGAAGCGTTCCTACCAATTACTCAGGTAAAATCAATTGCTCTAGACAACTACTAAACTCCCTCTTTTCCAATGTAAAGTGAATGGGACAAGTGTGGTTATAACCGCGCCCAGTCACAAGGAAGGTCATGTTTTGCGGGTTTAACCGCGCTCAGTCACAGGGAAGGACACTTTTTGGGTTTAA
>JAGFPH010000937.1:296781-310118 GCA_018207615.1 Philaenus spumarius
ATCAACTATCTTGAGACTTTAATCATAAGTAGCCCTGGAACATTAATTTCTGATTGGACTAGTTAAAAGACGAAATAGGGTATCAAATTTACTAATGTACCATAACAACCATTTTAAAGTTCCTGGTTTATTTATTATTTTTTTTAAATTAGTTTTGTTAGTGGCTAATAGCTCAAAGAATTAAATGTGTGTTTAGCATCATAAACCATAGAGCAAACATTTAAAACATGATTTACATTAAAAACATTTTGAATTAAAATAGGCCTACTACATCTGCTGAAACTAGTCATAGTATTTTATGTCACATTTCCTAACATCTGTAAAAGACACAATTTTTCCAAACCCACCCTTTGACTGCCAGGCAATAGTGAGTTGATGATATCTGACGTAATAGTGAAGAATTAGGTCTATGAACCAGGCATCTAGCCTTAATTCCAACTTGTCTCCAAAAACCCAGCATTTCGGATGGCCATTACCTGTACTGTAAGCTAAGAAGAATTATTACAATATTGTAAATATTGTATTACATTACAATACATTACAATATTCTATAAGTTGGAAAGTGTTAGATTAACTTTAATTTCTTTAATACGCAATCCCCTATTAAACCTATCAAAATAATTGCAAAATGTCTAATTGGTTTAAATTATCCATTTTCTATTAAAAAACAGTTTGGAAAAGTCTTTTACCATAGTACAAGTCGTTTTCTAACAAGGTTAGGTTTGAGATTACTTTCCAACTTGTTTTTAGAAAAGTAGCCTAAAAGTTTAAGCATTAAATTAACTCAATAAGATCTTATTTAAATTGAAAAAAATAAAATCAAGTTTACTTTCATGAACATTATTGTTTATTGTAGACTTACGCCGATTAAATAAATTTGATTCATTAGCTTGCATAACCTATCATAGCCTAGCCTACTTGTTATTCGTTAGCATTTAATTCACTTTTAAACATATTTTTTGCCAACTCGATGTAATTTTAAACTTAAGCCAAGCAATGTTTATACCGATTTGACTATACATTCATTTAATATGAATTAATCAAGATAACTAGGCTTATGTTTATAATATCCCGCATGTTGTGAATATAACCTCAAAATATTTCCGACAAAATCAAATTTCTTTTAAAAAAAGAACTTAAATCTTTCCAATTTTTAAAATATTGTACAAATTCAAAATTTCATAGCTTTTTAATTAGTCTACATATGCTAGATTTATAAATAATCATACTTTTTAGACAGTTTTTCACCACCACTATCAGCCATGCTGGCAGAAAGTATCTATTTGACTTTAAAAGAATTAATTACAAGATGTTTTTAAAATATTAGAATCATAGATGTACAGAAGAAGAAGATTGGGCATTGCAGGATAAACTTGGAGGCTCAGTAATGCAGTTTTTATTAAAAATACTTGTTTTATATTATAAAGTCGTAAATATTGTAAACATTAATAAAATAATTAATTATTTATTAGCTCCTTCAATTTTAGTTAATACCGTAATTTCAATGGTGAAAACTATAACTCTTTAAAATAGTAATACTCAGAAAGTTGGCTGGAATGATTAAATAGATTTAATTAAATGCACATGACATTACATTATATCACATTAAAAACTTGGAATTTTATTAACGTATTCGGAAGTTCACATACAGTACAATAGTGGTTCGTAGCCTATGGAGTAATTCCAAAAAGTGTTGCTTCTACCTACAAAAGCGTGCACACTAAACTAAAGATTGCAATATATATTATACTTAACTCCGTAAAGAAATATTAAAGGGAGTCATAGTTTCAATGCTACTTATCAACTTGGTTCGCAAGATATTACGTTATCCATCCATTACCGATGGTAATAATTTTTAGGTCTTATTGTCGGTAATAGTTCAGTTAGTAAGACAATATTTGAATACCGGTACGCTATTGTATAATTTAAGCTGTTGTATGTTGAAATCCTGCTACTGGTCTTTCTGCATGTAAGACCCCTTTTATACACGCGTTTTGAGCAACTCGATGTCTGGGTAAAAAACATTACAATGGACAGTCTTTTGTGCACCACCTCTCGACGCTCTTACAGTTCTGATTATGTTAGTATTTTTGCAGCAGGCGAAAGGTTGCACAATTCGCGTTCTTAACCTCTTCGGGCCTAGCGTAACCAAGAGGTTACATTAATTTTAAGTCTGTACTGTCGGTATTTTATATTTCTGGAAAACTTTGAAGTAGTTCACCTTAAAGCCAACAGACAGCAGCACATGCCAGTATTTCAAGTCATTCTAAAAAGTCATTGTAAATGAATCTATGGAAACAACAAGATGGACAATCGCCAGTTTTCTGTTGAGAACCTACATGACAAAGGTAAATATTTTATTTTACTGCAAAATTATTATAGATTTTCTCTGATAAAAATTTACAACATTTTAGAATAGTTATATAATTGAGCTGTATTTTATTCTAATAGTTTAACATTTCAGAACCTGAGTAATGGGCCTAAAAGTTTGTTTGTAACTTATAGGTTACAGTGGGACTCTATTCTGCTACATATAACATTGAATATTTTTTAACATTTTCACGTTTGTTTTTAGTAACTTTAGCCAAATATTTAACTACATTATGAATATTTTATATGTTTCAGGTGAACTTTTTGACTTTGTTGATCAATTATTGGATGATTCTGTGTCCGATATTGAAGGATTATCAGACGATGAATACGAGGATCCTACATTCGTACTTCAAGAAAACCAAGCTACAGCGCATAGTTCGGACTCTGGGGAAGAAGAGGATATCGAAGAGGAAATCGAAGACAGAAATATAGACCTTCCTATTGTCCCTCGAATGGAAAGAATTACATTGAAATTCAGAGACCAGATATTGTTGCACAATATAATATGAATATGGGTGGAATTGATCTAGGTACTGGATAGAATGATCGCATATTACCGAATTGCAGCTAAAACCAAGAAGTGGACAGTAATTGCTGTATTCCACATGATTGATTTCTCCATAGCTGCGTCCTGGATAGAGAGACGACGCTGGGATAAAATCCATGGGGTTGGCAAGAAGGATCGTTTCGACCTCTTGGACTTCAAGGTTGACCTAGGATACTTTTTACTGAACGCAGTAAATGAAGTTGAGGGTGTACAAGACGACAGAGAACTACTTGAAGATATTGAGCCGAATAGGAAGAAACCTACAATTCCATTGCCATGTGATGCACTTCGCAAGACAGGAGCGCTGCACCTTCCAGTTATACCACCTGGTGGCACATATGCAAGATGTAGAATGCCCTATATGCCGGATGTAACAGTCCTAAATGCCGGTTTCAGTGTACAACTTGTAAGGTTTTTCTTTGTTTGAACAATAACAGAAATTGCTTCAAACAATTTCATGAAATGTGATTGAAATCAAACAAGTAAATTTGTTGTATTGTTTATCAGTGTTAAGTTGAGTATAATAGAGGCCGGATGTAACCTATAGGATACAGCATTTTTTTCATGTTTCTAGTAAAAAAATTTCAAAAATGAAAAATAGTGTTTTTTCAATTATTTTTTTACTGCCCAAAAACCATACTGATCTTAATTTAACTCTTTTGATTTTTGTTTGGGCCTGAAGAGGTTAAAAGGGTTATTTTCTGTGCCTTGTCCTGCATGCTGCATTTTTTTTATGTCGTAGGACTCAAAGTGAGTACTGTTTGCTACCGTACCAAATTTAATAAACGGTATCAGTTAACTGACACAAACTTTCTCCCAACTTACTGTAGTCAAAATAATATTGTTTTTAATCATTTTATTTACTACTTTTTAGAACAAAACAAAAAAAATAATATTCTACCTACGTCAATCGTATAAAAAATTTATTGTCCCAGGCGGGATTCGATCGCGCGACCTTTGAATTACTGGCCGTGCTCGCTACCGTGGTGCTACCCCGTGCGGCCGCTGCCGCGATGCTAGATTGACAACACAAACTTGTTTATTTTTAAACATTTCCCCATAATTATAAAACGCCGAAGTTTTGATAAAAGCGGGTGGTGTCATTTTGTTTGGCATCTTAAGCACTATAAATACTGAAAATTTGATCAAAATCGTTAGAGCCGTTTTTGAGAAATTTGCATTTTTGTCGTTTTTTATGGGTTTTAGGGGTAAATTACCCTTAAAAATTAAAAATTCCAAAAAATGAAAAAAACGCCTGGAGATATTAGGGTTTAGTACCTACATACCACATTTCATGAAAATCGGACCAATAGTGTCCTCTCTGGTCGTGTATACATACAGACAGACTGACAGACAGACACCACTCTAAAAACACTTTTTTGGGTTCAGGGAGCACCAAAACAAAAAATTCCACTAAAAATATTTTTGGGTTCAGGGAGCACCAACACAGATAATTGCACTAAACCATTTTTTGGGGTTCTGGGAGCACCAAAACAGATAATTCAACTGAAAATTCAAATTCGAACATTTTTACGAAAACAATACTTTCTCCGTATACTTCGTATAGGGTGGAGAAAGTAAAAATGGTACCACTCACCCAGGCACGGCACAATTTTTGTCTATACTAAGGCGTATAAGAAATTATATAAAAAATTTTCCTTCTCTTTACATTATACTAGTTAATTTTTTAATTGGTTATCTACAATCTCGTTTACAAATTTATAGGCCCGGTATTTATACCTATTATTTTAAATTTTTTAGACAATTTAAACCAATATTAATTTTGTATCTGTGTCGTATCAAAAATCTACCGGCACTTGTTATCAATATTGTAAGATTAAGAGTTTCATCATCTGAGTCACAGATCAGAAATTGTGATTATAATAAACTTAAATCGGCTTGAGGTGTAATAACATTATTTTGGCTTCATTTTAAATTTGTAATTATTTCAATTCAAATTGTAAAAGGTTTTATTTTAGTTACCAAATTATATTTAAAAGCAGTGAAGTATCATAATATTCATTTATTTATATAGAAAGGTAGCACGTAGACTTGCAATTATTACTGAATTTATTTTAGTACTTGAATTGCACCATTAAGGAAAACGCCAGATCGGCCTAAGATATTTTTTATAAATATAAATTAGAAGTATCGTTTGTTCGTGTATTAGTTTTGCTTAAAAGCTAATAATGGAGACCCAAGAGACCTCAGATGAGATAATTCAGAGACACAAAAAGGAAAAGAAAGAATTACAAGGTAAACATTTCTAGGTTATAAGTTTGACATTAAGCCTACATTTTAGTTACTTTAGACCTATTTTCCTTTATAATCAAATATAAATCATATGGTACTTCTAGTCACATGTGTTACAGATGACCTATTCAATGTCTTAGATTTGTTTTAGACTTATACAATTTAAATATTTACAGTTAGAATAACTATTATTGATTGTAGTAGGCTTTTACAAAAAAAAAAAAAAAACTATTGATAATAGCCTGTTGATATTAGATACTTACATGGATGATGTTTCATCAAAAAATTTAAGGAATCAAGAGTTTATGTAGCCTAGGGGAAATTTAGTGAAAATGCAAAGTAAACCTAACCTATTTGCCATTAGTTGTAATGTAATTTTCCAGTTCTAGTTTAAACTCGACAAACTTAATACCACTGGGAAATTGAGAGATTAACCCTAGAACCGGCAGATCGCACGAAACGTGCGATCATAACAACACATTTGTAACGCGTGATTGTATTGAATATTTGACCCACTAGAAATCTTCCAATCTCAAAAAGACAAACACCATTGGAAAAGTAAGCCTAAAGTTTCAAACTTTAATTTTTGTATTTACAATTTCTTTCTAAAACGTACATATTTATATACGTAATCATCGTTGCAGTTTATTAGTTTTCTACAAATCAATCGGCGCCCGAAAATTCATCCAAAACATAACAAAATAACTCAACTATCGTCAATCTCTAAAGCCCGCCCAATATGGCTTCTTAGTTAAACCTATGTATCGATGGATTCATCACAATTTCCCCTATCCAAAACTTTCATCCAATCAAAAATCGGACAAATAGTTCTGAAGTTGTAAGGGGTTTTGTAAACCCTTGCAATTGGTCAGTTTTCCAACCAATAAACAGCGTTATTTATTTCACGTGATATCTGTGTGACCTCAATCGTTTTTTAGAGATATTTTGGTATCTTTGTAAACATAATGCTTCAAGCTAACTTTCCCTGTAAACGAAATATATGCTATAATTGAACAGTGTATTGTGTAGGACCGTGGGAAACTGACTGCTAATACGGTCTCATGTAAGGTTTAAATTTGAATCCTAACGGACTTTTATAACATGGGTAGACATAGGAGTTTGCGCGCGCATCCTGTATAGCGTATCTCATAAAACGGGCAAGAGATTCCTACATTTTTTCTCACTTTTGTTATTCAAATAATTCTAAGGTCAAAACTTTTATGAAAAGATAATTTACAAGTATACAGTTCAGATCTTTGATTTATTCTCTACACTTTGTTATAATAATATTTCAGTTTTGGGTAAAGCATATATTAGTAAATTACGTTTCTAACTTGGCATACTTTTGATAGCAGACTTGTAGTAGGAACATAAAAACTCGTGTTTTCAAAATAAGAAATTTTAAAATTTTAAATGTTTTTATACAGTTTTATTTAGAACTAAATTACAAAACTTTTTTACATTTATGGAAAAAATTACAAAAAATGTTTACTACTTTTTATGTAGACTTAACTAGTTGAACTTTTATTTTTCGTAACTGAACATTTTTCGTTTCTTGAGCTAATAACTTTGTAAATTTTACATCTATCATTTTTTTACTGGCATATATAAATTTTTTGTTCCCTTTTCTACAAAAAAGGTACGGAACACTTTTGGATTGGGGTTCATTTACTATTTTTGGTGAATTTTTGAATAAATGCTTGCACACGCCAAAAAATCCATTTTCGTTAAAGCTGCCGGTTCTAGGGTTAATATTATATACCCCTTTGACCCAAACTTGAACAGTATAAAATAATCAATTAAAAGGACAAATTATAATTTAATAAAATATGGGAGCGTTAATGGTTTGATCATAGGCCTAATAAAACCAAAGTGACTGCAGTCATAAATGTTTATTTAACTAATCATAGTAGTATTAGATTGAATAAACATATTAGCCTACCTAATACAAGAGAAGTGGATAAAATTTCAAATACACCTCAACGACATATTTTGGCAGGGATGCCAACTTATAATTACACAAAAAGGCTTAATAACATAATTGTTATGTCTAATACTATATTTATTTCAGATTCCATTAAATTGTTTGTTAAAACTTTTTCCAAACTCACTTTACATTTTAATTTAAATAAGTTACTCCACCATATAAATAATATAATTAAATCTCCGAAAACAAAAAAAAAACCTTTGATAAAACTAAGTCATATGTTTTTAAAACACATTAATGAATATTAAACCAATAACCTGATTTACGATTACACTATTGGCTGAAACAAACCCTCTATACTCTGTCCTTGCTCCTCCATTCTATAAAGTAACTTCTGCATCCTGTTGCTCATAGTTTTCTTTATTATTTGACCTCATTCGTATGTTGACTTTAAATTAAAGAGGGCTGGTTTTTCAAGTGCCCGGTTATAATAAAGTTGAGATACAGATTTTTTTACATAGGCCTACTTAATGCGAATAAAGCATAGGGCCTATATTTTTCTGTATTTATTTTAAAACTGCACACTTCACAGACTGTATCTTAAACCAAAATTACAGCTGTCAAATATTAAAAGAACTTATGAGAGAAAGACATTTTTAAAAGCACATGTCATTGTATCTTTATATTAGTTGAGCTATTTTAAGCTACGAATAAATCAATGTTAACAGCTGTGTGAAATATCCAGTTTAGAATTAATCAGGCATTCAGTGCACAAGTGACCTAACCTGAATAGCTTAGTTTTTAATTAATTGAGTTTAAACTTTAAAAAATATATTATCACTATTTTTTTAGTTTTTAGTGCATTAATATACTAATCAATTTACCGTTTTTAGTGATATAATATCTCAAGAAGTAAAAATTTATAAATTATCACCAAATAAGAATGATTATAAAAAACTTGCTAGTCTTTAACTTACAGATCCTTAACCCTAGAATCCCAACGCTTATAAAAGTTTCATTATTCCTAACGCTTAGTCTACGAGACGACAGGTAAAATAAATGAATAAATACTTCAAAATAATAAAGTAATCTATTGTATTAGCACTTTAACAACACAAATGACATGTAATACATACAACTGACACAGTTTGAACCAGTTTATTGCTCTTGAAGACATTCAAAGCCTTGATGGTCACCACACATTGCTTTTGAGCAGTACTTGCAAAAGAATCTCGTCAATCGACGCTTCTTGGATGGGCAGAATGAGCAAATATTTATTCTCTGAGGTTCTTGTTGTACAAGTTGAGTAGGCTATCAGGAACTTCTCGATGCAGGATGTTGGCATCGCAATGTTATTACGACATACACGCAATGTTATTCGAAAACTAACACCATTCCCAACGCCTCGTCTACGAGACTATGCGATCACTGTTTTCGCACAAATATACACACACAACCGGTTTCCGATACACCAACGTGGCCGTCTTCGTGACAAATAAAGGTACTGGAGTGGTGGAGGCAGACACTACAACGTAGAGGGGATGGGGAACATGGCGACCACCATCTACCAGACGAAGCGTTGGGATTCTAGGGTTAATCTGAATAGTTCGTATTTGTGAGAGGTAGGCTAAATTTAGAAAGTAGTGAGATGTAAAGAATGCTGCCATTTTGACTATATAATCTCTTTTCCTCACACTGTTACATTCAATACTGGCTACAAATCTGGAATGTTCTGGTTTTTTATCTGATATGAGTTTTCCATTTATTTACACTTTTCCGAAAGTTAGCTTCACCTTTATATGAAACATTTGATTAAATAACAAAATTAGTTAATTTTTATTTGTTCATTTTACGCAGAGTTAGTGATGAAATCTTCACGTGGTAAATTAAAATGCAAATTATTATTTTCAATAATGCTACTTGTTACAGGTTTAGTTTCTTTAATTTTTTTTTTTTAGTTGTCAGCAACGGTTTTTATTTGTGTTTTTGTAGTCGGTTAGATGTGTAGTTTTTTTATTACAGTTTGTTTTAGTTTAGTCAAATTCTATAAAAGTGGCTGAACATTAACTATATATCATGAAGTTGCATTTTCATGATTTATATCTTTTGAAATTTCTTTAAAATTTGTCAGCAAAGGTTCTGATTTTCATTTTTTAAATCGATTAAGGCTAACAACAGACGAGACACCGGTGTACGGTACACTAGTGTACGGGCAGTGTACGGGACACTAAATGTACTATCAATTAAATGTGTGTCAACAGATGAGACACTGAGTAGCACGCTACCAGATTCTGTGGCTCTACGGTGTCTCTCCCCGCGAGAAGCTGGGACACCGGAAAGTGTCCCGTACACCGGTGTCTCGTCTGTTGTTAGCCTATGTGATTAGTTTCAGAATATGTAAAACGTTTATATGATCTTTTGTACACAGAGGTGATTATTTTTGTGTCGAAACGAAGTCGGAATTATTTGGTAAGTGTGTATAAATAACCTCTTTTTTTAACAATTAGACCTACTACCTATGCAATGAAAATTAAAATTAAACCTCGGATAGTTGGAATTTTTAGTTATCTGGTCTTGATTAATTTGTATTAGGCCTACTGAGTTTTCGCTGTACTTTTATTTACTTTACTCATTTATGTAGCGTAAAGCCTTTACGAAATATCACCATTCGATCTTAATCCGTGCTAAAATTTAATAATAAATGGCCCTTGACTTTATGTAGTACATATTTTTTATCTAAGCAAAAGATATTGTTTAGGGGCTACTTTTGCTCTTATAAAAAAGTAAACATACCGGTACCTATCACTTTCCGTGGGTTTTTTCTTTATGCAGGTTGTTCTCAAAATGTCTTTCACAATCAGAGCTTATTGCTTTAATTCTGGTTTCAACTGCTCGATGATGTTTGTAAATCAAACTCAACTATAAGTAAAGGTATACAAAATAGGCTATCACCCTTATCATTATGAGTAAGCACTACTATCTATTTCACTTAGCCTTTTGGCGATCTTAAATAATCTACAGTTTGGGACTATTAATCTCATAATTTTAGGTAAATAACATTTAATGTGCAGTAGTACTACAATGTTCAAATCAGTTATTTCTTTGTTGCGGAAAACATTTATCATACATCAATATACTGCTAAATATATATATTACAAAAAGTTTCTCTCGCAATAGTAAATACTGTCAGTAATTACGATATTTTGGCTCCAGGAAAAATACAAGCACTCAAAAAAACTGCAACTAAAGGAGATAAGAAGAAGAAGAAAGAAGTTAGCGAAGAGATAGCGCACTTGGAAAGTGAACTGGAAAAGAGACATCAAGAAGAGATGTTTCCCATCAGTAGTGATAATGCAAATGTAAGTTGTTAATAGTTACAATTTAAATAATAACATTCTTTGTAAATAATTGTCTCGCTGGAAGGCTACTAAAGAATGTAAATCACTTAAATGTTTGTAAAGTTTAAATGTAAAGGTTGCAAATAAATTGGAGAATTAACAAGAAATGTTTAACCGTGCAACAAATTATACTATCAATAAAATAACCAAAGAGTAAATACTATTTTCCAGAGTTTTCAAAAGATAGTCCTACTGTGCAACAATAACATTAATTCACTTAAACTATTCAGTGACATACCAAGACATTTTGATTTGTAATGTCTGTAACGTGTTCCTAATTACCTGTAGATTTTTCTAAACTGTTAGTTAATGCACTTAATTTATTCTGTAATATACTTTATTTTTTTATGAGGTTACCGCAGTAACAGATGAACTGAATAATCTTCAAGTAGATCCAGATGATGAAGTACCTGGATTAACACAGCATCGTATAACCAAAGCTCAAAAGCGACGAGAAAAGAAAGCGACTCAGCTTAAACAGCGAGAATTGAGCATTGCCGAGCAACAGGTTCAGAATTTACACGGAGTGCGTAATGTTGAAATCCAAGTCATCAAGAAGATTCTGAAAGAAAGAAATTTGATGGTACATGAAATACCATCTGATGGGGATTGGTATGTAGGCCTATGTGTTTTTATGTTTGTTCTTATTTATTTATCTAATCAGCTGTTGAATCCGGCTTTGCCCATGTTAAAATTAAGGAACTCTTTTCTAGCTTTTCAATATATTGTAAACTTGAACCCTACAACTGTTCATGCTAATTTTTTGCAATGCCAAGCCATTTCGTGTTGCAAGCTTTTTTCAAAAATTTACAAAGTTATTAGCTCAAGAAACAAAAAATGTTCAAGTAACAAAAGTAAAAGTTCAACTTCAGGCCTACATAAAAAGTAGTAAACATTTTTTGTATTTTTTTTCAAAATGTGCAAAAGTTTTGTAATTTAGTTCTAAATAGAAGTGTGTAAAAATATATAAGCTATCAATTTCAAATTTCTTTTTTTTAAAACACCAGTTTTTAAGTTCCTGCTACAAAACTAGGCCTAGATTGAATTGTAATTTAGGAATATATGCTCTGCCCAAAAATGAAATATTATTATAACAAAGTGTAGAGAATATTTTGTATTTTTCGAGATATTAGCAACTTTATGTCGATTTATTTCAACACGTTTAGGGCCGCCATTTTGTTTAGGGTGGTCCGATTTTTATTTTCTTTATGTCATTTTCCTAGTCTTAAATAGACCTTTAAAGTGAGATATCACACGACCATACTTCCCATTTAAACATTTTGAGTTGCCCCCAAAATCCCCCATTTTTAGGGAACACTCAAAATTTCCGATTGCTTCAAAAGATACTTTGGGCTAAGTTAGCATTGTTCTCCAAAAGATATTTGTTTGTTTTAACAAACACAAAAGTTAAAGGAGGGGTGGGACTTTTAAGACACTTGGTATACAAAGCTAGAGAGAAAACTATTCAATCGATTTCGAACAAATTTGCATTAAACATGTAAATTAGGCCTGTATAGATGCACGAAAAAGGGTTTTGAAAAACAACCCTTTTTTGCAAAAAAAACCCAGAAAATCTATAATTTTTTTTATAAAAAACGGCTGTAACGATTTTGATAAAATTTGGCTTATTTGTAGCCCTTTATGTACCCTACTATTTGCATAAAACCCGCATCTTTCTAAAAATTCTCGTTTAGCTAATAAAATAATAATAATAGATTTTTGTGGGTTTTTTTTAAGCCAAAAAGGGAGTTGTTTTTAAAAAAATTTTGAAACCTTTTGTCTTGCTGCTACACAGACCTAATTGACATGTTTGGTGCAAATTTGTTCGAAATCGATCGAATAGTTTTGTAGGTATAGGAAATAATAATAATATTTATTAGTTACTCTTCTACTTTAATGTATCTTCTACTTTAATACAATTATGGAGTCACAGTGAATCTGTTTAATAATTTAAATATGTTTGTGAGAAAGTATGTGGCAGTTTCTGGTACCGTTTATTTTTTATTAATTTTGCGTAATTCACGAATGATTAAGAATTCTTCCGCTGATTAATCAAACAAGGAACAAATTAGAATTATAAGACAAAGGTCTATTGTATTGGAGAAAATATTTATTTTAGAAAAACAATTTCAGTACTATCAACTGATTTTCAACTACATCCATAAAACAAGTGTGAATTCATTTCTAAATCAATTCTAAAAAATTTTGTTACATTTTTTCAGTTTATATTGTGCAGTAGAACATCAGTTAAAAATTTTGGATGGTTCATCAGCTCCGACATTAAGTGAATTGCGTGTTATGACAAGCGAGTTTATGCGAGAAAACAGTGTGGACTTCCTTCCATATCTAAGCCATCCTGATACCGGAGAGATGTTGACGGAACAACAGTTTCAGGAGTACTGCGATCAGGTTGCCAACACACCTGCTTGGGGCGGTCAAGTAGAGGTATGTACGGTCATAATAGAGTTTAAACTTGTATAAAATTTACTTAGATTGTGTTAACTGCAAAATGTTAACTGTTAATTGCTTTAACCTTTGAATTCTGTTTTTTGCCCTACAAATGTCAAATCAGTATTTGTTGGATCATCTTTGGCATTACAATGCATAGCTCTAGTGTTTATTTTTGTAATTGATATTCTCTCGCCCCAAGGCCGTAGCCAGAAAACTTCTCGGGGGGGATTTTAATTTAAACCCTTTTAACACGTTCACTGTAAGGATTATGAATGATTTTGTTTTGTTAGATTAAAGTATTTTTGTTGAACCTTCATAGTTTTCTTATTTAAGGGGATTCTGCACCCAGAGGGGTATTTTTTTAAATTAGTAAACAAGTTTTATTTTT
>JAGFPH010000937.1:315995-330951 GCA_018207615.1 Philaenus spumarius
ATAAAACAAATTGCAGTTTCAAACGGATATAACCACAATATCATTGACAAAATATTAAAACGTAAAAAAAATAATTTCAAATTACCCAAAAAGGAAGATACTAAATATATAAGCATGGATTACCATGGAATATTGGATAACGTCGCAAGTAGAATTTTTAAAAAACAAGGATATACACTGGCTTTCAAAACAAATAATAAATTGGGCAAGGCATTAATACCCAAAAGTGAAATAAAATGCCCTTTTGATTCAAGCGGGATTTATAAAATAATTTGTGACGATTGCCCTAAGCTATATATCGGCCAAACAGGAAGATCATTTAAAACTAGATTTAAGGAACACACACCGAAAAGAAACCTTAACCCGGTTAAATCAAAATTTGCAGAACACCTTTTCGAAACAGGCCACAATTATTCTAATATTCAAAATAATTTAAAAATATTACATAAATGTCCCAAGGGGCCTATCATGAACGTCTTAGAGGAGTTCCAAATTTACAGACAAATATTATCGATCCATCTACATTGTTAAATGAGAAAACACAATTCCGGTCAAACACCATATTTGATAGTTTACTCAGATTACAGCCCCTTCAGGAAGAAAATACGAACCCCGCATCACAAGATCTATCAGTACAGATTAAGAAATGACCGAGTGAACACCACGTTATGTAATGTTCTAACAAAATAGTGACAGAATGCGATGTTTTAAGTGTAGTTATATGTGTTGTAAGTGTTGTGTTATATGTTTGTGTGTTTTTTAATGTTCGTTATTTTTAATAATAACTGACGCGCATTTAAATAAATGTCTAAAAGTTTATGGTTCGAAAATGCCTGATTTGAAAGGCGAAACGATCGTCACCAGGTGAATTAATTAAGAAAAGGACTGTGAGCGGAAATTATAAAAGAAAGGTAATTACTTTTACACATATATAACCAGTCCATAAGGCAAAAACAAAAACAAAAAGTCGTAGCTCGTCGCGGTCATGTTTTTGGGCCAATATTTTGAAAATTCATTGTGGGGTATCGTTTTATATGTTTTTGTGTACGGGAAACCCGATTTTGACAATTAAAAAGTCGTAGCTCGTCGCGGTCATGTTTTTGGGCCAAAAGTTTGAAAATTCATTGTGAGGTATAGTTTTATATGTTTTTGGATACGGGGAAACCGATTTTGAATGTTAAAAATCAAAGAGTGTTGGGGGTCACGTTTTTGAAATACCTGAAATAATTTGAAAAGACATCGTACTTGAGATAATACATTTTGTTTTATGTAATAAAAGTTGTTATCTTTTGACATGAAGACTATATATATAGTGTATGCAATTGTTTTATAAGCAATCTATATTTCAGTTATTCTTCATTTTAGGAAATTTTGTACTTTTGTTTAATGTCTCTTAAAAGGTTATAACCATTTGCCCTGATTAAGATATTACATTGTTACATTATTAATTCAAGTTCATTATACATTCAAGTTTTCTTCCATGTCCTTTTGTTTTTATTTTCTACAGTCCTATGTTTAAATTGTTATTTTGTGTTCTCTTTAATTGTTGTGAAAATTATTTTTGTTTTTCTTTATCTGTTAATTTTTGGTTTTGTTCATTTAAACAGTTACAACATTTAAGCAGAGACAATGACAATTTAAATAAATTTTTTTCTTAGTTAATTTACACTTTGAGTTTAGCATTCCAAACGTAAGTTATTCATCTGCAAGGCATTAACTGTAGGTTGTGAAATATGGTTTTTGTTATTGCAGTTTTAACATACGATTTTTGAAAGCAGTTGACATTTCAACTTATTCAGTTGTTAAACTATAGTTGTGTTTGCCAACTTAATTGTTTAAACAAACTTATCTGAGATTGACATTGTGAGAATCAATATGTGTTTGAGATTTTTTCAATCCTTAAAGTAGGAAAATTTATTATTCTTTTAATAACACTGGCAAATATTGTACCGTACTATTTTTTTACATATGAACCTATTACAACTATTAAATTTCATATTCTAATTTTGGACCTGGAAATTTTGGGAAATTAACCTGGAAAACCTGGAATTATTCATAAATTTTTTTTAATGGTTCAGTGGACACCCTGATACAATTATTTGACTGTTATGAAGTGTACAATCAGGTTAATCAGGATTTATAATGTTTTTGTTTAAAAGTGATGTCTAATAAATGGCTTGACACTTCGACAGGCTAATGAATTAAATTAATATATATAATAATGAATTAAACGTTTTTTTCTTTAATTTGGCTTCTTCGTCTGATTTTAATTTAAATATGCCTATAAAGTTATATTTAGTTATAAATGTACTGGGTATTCAGTAATTAATTACTAAGCCGATTCCGTTAACCGTCATGTTTTTTTGTTTTATGTCAAATCAAACCTACTCAGAAACAGTTTAGATTGTTTTACTAATTTAATATAGGCTGAACTTGTACTATTCTTTGCTGTTCTGTGTAAAATTATAAATTTATAAATAAATAAACACAACATACAATAGGCAACAATGAAAACTGCCCACAACCTTCCAAGTTCCCATGCGTTTCTACAAATTCTTTCGTAGGGGAGTAGGCTACAACAGCGTTCAAGCTTACAGACTCCGGCATCAGGTTGGGTTTTTTGGCTAGGTTATATTAACTCATGCGGCAGTATTTGTTAGAGCCAGTCAATCATGATCGCTACAGTTGTTTACCAATTAAAATAGAAACATTTTGTTGTTGCCATGGAGAACAGTCCTGCAAACTCACAGACAGTTTGATTGTGCTTTGTGGTAGCAAAATGGAACCAGTTGGTTTGTATTCTCTATTTTGCGTATTAGGCTGTAAAAACATGCTAAAAATCTATTTAAATTTAACTAAACTAAAAGAGCAATTAAATTCATGAAATGTACAAGACAATCAACTCCTATATATATAAAGTAAAACCCACTTGGTTATTTTCACAGCCCAAAATCACCGAAGGGGAATGGGGAATAACAACTGAATACTGTATTATAGTTTTTTCAAACGTTTATTGAAAACATATTGCACTGAGTTTTAGTAGACCACGCCCTCCCCTGGGAGATTGGGCGAGACTTTTACTGCCCGTTCCCCCCCCCCCCCAACCAACCACAAAACATTTCGTAAATTATTGACGGCATTTTGCATTACAAAATAGTGTTTTACCTGATTTAAATCAATCTAATGTTTGTTTTCCTTGTTGTCATGCCCCATCTACACCACCGCTCTCGACTCTCTTGTATGTGTGTGCATATACTTATTCACTTCGTTTTTATAGCTGTCGTACCGGGCTTCGTTAAGGTAAATAAGTCAAACTTATATATAGCGGTCGTACCTGGCTCTGTTCGGATAAATATGTAAAACTAGTTTATAGCTGTCGTACCAGGCTTCGTTTAGGTAAATAAGTAGAACTTTTGTATAGCTTTCGTACCTGGCTTCGTTCAGGTAAATGTGTAAAACTTTTTTATAGCTGTTGTACTTGGCTTTGTTAAGGTATAGTAAAACTTAACATGCGATAAAATTACCGGGAATGCGATTAAAATTTACCGGGGAAAACGGGAATTCTGCATGATTTTTTTTTTCGTCGCTTGGCTGGCGACCCTGATCATGCATCTGAACCGCTGACGTAAGTTTAGCAAATTTCCAAAATTAAATTTATGTTTTATGGTTTCAACCATTTATTTAGGAAATTGGTCTAATCACGAAGGCGCTAAATTGCATCTAAGTCTCAAACTTCGACACATGCGCTGCTTCGTTCCACTCGCAGCGGTAAAACTCAGCCATCAACTTCGGATCAAAAGATGTCCCCATGGTAAAATCCCCTACATGGATTTGAACCCGGTATTTTTATGGTATAGTATTTTACGTTTTGATAGATTTTGGGGAAAATAAGCGAGCTATAAGGTCGTGCAAAAAAATAGAATGGTCAGAATAATATCATACATTTATTTTTTTAGAGAAAACCCTAAAAAGTTTCACTGTAGTAGAAAAATCTCAAGAAATAGTTCCTTCCGGTCGATAAACATACTTCCGATTGTTGTATTTTTTTTGGCTAATTAACTCATTCAAAAGACTAAGACAACCAACATGTGTACCAAATCAAACTTAAAATGTGGCCGTTACACTGCGAACACAAATGTATGTACAATTTTTAATGATCCCCAAAATGTGTTATGAGAACCATGATCGGTGCTCTTTTACTACTCTCTTAGGTCTTACCATAAGGGTAACTGCAATAGCTCATCTTTCCTATGGAAATTCGCTAATAATGATTAGATAGTTTGTAAAAATTTACTTTGGTTATAAACTTATGAAGTCGTAAATAAACTTAGTCGTAATTATGAAATGGGCCCCTGGACTTCAACACTCGATTGACCATACAAACCAAAATATCTCTAAGTGAAGCAGTTGTGAATAACAACGGACTGTTGAATTGAGTAACGAATGTACTTTTCTCTTCAAAGTTGTAATTTAGTTTAATTCAGGTGGGGTTGCTTTTCATTTTCTAACAAAAATTTAGGCTTATTCTTTAAACTAGGGAATAGTAGATAATAAACATGTGTATAGAAAACTCTGCCAACGGTTTCAACTAAGCTTAGGCACATTGAACTTTCTTTGTGAAATCTGAAAACAATGTTTTACAGACACTCTTTTCCGCATTTGAAAAAGGTTACAAGATAAGACGCTTTGGCGGTAAGCTCATTTTTGTTTATTGTACTGAAAAGTGTGTTTCGTTCAAAAGAACGTTTTTTAAAGCATTCAATTTTTCTTCTCATAGATTTTTTGGATACTTTATTCAAAATTTGAATGAAGTGTTGTGCGCTGCCTATGCAAGTTATAACGTTTGTTTCCCATTACTGTTTCACGACGTTTTAAACATAGAGCAGACAAATATTTTTTACCTTTAACAAAGAAGAAATCAACTTGAAATGGTACGGTTTTTCTTCCTCAAGTTTCCGTGTCTTGCCTTTTGAACAAACTCCTGCCATATTTATATTGCAATATTTCTTGTAATATTATTGAAATAAAACTAACCAGACCACTTTTGAAGAACAAACTAAACTGACTGGTGAAGCGCGTCAGGTTTCCAGTTGAAGCATGTCTGTCAATCAGCTTTTATCGCAAGGCATTGCTGCGTCTGACACACTGCTAATAATTCAGTTATTCAGTACCGGTATGCTCTATTTCAGAGCACAAGCCAATTTTCCTATTTTTTTTTATAAATTATTTTTGAATTATTACTACGTTTTAACTTTAAACCATCATAATTGGAAAGCAGTGTCAGATATTTTGATGAAAAGAAAACGATTTGTATTATAATTACAGTAGAGTCCTGCTATTCCGAACTAATTGGGACCGAACACTGTTCGATTTAGCGGGAATTCGGAAGAAGCGGATTTTATGAATAATATCAACGTATTGAATTATTAAGGCATAAATTAAGTGCAGGGACATCTGCTAGTGTCAGTTCTATACTGCGTTGATTGGCTCTGAGGAAAGCGAGGAGGAGGTGAACGCTCAAACTGAACTCATATCACACATAGTCGCGGCAAATGCTCTCGACCTCGCCTTAGTGTAGAGTAACACCATTCGTTTATTTCCTTCCATTGCGTTACGATTCAGTTTTCTTCTAAAAACGCAAGAGAAGGGATAGGTTGTTCAAACTGTCCGTTTTGTCATCCCACAGTCTGTCTGTTAGTACCGTATCGTCTTTTTTTTCTTTTTCTTTTTTTGGGATAGAGGTGTGATAAGCCTCCTCACCACTGCAACCCATAAGATCTATTGTGGTATACATTCCCTTCTAGTGATCATCCCAGATCCCTTTCAGGTCTCTTACGAAACCAATAAGGGTCCCGGGATCAACACCACGGACCTCTTCCGGGCTAACAAAAGCATTTCCAAGAGCCGTAAATCTTCTCCGTGCGAGAGCCTCGCACTCGCACAGCAGGTGTTGAGCCGATTCAGTTCCGAGGGAGCAGAATCAACAAGAGTCTTCCGAGACCAGCCCCATTTTTTTGAGGTGGTATTTGGCCGGGCAATGACCAGTGAGAATTCCCACAATCCGTCTAAGGTTATTCCTACCCAATAATAAAAAGCTTCTGTGCTTTTGACTTAGAGAGACAGATAATCATTTTTGCCTGCCTAAGCCCAGGAGCATTGTTCCAATGTGTGGACCAGGTCTTCTCCGTCCAGACTTCAACAACATTTCTCAGATGGCTTTTAGGCCTCCCACAGAAAGGTTCTGGATCAATGAAAGGCTTTTTAGCTCCTATTCTAGCAAGTCTATCTGCTGCCTCATTGCCCTTAATACCTACATGACCAGGCACCCATTTAAGAGTAACTTCATTGAGTCTAACCATGTCATTCACTACTTTAAAACAGTCCCAAACTAGCCTTGATTCAAAGGCGAATGATTCAAGTGCCTTTAAGGCTGCTTGGCTATCAGAAAGGATGCCAATCCTAGCTCCCTTAATCCCTCTTTTTAGGATTTCACGGGCGCAGAGATCTATCGCAACGACCTCCGCTTGAAAGATTGATGGTAAGGCTCCCATAGCCCTAGATACACTGCACCTAGGACCATAGACTCCTGCACCAACTCCGCTGACCATTTTGGAGCCATCAGTATACCATTCTTGTATATGTCCATGTCCAGCACTACCTGCCTCCTGGAGACCATCTATCTTCACTGTGAAGGAGTGGTCGAAATTAAGTGTCCTTCTCATCACATCCGACACCATAAGGTCCACCTTGATCCCATGAAACTCTTGCATTATGGTCAGGTGACCTACCAGATCTCCTGGTTTATAGTTATGGGTCCCCATCATCGCCAGGGCAGATCGCAACGCAACCCCCCGCACATAAATGTGCAGAGGAGGCAGATCGAAAAGTACCTCCATAGCTGATGTGGGACAAGAGCGCATGGCTCCACAAATCCCTAGGCACCCTAGCCTTTGTAGTTTTTGCAGCCTGTTTTTGGCACCAGTCTGTTTGACCTTCTGCCACCATACCAAGGCCGCATATGTGATAATTGGCCTAATAATGGCAGTGTATGATCATGCAGCCATTTTGGGGGTAATGCCCCATGTTTTACCATAAAGCTGATTACTAGCCCAAATAGCGCTGGTAGCTTTTTTTAGAACTGCTTCCAACTGAGCATTCCAGAGAAGCCCTCGATCAAGAATTAATCCAAGATACTTAGCCTCCCCCGAAAGCTCCAGTCGGACCCCATTGATAGAGGGGAGTTCTATCATCAGTTTCTTTCTTCTGGTGAGGGGACAAGTACAGTTTTGGCCGGGTTGATACTTAGGCCCTGCCCCTGACACCAGTTCCAGACCAGATCCACAGCCTTTTGCATGAGCTCAGATATAGTATCGTCATGTTTACCACGGATTACTATCACAAGATCATCAGCATAGCCAATAGCCTCAAAGCCCTTGACAGCCAATTTGACCAACAGTTCATCAACTACTAAAGACCACAAGAGAGGAGAAATAACACTCCCTGCGGACAGCCTCTTACGGACCGTGTTACCAAAGAGTCATCTTCGTTTTTTACAAAGATTCTTCTTTGAGCAAGCATGGAGCAGATCCAGTTAGCTGCTCTGGGTTCCACCCCTTTAGAGATGGCAGCCCTTTTAATGGACGAGAACGAGGTATTGTCAAATGCCCCTGCAATGTCCATAAATGCACATAAGGCAACTTCTCCACACCTAAGGGCATGCTCAACCTTACCCACAAGCTCATGAAGTGCAGTAATGGTTGATCTACCAACTTGGTATGCATGTTGGCTACTATGCAGTGGTTTAACACTCAAGTGAGTACTCCTAATGTGCTGATCCAGCACCTTCTCAAACGTTTTTAAGAGAAACGAAGATAGGCTAATTGGTCTAAAGGATCTTGGCAGATCCATAGCCCTTTGGCCACCCTTCGGGATGAAAACTACTTCCACATCCCTCCAGGAAACAGGAATATAACCTAACTCATAGCTAGCCCTGAAAACCTCTACCAGATTTGGCAGGAGTATATCAAGGCCTTGTTGCAAAAAGGTAGGGAAAATACCATCCCTGCCTGGACATTTAAACGGCTTCAACGAGTTGATAGCCCACTTGACCTTATTAGGCGAGAATATTGTTAGAGAGGCAGTGCTGCCCGATCCCTGCCTTAACCACGAGGAGCCAGGATCAAAAGGCACTGCGGTACAACATGTATCAGCATAACTGCCAGGAAAATGGGTATCCAGGAGAAGCGCCAAGGACCCTTTACTATTCCCGGTATATTCCCCATTATCCTTCTTTAAAAGGCCCATAGGCCTAGTGTACTCCTGTTTGAGTACCTTTTGCAATCTAGCAGTCACAGGCATCTCCGTGACTCTGTCACAGAATTGTTTCCAAGATCTCCTCTTAGATCTTCTTAACTCTTTATTGTAGGAGGTAAGGGCCATTCTATAAGCTCCCCACTCCTTAGTACGCTTAGCGCGATTAAAGAGGCACGTAGCCTCCTTCCTCAGCTTACTAAGCGCACTATTCCACCATGGCACCTCTCTTTTAGCCTTGGGGAATGACACAGGACAGCTTATTTCAAAAGCTGTCACCGTATCGTCTTAAAAAAGACTAAGAAAAAAAAAATTCGTTCGAAATAACGAAAACGGAAGAGAAAAACGGATAAACGCAGTTGGCAGGTGGCAACAACTCTACTAGTGCCTAGCTGTTGTACTGCATCTAATCCTTCCTTCCTTCTAACGGACCCGGTATCCTTTTCATCTGATGCTTGTTGCGTTAACTTCTTTCCCGCAAAACGGATTTAAAACGTGAAGGAAACAAAACCAGCTTTCTTTCCAATTTGGTTTCAGGCGTTTTCATCAAGATTAGGCTCTATGTATGTATCTATTTAACTTGTTTGTATAACAATAATATTACTTTTTTTCACAAACATCTTTTTAATTTCTCCTATTTTTATGTTTAAAAAAATAGCTATTTTTTCTGAACTCTGATCGGAATAGGCGTATATCATTTTAGTTGTGATAACAAAATTTAGCAGACTGTTTTTGTAAGAAAATTTAGGAAATTAAAAAAAGGAATTTCTGGCCTTTTTTTGACCGCTGAATTTTTTTAGAATATTTCTAAGTAAAGCTTTTTAGTTTTTAGGAACACACTTTGAGGGTCGCAAAATATCACGTCGCGGGCCGCTTTAGTGAGTTTCCCTGCTCTACAGTATTTAAAAAAATTCAAAATATTAATCCAATTGTATTACAAAAGAGCTTAATAATTCAAAATTCCAAGGATTTCTAAAAAAAAATATATATATTGTCAACTCCTCTCTCCCTACTCCAATGATTTTATCATTGTTCTTAGCCATTTTGATTTGAAATTAATATCAATGTTTTCAGTTACGAGCTTTGTCACATGTACTCCGATGTTGTATTGAAGTTATTCAAGCCACAGGTCCGACTGTCATCGTCGGAGAAGAATACACGAGCGGCCATAAATTGATTCTCATCTATCACCGCCACATGTACGGTTTGGGCGAACATTACAACTCTGTCAAAACTTATGAAGAAGAAGAAGATAACGAGTTCAATGAACTTGTAAATGGAGAGAACGCACCTTTATAGCAATAATTAAAATTAATTACTTGTAACAATAACACTAGATTAAGATATTATTTAATGGAAATCAGTGTGCTGTTGCATAGTAAATAGTCAAGTAGACTTTAGGGAGGGTGACGTTGTGCTGCGGTTGTTATTTGCGGTACGCTTGCTTCAACCACACTGTTTGTGAATTTTTTGTATGGTTCCACTATTGTTTGAAATGCTTTATTATCAGTTATAAGACATCAGGTGTACAGGTGTCCCATCAGGTGAGACTGTGACGTGAGTATCTACTATATAATTCTGTTTTGTAATAATACAATTAGCTATTCATACATTTCAATGATAAATTGGACACGAGTTATATTTAATTAATTATGATACTAATTGTATCTTAAAGATTTGGATTCTCCTAAACTCGTTCCAATCTTCTCTGCAAATTATCCTTTTTAGCAGGTTTTTTTGCCAAAGTTTATTGGACTCCCAGGCAGTGGCGTAGCCATAAAAAAATTTTGGGGAGGGATAGGTTAATTTAGTAGGCCGACTACCTAGAGGTCCGGGTATAGATTGTTTTACGTTTAACCCTGAAACCGGCAGATCGCACGAAACGTGCGATCATGACAACACATTTGTAACGCGTGATTGTATTGAATATTTGACCCACTAAAAATCTTCCAATCTCAAAAAGACAAACACCATTGGAAAGGTAATGTTTCAAACTTTAATTTTTGTATTTACAATTTCTTTCTGAAACGTACATTTACATATGTAATCATCGTTGCAGTTTATTAGTTTTCTACAAATCAATCAGCGCCCGAATATTCATGCAAAACATAACGAAATAACTCAACTTTCGTCAATCTCTACAGCCCGCCCAGTAGGTTTTCTTAGTTGTACCTATATATCGATGGATTCATCACAAATTCCCCTATCCAAAACTTCTATCCAATCAAAAATCGGACAAATAGGTGGGAAGTTATGGAGCGGTTTGTATACCCTTGTAATTGGTCAGTTTTCCAACCAATTATCAGCCTTACTTATTACACATGATATCTGTGTGACCACAATCTAGAGATTTTTTGGTGTCTTTGTAAAGATAATGCTTCAAACTAACTTTTCCTTTACATTTCACTGTAAAGATGCAAACATTATTTATTTGTTCAGAAATGTATCATACTGTAAAAAAATGGGAAAAAAAGCTATTTTGAAATTACAATACATATTTTAGTGGCAAGAACAAAATAATCATATGCTTACAATGTTGCACTGAAAGCTTATTTAAGTTTTCTGGGCTTCTTTGCCATGATATCCAAGACACTAATCAGGGATGACTTCTGTTTCTCTGTGTACAGACAATTAAAACCATTAAGTCTACTTTGGGATGTTGTGCTGCATAAATATGTTTTTAAGCGCCATAGGGTTGAAAATTACCCCGCTGTAGGTGTAGTTATTGGTAACGGCACTATTCACAACGCTTTAAAAAGTGTATGAAACACAGCTTCATCTTGTAGCTTTAAGCATTTTTTGGAAGTAAACAGCGTATGCTTTCCAATGCATCTTTGTCAGTCAGGAAAAAATGTAATTAATTTCTTGGAAGAAACCACCCAGTGCGATGAGTTTTAACAACAAATATACTTTACGAAGCGTGTGTTCCCGCAACTGAATTAAGTCACTAGCCAGTTAAGGGTTATTGTTTCAATTTCTTTAACTGACTTATCTCGTTATCTGGGGGTTTGTTGATATTTTATATTCTGGAAATTTTGGTGGGGATACATCTTGATATCCCTCCTCCTGGCTACGCCCCTGGTTATCTCTAGACCGGCTTAACGAATTGATTTCAAACTTGACAATCGTTTTTATATAGTGGACCTGGCAATGCTTCGTTATTGCTTTATTTACTTTTAAAGGTTGTTATCCCATTTCATCCCTTTGACTTAAGCAATCGAATTGCAAATGTGTTTTGTAAACAATGGTAAAAAAATGTAAAAATAAAAACATCTGTTCTTCCTGTTTTGCTAGCATTTGTTATGACAATAGCTGTTATGCCTGAAACATATGTTCTTCCTGTTTTGCTAGCATTTGTTTTGACAACAGATGTTATGCCTGAAACATGTGTTCTTCCTGTTTTGCTTGCATTTGTTATGACAACAGCTGTCAAAATATAATTATTGAATCAACAAATCCTATCTGGCGTAAGGATAACATGGCAACTTTGAGGGCCAATGGGGCGAAGCCCTTAACATACATTTTAAGGGACACACAACTTCAGAGTGAGCTCTTTAAAATGACACCAAAAATGTGAAAATCAGTAAAAAAAAACTCTAGGAGGGGTTCTACTCGCAAAATAAATCCCCTAGCAAATAAATTATGTATACAGATTGTTACAATTTCTTTAACCGACTTATCTTTGTTTTGTTGATGTTTTATATTTTGGAAATTTCTTTGGGGGATACATCCTGATATCCCTCCCCCTGGCTATGCCTTTGCTGCCAGGATACCTCTTGTGTACTGTATGCTATCCACTAAATTGCCTGCAACTCACTGAATTGAATTCAGTTAAATGTTGAGTATTTTTTAGGTAATAAACAGGTTATTGATGCACATCATCAGTTAGGCAGTTAGTTGAACACCATTTTATTGAAAATAACACAATATTTGGTAAACACAACTAATCAATTTTTTAACCTTGCCAACATTGGTTTTGCCAGTTACTGGCTGCTCGTAAATGCTGTTTCTGACAAAAATATTACTCCGAGGTTCAAATATATATTAGTAGAACTTATAAACCATGTGTTGTGTTTATAGAGTAAAGGATGGAACACACATGACCGCACCGCACCACGGCCTAGTGTTGGCCAACACACGGCAGGGGAATAATCTAATGGAAACACGGCACGTCCCCTATGCGGTGATTTTAGGACTATTCCATACGTTTCCTTTAGATTATTCCCTCGCCGTGTGTTGGCCAACACTAGGCCGTGGTGTGGTGCGGTCATGTGTGTCCCGACCTTAATTTGTATTAAATCTCAATACACTTATACCTGGGTTTTCAATTATTTTATAAAACTTCTTTCAAAATAGTCTCTATTTCAGTCAGATCTCATTAGTATGAAATAAGTATTAACGAACCGAAGATCGCTCAGAAAATAACTTCTTGAATTGAACGCTTTTTGAGTTATTAAATTAACCTGCCATTGGTCATCTTGTGAGTTATATTAATTTATGAAAATCTATTTTTTCCTGTAATCTGAAACGATAGAAATATCAGAGAGCAAGTTCCACTATTAATACTCTACCAACTTTGGTAAAGTCCATGTGGATATTGTCCGCAGTATCTGTGTGGATATTGTAGCGAGTGTAGCGCATGTAGCAAAGCAGTCCGAATAGCCAAAGCTTTAACCCTACCCATTTCAAATCAAGCTTTCAAGTAGGCCAAGCATTTCATTAGAAATGTTTTTTTTTTTTTTTTTGTTCTTTTGTAGAAGCACGTTTAATATACATTATTTTTAAATGTAAATATTTTTATTTGAATTTATATAGAAGGCTTTTGATTGTGTCCATCTTTGTATTAGAATTGCTTGTGAATATTGTAATTAAATGAATCCAATTGCGTTTATTTATGCTGTAATTGTGGCTCAAGATAAGGTTAAGATTGAGTTTTGTGTTGGTAATCGTGACTTTTTTTTATTTTGTCGTAAAGATGTAGGTTTTATTTTAAGATTTTGTGTGAAGTATAATGACATTAAATGTAAAATTATTATTACTTTAATCAAATATTTTGTTTACAATGGTAAGATCATGACAATGTATTAGTAGTGGATTCTTTTTATGTATTAAATCGAAAGTTTACTTGTTTTAAATAAAGGCTGTACTTTAAATGCAGTGAATATAGTCCTTGTAAAATTATAGGTTCTAAACTTAAACCTTTTTACCATTTGCCATTTACTTCTGACTCGTCATTAAGTGTTCAGAGTTTTAAGTACACTAGATTGCTTTCCTTTTTTTTGTAAATTGCACTTATCGTAAAAAATTGTGAAAAGGTAAAAATCCTTTTGGGCTTAAAAAAAATATTGTTTGTGTTTTTTATGACAGTGTTTTAATCTGTTTGAGTTTAGCATTGATGTTTGCGCATTGAGAAATTTTCTTTCCAGGACCGCCTAGAAATGTAAGTAAACTTTCTTAGCAGCGTTTGTAGAATTAATTCACCGGACAACTTCGGTAAAAATAGCTGCTGTTAAATTTCTTAATGCAATACTATTAAATGTGATGCACCGTTCTGTGCCAATCTGGCTATCTGAATGTCCGCCTCCTCCAGCGATGCCGTCTTCCCTTGGCGGTTATGACTTCAACTCTCTTTCGAGCCTAAGGACATTTTCAGGATGGTTGGTGGTGGAGAAGGTTCTTTGAATAAGGTTGCAAAATGAGGAACTGCTTGAAAACTTTTATTAAAACATTCTAACACAACTTCTCTGCTGGTCCGAACTTACAACTAACGAGTCTGTCTGCTAGCACGTTTACTCCCAGACTATCTTTATTCACCTAGTATCCTCTCCCGTTTCAACTCTGACCTCAGCATAAACTTTGTATAAGCCATTTAGTATTGCCACGCTCAATATGAATCCATGCCTTTTCATTAATATTACTTATTTAATAATTATGATTACTTTTAATAGAACCTGTCTGGGATCGGTCTTCTCCGAGACCACTTGTATCTACTGTTGATGATTTTAACTTTTTTTTATTTTTACGAGCAGTATGTTTAACTTTTTGACATCATCATAGCTGACTATGATGGTCGGAAAGCTTCTCCGGTAAGTGTTAGGTGACAAGGTTCCCACTCCTCAACTTTAAAAGAAGTTAAGTTATAAATTCATATGTCGTTAGCAATCATGCATAATGTCATTATGTTAAAAACTTTTCAGGAGAGGAAAAGCCCGCAGTACAGAATATAACAGTGAGAGAAGTTGTGAGATAGGCAGTATGGCAGCAATATGTATGTTTCTAATTGATTTTATTTAATCTACCATTTAATTATTGTTATTTCATTACTCCCCGAAATTTTCTGCCTTTGCCTTCTGCATTAAATTAGTTGTAAGTTAGGACCAGCAGAGAAGTTGTGTTGGAGTGATTTAGTAAACATTTTCCAAAGACACACCCGCCAAGGAAAGACGCCATCGCTGGAGGAGTTGGAGGTCCAGACTGCTGGAGCGGTGCGTCAAATAAACTTATGCTGTTCTCTATAAGTTGTAGTTTTGCCTCTAGAAGCATATTCAGTTTGGTTGTCCTTGACAATAGACTAAATACCTCTGTGTTTCTTTTTGACATACAGCTGTTTGTGTTTCTTTTTGACGTACAGCTCTTTGTGTTTCTT
>JAGFPH010000937.1:330961-356680 GCA_018207615.1 Philaenus spumarius
CTTTGTGTTTCTTTTTGACGTATAGCTGTTTGTGTTTCTTTTTGACGATTGTACATCCAACACTGTGTTTGTTTTCTTTGTATTTTCAGGTTTTTGTGAATTATTTAGAGGTTTCTTATTTCTTTAAAGCTTGGTAACGGTGGATTGTTTTTTTCTTTGTGAAAAAGTGTAATGGCATTTGTCAAATGAAAATAAAGAGTTTATATTGAATTTGTTTCAAGGAAAACGTTTAAAGTACCCAGTCAACTTGTTGTCAAATGTTTTTTTGAACATCAAATTTAAGGTTTTTCATATTTAATTATTTAAAAACTGCTTTATCAGAAATGTATTATTTTAATTGGTTGTACATTTTATTTATGAAAAGTGTCTAAAAGTTGTATACAATTTAAATTACATACAATTTATATTTAATATAATTTAAAAGATACTAATTACCAAAGAAAGTTCAAGATAAAGCTTCAGTCGGAGAATTATTACATTTTTTCAGTGACATTTCTATTTTTGGATATAATTTTCTGTCTTCATTTGACATGATAAAATAGAGCATCGTATAATTTTGACAATCCATTGCAAATATGGTAATAGCTAGTTTTATAGGTTTATAAAATTACAGAAGTAGGCATCCATTATCGTAATCATCGTTGCCGTCCATTTCATTAAAAACATTGGAACATTTCCTAGTAATATTATTCAATGGACATTTATTTTTACCTGAATATTTTTAATGCTTGGTAAAAATATCGCAGTATGTTTTCAGGCAATATATGAAGATCCTTGTAAATTTAATTTTACACTTGTACTAATACAGTAGAATTCATTTATAACGATTTCGAAGATGCTGGTATACAGAGGTCATTAACAATGAATAATCACTTATTTTATATTAAATCTAAAGAAGATTCCTTTGTGAATGTCATGCCAATCCTTCCTCCACACTCGCAGGAGAAAATTATTTTACAATTATCAAATAATCATAACCTAGAAGCTAACATAATAAATGATATTAAATATACGAATTAAATAATTAACTTTATAAAATAACAGGGATTATAATAAAGAAACAGCTTGACTTGGGCCTAATAATGCCAAACAACAAAACCCTAACCTAGATAACAATTATTTCAAAGTAATCATGGAGAAATGGCCTATATACCATATTCATAATCTAAATTCAATATTTTTCTTTGTATGAAAATCTTTAAAACAAGGGTATATACTCAACCATCACATTGCTACTGGATTGTGAAATGATATTAACAGAAAGTATAACAAAAGTTTGCCAAAACATGCACATTTTTTCTTTTATGTCTTGCAAATCACTTTTCTTTGTTTTAATGTTACTGCCAAAGTTTGTACGCATTCTGTCGTCATAACCAGATGAAATATTTTCAAACTTATTGAGTCTCTACAATTGAAATGGTCCGTAATTCTTATACCCATATGACTCTAGTTAGGTAAAATCAAAGGGTGAAAACTTTATTTTGCTGTTAAGATAAAAGCGAAATCTACTGTATTAATACGATTTCAGAGGAAGACGGAAGATTCACTAAATATATAAATGTTGTGGAAAGTCATAAATGTTATTCGTTTTTAAATATTGCCAATTATTATGCACCGTATTTTCTTTAAATCGTCCTTGTTTTTATGCTTTTGTTAGTGATAAAATGAGACGGTTTTAAAAGGTTGTTGATTTTTCTTGGTAGCTAAAAAATTGTATCGATTTATTACAATGAGCCGGCTAAAACAATTTTATATGCACAGATTTTTTATAGAAATTAAGTAAGACCCATTTAGAAAAGTTGTATATTGACAAAAAATTGTGTTATAAATTTGTGGTTAGGAAATTACTTGGATGTGATAAAAGTATATAAAAACAAAGTTTACTCAAATATTGAGGATAAATAATTTGCTTGTATTTTTTCACTCTATATACAAAGAATGTATTTTGATTACGATAAAGTCTGATTTGTAGAATGTTTATAGCAATCTTGATAATAAACGTAATTTAAAGCCAGTGCTGTTAATAAAACCTAGTTTTAAAACTCCCGAAAAATTAATCTCAATCTTCTATTGATAAACAATAATGATAATATATTTTTAAAATTTTTGCCAAAAATTTTGCGATGGCTATAAATTATCGCTTTTAAAAAAATACCTAGCCTTTTGTGTGTAATTCTAAATATAAATAGTCTTCATTGTTATTCTGCCAAATTCCAGGTATTCAAGTAGTATAGTATAATACCATATTATATTTCAAATTCAATATTATTAAATATAATAAATAATTGAAAACATATTGTATTATCATTTTTATAATTTAAATTGAATTTTATCTTTAGAATTAAGTTCAATGCTTTAACCTTCTAGTCATTCATAGCATAGTAATCTGTTTTTGTAACATTTTAAAATAGTTATTTAATATACCACTATTGTCAATTTATACTCATATATACAGAATACCTTAAGAATAATAAATATTGTAGCTACATTTAAAATGTGCCAGTCTTTTTATATCCTCCTTTGCTTTGTTTATTTTAGATCTAGCTGTGTGTATCATACTCTAAATATTGTATAATCGACTTTAATCTAGGAATGTGGCTGAAGGTCTATACACACATCTGGGAATGTGAGGCTATACTTACCTGTCACGGTACGGTTGGAAAATATTTAAATCCTCTGAGAGCATACCGTGCAGTGACGTGGTGGGTACATACATAGCTAGTGGTCCCGTCAAGCAATATCTTGGAATCTCTGCTTCGGCTTTTTCCGCGTACATTCGGGAAACATTGTTGGATACCTGAATGTTTGATGACTATATTTTGTTGGCTCTGTAGCAGAGATAATACAAAAATACTGATTTCTTTTCATCATAATAACACTTTTTATCTATATTTGATTATATCGTTAAAATACACTAAGTTAAAAATAACAACTAACTAAAAACAACAGAGGTTTTTCACTCTGTGTTGTGATTACTAAAACTATTCACAGACAGAAACATATCAACCGGCAAATCTGTTAAATTATTAAGTTTATATAAACCAATTTTTAACAAATTTTAAATATTTGAGATAGTATTTTAGAAGTTTAGAAAATCAAATTCCCTTTTAAGTTTAACTGAAACGGTGAGTGTAGATGTTGCTTCTTTCCATTCGGCCGATGATGATTCAGGATCAACTTCGATCGGAAGAGCTAAGCTAAGTCGATACAGTGGTGATCGCAGGTCCAAGTGCTGCTTTGCGACACATAGGTCTATATCTGATCTGCGTTCTCCCGTTAGAGTGAGTATGATGACCAGAGTTTCACAACTTGCAGTGGCCGGAGTTTTCTGTCCAAGCTTTAAGAAATATTAATAAGCATTAGAAAAATTTTGTGGTTAGCAAAACATGTTTATATATTGTAAAACGTTGCAATTTTAAAGAAATAACATTAAACCGCTTTAATCGGGATCTTAAACTTCTGAGTAATGTAGCCAATCGGCAATCACTACTATAAAAATATACATTTTTTATAATGAGGTAAAATGTATTTATTTGTGTGATTATTCGGGGTGGGCACAGAAATTAATGAATCTATTTGAAAAATCTTTCAATTTAGACATTTCTAAACAACATAGGCTTATTAATTCTTTTAAAAAAAATGCAATTTATTGTTACAAAATGTTTAAATAAACATTTTTCAGGGGAAATGTACACATTTTAAAACTACTTAACAAGGACTAAATACATGCTAAGTTAAAAGAGAAAACAGTTGAGATTATTAAAAGAAAGGCGTAATTAAATTATAATCCCAGCTGTTAGGATGAAAATAAAGGTAATTGAGACTGCATAGCACATCCTACAGGAGTGCAAGGCTCTAGAACACAGTCTATCTTTGTGGATGCCGAAGTGCTCAGGAAGATAAATCTAGTTTGGTGCGGAAGATCCTAGAATTCACAGGAAATCTTAGATTAGAGCTACCGTGACACTAGCCTGTGTAGTACACAATAATCCTTATTGGTTGAAAGCCTTGATTCCAGTGCCACAGAGATGTACATTTACCAAAATCAAAACCATTCCTTTCAGATTCCAAGATTCAGGTAAAAACAAAAAAGATGCTGTAAAAATTGTATAAAAAAATTTGTTTCGTATATTACACATGCACACATATTTATTAGTCCAGAAATATATGCTTTCAGATACTGGGGCTCATAATTACTAAATACTTCATCTTGGCATCTTCAGTCTGATGTAGCAGGGAATTTCAGATTTTAGGTAAATTATCTTCAATACAGGTAGACATAACTTTGTTCAAATTTCCCTCTCTCTTTTATTACTATTGGGAACAATACTCATTAGGTCATCCTTGTTTTAGGGTGGGTAGTAAATAAATTTGTGATCACTTACGAGTCAGTCAATTTTTGATTTTGAAAACAGAGTGCATCAATATACAACCTACAATAATCAAACCAATAGTTCAACTGAGGAAGAAGAGAGAGGGTTTTTTCGATTTTAAAACTTTGAAAAGTGTTTAAAAAAGTACTCTTGTATGTGCAAATTTCACATAAAAATAAACATTCTTACGAATAATATACATTTAATTTTTTGCTCGGTTTACATACCCTCTGGTAAGGGGGCCTACGAGGTGATAAATACCTAGGGGCCTCCAATCTAGTCAGACCAGGCCTGCTTGATTCGCTCTGTTTACGGAAAATACCTGTAATCTGAGCCTTATCTCGTACTGGCTATTATTTTGTCTCCAGCATCAAGCCGATGTACAAGTAGACAAACAACACAACTATTAGGCTAGTTATAAAACTTCAAGTCGAACATGCATAATTTACATAATAATGAACTAAATCATTTAAAATCTTGGATGAACAAAATACATTCAATTGCATCACGACGAAAGAACACCTTGAATAGCAGCTGTTAGATTCATCTTTGGTTGAGGGTATTGACATTTTTGAGTGTACAACAATCAAGTGGTGTAAAATAAAACTCGGGCGGCAAAGTTTATCGAG
Organism: Philaenus spumarius; assembly: GCA_018207615.1. Classification (NCBI taxonomy): domain Eukaryota; kingdom Metazoa; phylum Arthropoda; class Insecta; order Hemiptera; family Aphrophoridae; genus Philaenus; species Philaenus spumarius. The sequence goes on from JAGFPH010000937.1 coordinate 335,964, forward strand.
TGTGACAAATTAAACTTTGCACCCGTGATACACACAACATTTTTCCTACAGCTACATTTTAATCTAGTGTTTTTTTTTTTTTTTTTTTTAAATCTGTTTTAGAGCGGTTAGTTCTATAACAACCAACATTTTCAAAACACAGACTACATCAGCTGTTTACTTTGCGTACAGTGCACAAAGTAAACAGCTGGAGTGAGAAAAGTATTACTTTACCGCACGCCAGCTGTTTAGCCGTGCGGAAAAGTAAAACAAAGAGGTATAATTACTTGACGCTGAACACATGTAGTCAGGCCCGGATTACCCATTAGGCCAAACTAGGGCATGGCCTAGGACACAGGCTTGTGAGGGGTGCAGATCGCGGGGAAAACGAAAAATGTTGTACTTCTAGTTGATCGTCCGGGTTGCACTGGTCTTGAAAGATAGAAGCGGGTGTTGCGGAGAGTCTAGTGGGGTGGCGGATGACTCACGTCACCCCAGTCTCCCCTTGCTCTGCCCTCACACCACTAGAGTCAGGGACGTCGATATGGGGGTGAAAAGGGAGGCGTCGCCCCCCAATAATCTTAAAATCCAAAAAGTTGAGAAATTAGAGATTTTGAAAAAGTTGGAATTTTGATTTTTGGATTAAATTGCATGCAAAAACCCTAAAAAATTCCAACTTTGGGTTTGGTTTTCGAATTTTGTTGTTGTTAATTACCAACATTCACAAATAACAAGCAAGTTATAATTTCCAATCCAAAAATGTTGGGCAAATACAAATATTTCTGTACCAAATAAATACATTGTCTTCTTTAAATAAATGATGTTCTGGGAAATTTAGCCCCAACTCTTGTTATTGCGGTAACACTGACATGCCATGCACTGCTCCAGGCTGCCAGACCAGTGTTGCCAGATTTGGGTTTTTTCCCAAAACGGGGAAATTTTCTAAGTTTGCTGCAAATATTGGGGAAAATATGGGGCTTGTCTTTCAATAATGTGATGAACATGTTAAAATTCTTATAAAATATTAAACTCTCTTAAAGTAGGTACTCAATCTAGTACCTGCGGTGTTAAAAGCCCCACTTAAAAGTCCATTTAAAAAAAAAAATCTGAGGTTGAACCTCCAGGGCCCATCTCTACTGGGATTTATTCCACACGACATAACCCAGAGCACCCTTCTGCGTGTTTGGAACCCCCATACAAAAGTTGGGAAATATGGTCAAAATTGTTGGGAAATTTTAGATTTTGCCCCAATCCCCACTAATAATTTGTTGTAGCAATGTCCTTGCAACGCAACGCTCTCGCTCTCCTTAGCATAGAAATAAAGTAACAAAAACATTGAATTTCACTAGCACAATTCAATCATTTGTCTGGTCCAAAGCTAGAAAGAAGAAATCGTAAAACTATGAACATATTTTGATTGTCATAAGTAAATACATAGACAGTGTTGTTTATTTAGTAGTGTGTTTTATTTTTCAACATGCTTTCTTTTAAGTCAATATCTGCTTAACTACTACAAATTACAAATATGGGTTTTCATACATTTTGGCATTTCAATCACTGTTATTGCATGTTTGATATACATTTTTCTTGGAAATTATTTAAGAATGCATTCAAACGGGCTAAAAATAAAACCGTGAATAGCTCAAATAGCCCCCAGAGAAGCTCTAAAACACGAGTTTTAGAAATAAATATGCAAAAAAACATTCCACACCCCCAGACTCCCGGAAATAAGGGGCGTATTTTAGAACTTTGGCCTAGGTCATAAATCGATGCTAATCCGAGCCTGTGTGTAGTTTAGTTTGTGCACTGCTTTCAGTGAGCAAAAACACACTTTGTTAAACAGCTGTGGGAATAATAATTTGAGTTACAATAATTTTAAGTAAAATTATACCTGCAGGTAAATGTCTTCAGCTCCAACTGACTGTCTGTATCTAAACTCGTATTCAGGTCTTTGGCGAGGATCATACGAAGCATCATCACAAACAGGGACTTCAGGTACTTCCTCCGATGACCATATACTCTTTGAATCACTTTTCAAATTATCACCGACTACATCATCTGCATTACTCACTCCTCTGCATTTCACCTTAACCATGGAGGGTACATCACCTGGTCCTGCACAGTAAAGTGTGGTTACGACTTTTTCTATAAAAACATTGTCTGCTATATATTAATATTCTGTGAATATTAGCTGGATCAAGTCTTGTAATTTTAATTGTGAGCAATAGCCAGAGCTAGTTGTTATTAAAAACAAATTATGAATGTAAACCGTTCTTAGTAAGGTACATTAAAAGTGAGCCAAACTGCAACAATATTTCGGTTGGTTTTTAAATAAATAATTCCTTCTACTGTACCTACTTAGGTTAGAAGGTTCTGGTGCAACACTTTTTCACAGTTGTTTTCCATCTATGATGTTCTCAACTTTAACAAATTGAAAAGAACTTGGATTCTTTGAAAAATCAAGGACTAAGTCTAAATGTTAACCCTTTCCTCTCTCTTGCCCAGCTTTGCAGGCTATGGAATTCTTTCCGTTGAGACTGATTTCGATTATTATTGCGCATGATGTCCTCTCCACTCTTCTGTCCTGCATTGCAGTCACAGACTATTGAGTAATTCTACAGTCTGTGATTGCAGGCTATCACTTGAATAATTTACTCTATTTTACAGTGTTTTGAAATCGTTCCTCAAATTGTTGTTTTTAATAGTTAAATATTTTGTTAACTAAAAGATGACGGAGACAAGATTTAGATAAAAAACTGTTTATGTAAGTTTTGATAAATACCGTAACTTTTTAATGTTGAAAGTACGACATAGACTAGACAGAAACTGATGTTTTTGGGATTGTTGAAAGGCGCCAAATGACTGATAAGAGATTGTGTCATGTGCATCATAGTCTATGTATGGCAGGCAGCTGATGTCTGAGCTGTAAATAAATCAAAACTGCCCTTTTTCTATTTTAGATTGAATAAATAGGTAAAGGTAAATAAAAATTGTGATTTCACACCAGGAAGTTTTCATTTCTTCTACGTTTTGCATATTTGTGTTTTTATTGCTTTTGTTATCTCTATTGGAATTATTTTGATAACAGCTATTGCAGTGACATGAATACCACTACCTAATCACTAGAAAGTATTTTGTGATGTCAACTCTATTTCATCATGTTGCATGATTTTATGCAATATGCTTGATTCTTGTACTGTGTGATTTGAACACTTCCAAACCATTCCAAGGTTGGACTACTGTACTAGTTATAAAGATCTGAATATCAACAAATCATACAGTATTTAAAAATACATTGATTCTTTTAACTGCATCTTGATTTGTACCGTTAGTGTTAAGTAGATACTTATCCACATTAACAAAAAAACTTTTCAGTTGTGTAAATATTTAGCTTACGGTATTTTTATTTATAAATAATATATATTTTCTGTTGTAATAATTATATTTGTCACCATATACATAAACTTTTGTATAATTAACCTACCATGACATTACATCAAACACTAACATTTCATTTTGTTTCATGTTGCACTAGTTGCTGTATGTTCCTTCAGCACAGTACGTTAATAGCTTTAGGGACTTTTTAGACAAATTTATACAAAAAAGTAAAATTTGATGGGACACTAACTATATAAACTCTGTAGGACTAATAATGATCTTAAAACATAAGTTATTAGAAACTATTTCCTTCCACTCTTACCAAGTTTTGATTGGCCAAGTTTAGGTAAATCATCATCACTAGAAGAGGAATCTTCTTCTTGTTTAAACAATTCTGCTATTTTTCTAATATTGCATCCAAAATCCATGTATTTTGAAAAGTTTAAACTGATGTTTACATTTATTTCTTCAATTCTACAACAAACTTCTAAATATTATTCAGTTGCTATGGCAAAAGGAGTTTCAAAGCTAATATAGAGAGAGCAGTGTTGCATTGATGTAACCATGGAAACAATTTGTTATTTTATAAATCAAATTTGCTACACCAGCTTTATTATTTTGTTTTTGGAAAATGTTGACACATTGTTCTTTAAATTGTGTATTACAATAATTAATTGTACGTGTAATTTAAACTTAAAGGTAAAAACCACTCTTACTTATATTGCCAAAATGACAATTATTTCAAATCATTTTAAGGGTTTAGAATTTTACTACATTCAGTCAGGAATGTAAATGAATACAATGGAGTAGGCCTATTATATTGTTATATGCAAAAGGGTTAAGTATAACATTATTGTGGTGGAATAATAATAACTAAACAATTTTGCATTAATTTAATATATATCAGATAGGTCTATAATACTTTATTATAATTAAACTCTAGCCTAATTTCATATTATGTACCCAGTTATTAGGCCTACTTTTCAGTTCAATTGGTTTTTTTTTTGCATGTTTGTAATGAACGTTTAAAATCCTAGTTCACTAAATTAGTTTGATAAACTTTTCAAATCTATCCAGTTGAAAATTTATGATTTTTATGAAATTTTAAGTTTTTAACTAATTAACTTTATACTAGTGGTAAAAAACTAATAATATTTTTATCTGATTAACAAAAATAATTTTAAACAATCTGTGAACAAATTTTTTACAATTACATAAGAAAATTGACTGTAAACTAGTGCAGGTTTAAAGTAGTATACAACAAATCAGTGATACGTTGTGTTTATGATTAAAAAAACAATAAAACCCTTATTCAAGTTATTTTACACAACAGATATTGTTTTAAAGAAGTTAATAAAATATTGCTATTTTCCTTTCATATACAGTAGGCTATTAAAATAAAACTTTTATAGTAGTTTTGTGTGTTGAGAGTTTGGGACAAAATTTACTTTTTTAGAATAAATTCTAAACCATTTTTTGTATAATTAGGAGAATTAGGCTTCATAATGAGTTGGGTTTGTTGGCTAGTTACCGGTACTGTATTTAATAAAATAAGCTCAATGTGACTGTGAAGCCATTGACAGAAAACTCGATGACTGTTTTGTACAAATTACTTTTTGAAGCTCATAGGCAAACAAAAATCCAGTTACCGGTACTTTCTTTACAAGACACATTGAGAATATAACAAAGTGTTAGCATCACTGAACTGATGCTGATGCATTTGTATTAATTCAATTCTCTATTGTAGGTCAAATGCTGATAAATTCTTGGACTGGTTTTGATGATGAAATTGTAATATATAAAGTAGCCTACACTTTAGGTCATGAAAATACAGTAAAAATTCAAATAAGCATATTCATCAACTTATTTGAAAGCACCCACTTAGTGAAAAAACTAACCATATAGACTACAGTTTTAATAACTTTTGTTAGAGACTGCCTTCATACAAACTCTTTTAATTTGTTTAGTTCTGAATGGTTGTTTACAGTACATAAAGTGTTTTTGTTGTTATTTGAAACTTAAGAATCATCTTATAATAGACCTAGACTCAGGCCCCACAGACATTTTTTTTCGAATGACATTCACATTATATTTTTATGCACCTTTATTTTTTCAAGCACTTTAGCACAGATGTCAAAACTTTAAACATTATAGTAACAATTTCATAAACATCTGATAGACCTAAGTAGTTTTACAGTAAAATTGTATTTAAGAACCATTTTCAGTGTACAGTTGGTTGCCTTTTTTGGGAAAACACCACTCTTATTATTTGCCTTGTCCCAAGGCACAGAAATTCTTTGGGAGGACCTAATAACACCACAGAAAACAATTATACTAGGCCTAGGTTAGTATCTTTTGTGCATAATATCAACCTATATTTGTTTAATGTATCATTAACTGTCCGATTTTATTGATTGACTGTGGTGTATTTGTAGCTCTAATCACTTTTTGTACATTGACCTTAGGAACAGGCCTTAGGCTATGGTAAACATTGTGTTTTATTGCTTTGGAGGGATATTATTTTAATTGGTTTAAAAAATCGTATAAACTCTAAGTTTAAAAATTGCCTTTAGTATTGAAATGGCATATAATATGGATAATTACCGTATAGCTTTTTGTTCAATTGAATCTGTGGAGTTGCTGAGCAAGTAAGCCTAAAAGAAAAGCGTGAAACATTTTTATGTCCCAAAAACCATATTATTTTGGTATTGATAATTTTTGTAAGTCAACTAAATGTAAAATCGGTTATTTATGAAGAAATAATAAATAAATTTAAAAAGAGAATAATGCATTTCATGAGACGACAAGCAGGCGCCCTACATTTTCTAAAGCTGGGAGTATGGAATCAATACACCTGGGTTTCAAGCATGCGCAATTTGAAAAGAGGGGAAATCTCTATTGTTCTCAACTGCTACACGGGATATGAACTGCCCTTCGTTTTTAAAAGCAGAGGGTTGAGTTTGGGAGGTACGAAATATTACCGAAGGAAAGGGGGTTCGGAAAATGTTTCAAGTTTTAACGTATATCAGTGGATTTTAAAGCAATCTGGCGCGTCTGTTTAGTTTGGTATTGGTCATTTTTATAGGCCAACTAAAAGGAAAATCGCTTATTTATAAACACATAATAAACATAAAAAGATAATTATTGCACTGTCCAACAGTCGACAAGCAGGCGCCCAACATTTCTAAACCTATTGATAGCTAGGCCTATAGTGTTGAATCAGCGTCTGGTTTTCAAGCACGCGCATTTTGAAAAGGGGAGAAAATCTCTCTCTATTGTTCTCAAATGCAGCTGGATCTTAACTGCCCTTCGTTTTAAAAAGCGAGGGGTTACATTTTATTTGAGTTTGGGAGACATATTTAATATTACCAAAGGACCCAGGTTCGGAAAATGTTTGTAGTTTTAACTCATATGAAGGGATTTTTAAAACAATGAAGGGGATACAAACAATGAGCGTTTGTAATAGATTTATAGTCCATTAATGTTTATTTTTCTACTGGGGGAGCGTATTCTAACCCCCAAAATCCTCCTTTGGCCTTGGTTACATTGACAGTGGCGTATAATTGCTTACATTTAGAATACTGTAATAATTGTAATATAAACATTTTTTTTAAATTGTAACCATCATATTGCTGTAATTGTATTAAATTTATAAATAGGCCTTGGTAGTTTTATGTTGTTCGTTCACATAGCTGTAAAAAAGGCTTGTTTTCCACAAAATTCAATGTGTGATGTGTGGGTAATGTATACCTACACACATTGGGTTATCAAACTCAATTTATAGGGAGGTGGTTAGTATTTCTAGCAAAGCTGCTTTTCAGCCTTTTTTGCAAGATGTAAGATCTATGTTTATAGTTTGACGTGTTTTTTAACAAACCCAACTTTATGATTTGCAGTTAGTTACACCTATTAAAAATTCTGTTAATAAAAATAGCAGATACAGGCGGATACAGCCTATGTTTCTACTTTGTAATTTGTATGGAAGAAAGACAGAAAAGCAATTAATTATGTTTGTGTTACTTCAATTTTAAAAGAATATTTAGATGGACGTTTTTATTATGATTGAACTTTAAATCAAATGTTTCGCTCTAAAATTTACAGTTATCATTTTTGTAGGCCTATATTATTAAATTTCTCATTTATTATTCGTCTGACAGCATCCGGCAAGGCTGGATCAATACCTCATCCACTCCCCGATCAATACCACACTCCACACCCACTCCCGTATACAACATTACACCACGGGGAGCAACTTGTAGTCACGCCTTGTCTCCAATATCTACAACAACTTGATACAATTTTTATTTCCTCAAGTTTATAATGAAAATCAATAAAATACCTATTACTACTATTTTTAACATTTACAGCACACTATAGAGCTCATGATTTCTATTAGGGTACAGGGGCATTCATATCCTTTGTTAAATGGTCTACAAAATTAATTTAGTGTTTCCGTGAGGACGCGTACTTTTAGACATATACGGGAAAAACCGAAAAAAGGGATCTTCTACGTGTTCCCCTGCGCCCCACTCACCTCATTTTATATGAGTAGGGACTTTTACTATGACCTCTTTACTAGTCCAAACAATGTCCCAAAGTAAACAACTGTGTTCCTTCCATTCCATTTCCCTCTGCAACTTTTTCAATGACTGAACTATCAATAACAAATCCAATGCTCTTAGCTCTTTAAGATTATGTTCACTATTGTAAATCACTAATCACTCATTAGGAATCGAAACATGATTTGTACGTCATTGATGTGTTATAGTTCATTTCACCTCAGCGTGAGGCAAAACCAAATGACCGTAATAAAACCCTTTCCCTTAGGCCTATTGTGCGACATCGGGGATGGGCACTTGTCGACTGCCTTTGTATTAGAGTTATTGCTGTTTGTCCCAGTGTCATTATGCAAACTTTTTTAATTGAAAGAAAAACTTAAAACAAAATATATCATTCGCTGTGTTTTGATCGCGTGATTATTTTTATACCAAATATGAAGTAAATCGGTTGATTTTGGGGAAGGAAAAGTAAATAATTAAATCCTTTGTGTTTTCAAATATTTTTTATCATCATGAATACGGAAATAAATTTACATTGAATAATGATGTTGAGTTTTATAAAAACCTCTTACTTACTACTGTACACAATAATCATCACATTATAGTGGCCTGACAGTTTTTTTGTTAATTAAATGCAGTATTAAAATATAGACATTAAGTAAAACTATTAAATAACTGTTCTATATACATCGAGCATAAAATACAATTAAAATTAAATACATCTTAATATTATAGACAAACAGAGCATGGGCTACACGAAAATATAAAATTACACATCTTATTGCAGTACATAGCACGGATAAAAATTAAACATAGGCTATTCCTTCTAGCTACTTGCACACTAAACAAAATTTTAATAGGCTATTTAGGGACAGGCGAAACAAGTACATCATTAATGATAGTCTATTATTTATCTTTAATTTAATTTATAAATTTAATATAATTTGACTAATACAGTATATTTAACGGAAATCTTGAAATTTCTTTGAACTATCTAGTTTTGTGAAAAATAGCTACTTTATTGGTTCATTAAGTTATTAGTCTAATGTGGTCAATAGAGTAATATTAGTTTATTTATTTCAATGACGTAGGTGTGCCATATAAATTTAATATATTCCCTTATAAGGACTTACGCTTATTTAATAATACTTGGGTTGATTTTGTTGTCAATTTTCAATGCCCAATGCCCAAATAAAGAGTAAAGTATTTTTTATGAGTTTTCAATTCAAAACATAAAGCCTTGGTTATTGTTTGATTAACGACAATGTTAAGCATGTCAGGCCACTATAAGGTGATGATTATTGTGTACAGTAGTAAGTAAGAGGTTTTTATAAAACTCAACATCATTATTCAATGTAAATTTATTTCCGTATTCATGATGATAAAAAATATTTGAAAACACAAAGGATTTAATTATTTACTTTTCCTTCCCCAAAATCAACCGATTTACTTCATATTTGGTATAAAAATAATCACGCGATCAAAACACAGCGAATGATATATTTTGTTTTAAGTTTTTCTTTCAATTAAAAAAGTTTGCATAATGGCACTGGGACAAACAGCAATAACTCTAATACAAAGGCAGACGACAAGTGCCCATCCCCGATGTCGCACAATAGGCCTGAGGGTAAGGGTTTTATTACGGTCATATATTTGCCTCACGCTGAGGTGAAATGAACTATAGTAGTAAAGGTAATGTATAGAATAAATAAGAATCTTGTGTTAGTAATAAGTTTCAAGAATTGTGATAATTAATTATGGAGTGTTACAAGCTAGCTGACCAAATAGCCTAAAGACTTTGACCCAAAACCATTTATTTTTAACTACTTCTACTCTTTGTATCAATAAACAGCATTTTAAAATAATTTCACAATATATTTGTTGTTTATTCGATATTAATGATTTGTATTGTAGGCCAGTTCTGATGAAAGCAGTCTAGACATCTCCCACCCACAGACTTTTAACAACCTTGAAACTTAGCCGACTTTTAGCAAGCAGAAATAGTATTTTGCGATTTTGCCATAAATTTAATCGATTAGTAGGTATCAAATTACGTCAACTTATGCGCAATCTACGCCATAATTAAATCTCGATTTGTAAACTTTTTAATCCATAAATATGTACGAATTTTCATCAAATGGTACGATTGGTACGTCTTAAAACATAGCATTTTAGGTCTACGCTTGAAGTAAAGCCTTTTATGAAGAAAAATGTAGAGTAGTAAAAAAAATGGATAAGCCTATTTTATTTAAGATTAGTAAACTTACTGTAGGCCTACAGCTTTCACATTTGTAAGAACGTAAGGTGTAATATACAAATTCAATTCTATATTATTTTTATGTAGGCCTGCACTCGATCACGAAAATATTATAGTCAAAGTATTTCCAAATGTGTTTGTTACTAAAAATCTGCCTTCGTTTCAGTTACTGTGGTTAAGATGCCAACATTTTCGCTTAATTTTTACGCCTTTACTTATATATTTGTTGGACGCTATTGTAAACAAGTTAATTTTCCTATTTATTAGGATTAATTAACATCAACAATACATTCTCATATACAGCTTAAATAAATTTTATTATTATTATCTAGAGAGAAAACTATTCGATCGATTTCGAAAAAATTTGCACCAAACACGTCAATTAGACCTTTGTATATACACGAAAAAAGGTTTTGAAAATTTTTGAAAAACAACCCCCTTTATGGCCAAAAAATCCCCCCAAAATAAGTTATTATTATTAGCTAAACGAGAATATTTAGAAAGATGCGGTTTTTTTTGCATATGGTAGGGTACATTAAAGGCTACAAATAAGCCAAATTTAATCAAAATCGTTAAAGCCATTTTGTTATAAAAAAATAACTGAATTTTTTTGGGTTTTTTTTGCCAAAAAGGGGGTTGTTTTTCCAAATTTTTCAACCGTTTTTCATGCATCATACAGGCCTACTTGACATGTCTGGTGCAAATTTGTTTGAAATCGATCGAATAGTTTTCGCCCTAGCTTTGTATACATACAGACAGACATTTTGTAAAAAACACTTTTTTGGACTCAGGGGGTCAGGAAACGGATATTTCCACAAACATCTCAACATCGATTTTTTTGCGATCACTATACTTTCTCTATACTCGTATAGTGAGAAAGTAAAATGTACAATAGTACATAATTTTATTGATCACGATCAAGATGATAGCCGTAAACAATTATCTTGAAAATGACGTTCAATAAAATGTGTGATTAGGCCTACATAGAATTTGTGGGCGGTTGGATATATATAGGGCCTACACTGTCGTTACGTAATTTTTGTAAATCTAAGAATTTATATAATCATGATTAACATTTGCGATTTTACTACTGCGTGTGTTATCTTCGTGCTATAAATACCTGTCTTTTTCTGTTCCTAGTTTTACATTTTTAAAACACAGCTTTTCAGGTCACCTACTTATTTTTCTCAAAACTCTGAGAGTCTGAGAGCATACTTTATAGTAGAATGTAAAATATTACGATTTCTCTGAAAATATCTGCATGATTTACGTTTGTATACTGTGTAGACATTACTAAAATAGTCAGACTGACTATGGAAAATTTTGGATTTCTTTACTGTATGATGAGTCATTGAGTAGGTCAGAAACGAAAACAGTTTGAGCCGCGTGCCTGACGTCACGTAAGCAGCTGTGTTTTTGTCAGACTGGCAAACTGGCAGTGACGAAGGCCATTTCTTGAAACTGAAGGTCGTTAAATCAACAACAAATTATAACAACTGAATGACTAATATAGTGGGGCTCCTTGTGGGTTATTGCTAATTAGCTACAGAAAATTAGATAATAATTTATTATTCTGTGATTCTAGCTTTGTATAGTAAATGTTAAAAGTTTAGAATGATATATTATTACCTTTAAAACGAATAAGGGAAAGAAGTGGAAGGGTTTAACTTATACATTTTGGTTTTGAGATGAAGTTCTGATTTCTGGATAAGAAAATTAAAAAGCATCATTGGCCTTTCTGTACTATGTCTAAAGTATGCCATTATTTTCTCGGAAGTATAAATATTTTCTCGCTATTTTTATAAGTATGTCGGCCAATTGCGACATAATAGTCCTACGCATTCTGCTAGTTGGATATTGTTGTGGTTATTGGCTGGAAAGAATTTACCGTCAAACTTTCAATCATGACGTGCGCATTAAGAAGTAACAAAATACTTTCATCGCTAAAACAGTAACACATTTTAATTATTGTCTTGCACAATAAAGAATAGTCTATACGCAGGCCCCGATTTACCAATGGGCAGACTGGGCAATTGCCCAGGGCGGCAATTTCTAGGGGGCGGGAAATTTTTGGAGATTGTTTATTATTTCCATAATATTGGTAAAAAAACGGGAACGACACAACAAACTTGTTAACTTGCGTAGTCATTATCAAAAACAAATTGGTTATACACTTAAAAAATTGGAAATGCGCAAACTGGTACCTTTAAAGTTATGTTCATGCATGTTTGCAGTTTGCTCTAAATACGTAGTTATAAATAAATAATCGTATTTAAAAAAAATATATAACTACTAATTTTTTTAATCAACAGTACACACAACACTTCAGGTTAATACCTAACACGTTATTTTTACAACAGTATGTATCAGCCCACCATTATTGGGGTAACCCAACAATATTATTGGAATCACATATATTTCAGTCATTTTTTGTGGGAGGGGGGCGGCTACAAAAGGTTTTGCTCAGGGTGAAGCTTACCCTAAATCGGGGCCTGTCTATACGTTAGTAATTATAATTATCAATTACTAAAATTAGGATGGTAGTTAAATTATTTAATTCTTTGAATACCTATAGGACGCATTTTTAAAATTACTGTGAAAACATGCTTTTGTATCAAGATTAAGTCTTAGACAAATAATAGGGAGTGTATATTCTATACAGGGATTTTAAACTTAAAATAATTTTAATATTCCTATTTTTCGTATAACTTACAAAGTAATAATACGTTACGTTATACTAATAATGTATAAATGTAAATGTATAAATGTGTTGTGCAACTATCTATAATTTCTCATCTAAAAATCTAACTTTGTAGATCTTAAAACCTGCCAAACGTGGATATTTTTAGAAAATTAAAATATTGCTTAGTTTTTTTTTTACAAATCTAGTACTGTAGGCTATTACCTTCAATAATTTTCAAATACATTTATACAGTGTTGTATACAATGCATAATGGTATTGCAAACATTTACAAAATCATTAGATTTTAGCAGGAATTTATATTTGAAATTTATGGATGAGCAATAATTATAAGTCGTAGGCTAATTAAAATTGAAGAGATTTTAATTTGTACATTCTTATTTCTTACGGAGAAATAATTCAAGATGGAGGATGTGAAGCCTTCACTTTGCTTCTACGTTGCAGCTTTCAGTATTATAAAGGGATATGACGTCACAGGAAGTTCGACTTAACTTGAATCGTGGAACTTTCCAGAGGAATATAGACTCTCTCATTGGCTACGACCCGCCCCACCCTTCGCATTCTTGCAATGCTCTTCGGGAACTGAGCTAGCCTTGTTCATTTGGTCAGTGGAATTGTTCGAAGATGGTTGTGCGCTGCTTCAGGATCTTGGATGGAGCTTTTGCAGTTGAAGTGACTTGAGCAGGATATTGGGGTGAGCTAATGTGTTATTTACGTTATATTCGCCTATATTACGTGTTTTTTAATCGAACAAACAGTTAAATTGTCCGTTGTTTAGTTCTCGGATTTGGTTGTGAATGTCTCGAAAGTTGCACCATATGGTGGTGCAATAGATGTTGCGTACGTGTACATTTTTTCTAAAGATGGATGAATATTATTTATATTTAAATGGGTACCTATGTTCGTTTGGTTACTAAGGTTAAACTAGGCTATTTTGGGGAAAGTAATTTTTGAAATTTACACTTTTCTCGGTTTTGCCTAGGTTAATATGAATCGCAATTTAGGACGCCAAATAGGCCTAGGCGTAAATAAAAAACTTATTCCTTATGATTTAGAAATGCTGTAATAGCCTAATATTTATTTATGCTGTAATAATAATAATTATTTATAGGCATTAATATTTTTAGCAAATGTGATTTTTCCTCCTAGCAATGACCTCATGAATAGAGTGACCTCATTTTCACCTTGGAATAATTCTATTTTTAGCCATTGTTCTCCACAAGCATCAGTGGTCTGAATTGTAATAGCCTATAAACCTGAGATGAAAATGTAATTTTAAAATTTATGTAGAGGCAAATATAGGATTTAGAGGATGTTTTTTAGACTAGTTTTATTTGGAATTTGGAACTTATAATATGGATTTGCCATATAAATATTTCATAGTAGAACTATATTTCATTATCTACGTTTAGCCTGAGCTACTAGCATTGTATTTGGATAACCTAATAGAACTCCGATCCAATGCAATATTTCAATCCACTGGAAATTCGACGATATCTATTGGGGAAACGACAGAAGCGGTGTGAAGCATCAATGCTAACAATGATTTCTCCCTAGCGCTACCTCGCGGCGCGATCATGCACTATTTTCTCGACAACCTTTTTTTCAGCACACAGCCCGCGTATGCATGCATGATCTAACTTATTTTATTATTCATGATCTATGCTACTAGTCGGTCATTAAGGGAATTTACTATTATTTGCTATAGGCAATAGCCTACTATAGTGCATATAACTTTACACTTCTAGAAATAATTTTCTTTTGGATAGCCTATGTAAGTTAGTTCAGTCTTTGTTCTATTGCTTTATCTAGGCCTATGCAATATCAGGAATTACACTTTATTTTTATGTTATATTCTCTGATGCAATTTCAAGGAGGCCAGTGCAATATTATATTAAGTTTTCTGATATATTGAATTATAACAATACTGCGACAAAATATATTCTTGTTTATTCTACCATGGAACCTTGATTTAAACCTTAATAGTTTAGTGCTGGCTATTAAATACTTAACCTAGAAGAGTGGTGACAAGAATATTTTGTGAGAGGCCGACCTTGCAGCAACTCGGAGTTTTTAAAACTCTGGGTAGGCCTACTTTGAAATGGTAACCATTATGTTAAAAGTATTTGTACCGCATATTGTCCCAAGCATAATCTCCACCTGTATGTGTATAACTAGCTGTTGTTTTCTATTTTTAGGTTGGCTTTTGAGCTTGCGAAATGAAAACCGGACGGATAGGCTGTGGCGACGGTTCGAAATGGGTGAACAACAGTAATAAATTAGTTCATAGTATAATTGTATATTTGTTAGTACATAGCGAGCATTTCTTCAAACCGCCGGATATCGTTTAAGGCTTCCAACGACACTAATGAAATCATGTGATGTGTTATAGGAAAGTGAAAAGTTTAATGGCTAGTTTCTGTATTTTAAGATTTAGACAATTTCTATGAAATGTGCGGGTTTAATCTTATGAAATTTGTGTGTTAAGAAGGGGATGGGAGTCTATTTATTTAGCAGAGTGAGATTGTTACGTTCAATCAAAATTTAGACATTTTGGTACTTTTATTGAGTTGACATATCCTATACCGGTACTTATATTTATTATGCCTATAGTTATTTTACTAGAGGAGTTGGTTTCAAGGAGAATGAAATTGAACGAATTGAGCTTATTTATACATTTTTCTTCCTATGCTTTCTATTTAGCTTAAAAAAAGCTTATTTAGGCTATATTTGAAAAACAACGTAAACTTTATTTAGTTTAAGTTAAGAGAATAATTTAATGAATGAACTATACTACAAGTTCGTAAAAGGTGTGATAGGCTATTACAATTGCTAATTAGCCTAGGTAGGAAGATTAGACAAAGTGTATTTTTTGCTGAGATTATGGGCTTATTACAACTTTAAAAACTGAGTTTTGTTCAGGATAGTACTTAAATTTATTGTAGGCCTAGTTATTTTACTAGAGGAGTTGGTTTTGAAGAGAATGGAATTGAACAAATTGAGCTCAATTAGGCTATGTCTTCTTCTTTCTATGCTTTCTATTTAACTAAACATATATATTTTAATAATCAACTTAACTAATTTTAAGTTAAGAGAATATTTAATGAATAAACTATATTATTACAAATTCGTGAAATGGTGTGGGCATCAATACACTTGCTAATTAGGTAGGCAAATCGGACAAAGTATATATTATCAACTTTAAAACAAACTATAAATTACATTATTCTTCAATTATTAGTTAAATTAAGGTTTAATAGTGGCTTTAGGCCACTTTAGAACGTTTATTTGTACGTAGAAAATGGATGGTAATTGTGATAACTAGTAATATTTAATACATGGCTGTGAGGGGTTTGTTAGTACTAAGAGGTGGTACCTTATAGACATTTTGAATCCATTTATTGCTGGAATACCAGTAGAAAAAGGATTTGTGTCATAGTTTAGCTGCCATCGCAAGGACTACACAGGCCCTATTTATGTTATGATTTTGTTAAAAGTTTTGGAACTTGATACACCACAAGACCAAAATGATTTGTAGTGTTGGTGATTTGTATAAAAAAGATTTTCTAAATAAATAATAAAAAAAAATAATATAGTAAAAAGTCTTCTGCAGTATGTGCTTTAGCCCTTTTTGTGATAGATTTATGTCATTTTAGGAGTTAATTAGTTTTGTAAAAGGTAGTTGATACAAATATATAGCCTTCACTTGGTTTGTAGGAAAGACATTTATGGTTATATTTAATTCTTGTGCAAACTTATTTTTGTTGGACATTGAGTTATGAAAATTGAATTGTTATTTTTCAACTGTTGATAAATAGGTTGTCAACTACCCAATGAAAAGTTTGTTGTAAGGTCCCATTGATGAAAATTTTAAGCTGCTCTGGGCGATTCGGAATTTACAACTACGCTGATGGTATGGATGCATAACATAGCTATTAACAAAGTTGAGTTATTAGGAATTTAAAATTTGGCATGCAATTGATTCTTACTGACAATGTTCTGTTTAATCATTTTGATTTTGAATTGGTTCATACCAATGATCATACTTTTACATAAAAATCTACATGTTAATAAAATCGATCTTTTATTAATTATTAACTTATTAAAATATATAATTAAATAGTTCTTAGTTACAATTTGTTCCAATTTTCTCTCTACCTTTGTTTGTCCCCCCCTTAATGAAATTATTTTCTCTTGTCATACTTTCTGCAGATCGAAAGGAAAGAACGTTAGATCAACGGCGACATGTTTGCAGAAAATTACTGTCAAACTTAACATAGTTTCTAAAGTAGAAAAGAAGTCTGCAATCATGAGGTATGACATAACTTACTCTACTTCGATATTTGGTGATTATTAAAATTGAAGTACTTAATTGCTTCGTTATACTAATATGTTATAGTAATCCAAATTTGTTGACACATATTCTTAATAACCTATAAAAAGATACCGGAACAGCTAAACCTAATCATTAAGTAGGCTATGTTTAAACCTTTAAATGGTGTTTATTTTGATTTCAATTTATAAATATTTATTAAACAGTCAACAGGGTTTATTGAAAACAATATTGTACATTCTAGTAAACAAAATCAGATCCACTGTTTCAAACTGTCTTTATAGTAATAGTAAATTTGTTTATTCTTACTTCAATAAATTCACTGTAGCCTATACCAAATTAATAGAAAGTTTTTTTTTTAAATACATTCATTAACTAGTTAATATTCTTGCAGAAAAAATATTTTATACTGTAAATATAAATTTGTCGGACTTAACTACAAACTTCGTGAAAATGAATTTTATAAATGTTGTTTCAATGATTATAAAAATTTGTTTGTAGCCCAAGAACTTCAAACTGAAGTTACAGTATGGTTATACCTGGTATACGCATATAATTATTCCACGATTCGTCACTTGCGGTATCAAGCACCAAAAAGGTAGTCTGGGAAAATCTACCCCCCAGGAATAATATTCTATGAGTGAATAATAAGGTATGAAAATGACAGTAATAAGACATAGCCTTTATTATCAATAACTGAATTGATGTTATTTCACAAGTAAATTTGAGTGATATTTGATTTTTTACATGCTTGTGTGGGTTTCATTAGCTTTTCACTACAAAGAAGCTACAGGAAAGTGTTGTCTGGAGAAACGTGTTCCATTTTTCTGTTAAGAGATCGTCGGTTGCTGTTGTAAACCTTGACTGCATTATGGTTATTTGGCCGAGGGTTAATCAGCATAGGAGAATAAAGTTGTCTTCAGAGAGGTGTCGTGTGAATTTGAGTAGCGTTCTGGGAGTCTGCAGTTCAAATATTATGTTATATGTTTGAGGTGAACAAATTTAATCAATGATCTTGCTTAATTTGCAAATGTGTTCTACATATTTTAAAGTATTATGGACTTTTTAGGTCTTGAATATATTATGTTTTTGCTACATGAATTAGTAAAGAAATATAGTATATTAAAAAAATGAATATTGATAACACACAATTTTAAACAGATTAAACGGAGACTTATTTAAATAATTATATTTTAAATTTTCTACAGTATTTTTTATCAAACATTTTTATTAATTCTACAAAATAAATAATCTAAATATTTAATTACATCTCTTTAATGACCTGTTGATGCTTGTATAACTTCCTGTGCGATCTGATTGGTTTGAAATAGGTTTCACTAAAACTATGAACTTTGCATCTTGGTATAGATTGATCGACACAAGATGACCACCGTGCAACCAGTTACTATTGGGATGACAGTTTTTGATTACAAGTCTATCTTGCAATGTCCCCCACATCTCTGACCCAACCTAATAATGGAAAGAAATTAATGTTATAGTCTATATTGGCAAATAGTTGCGGACGGATAAGTATCAGATTTCTCGAGTGAAGCACCATGTGCCGAGGTAATACAAATTAATAAGAACACTTTAGAGGTTGTACAAAATTTTTGTTTCGTTTATGAACTAGTTATTAGTTTCAAGTAATAAATTTAAATCTTTCTAATGTACATTTTCCTGCGATTGAGTGCGTATAATTTCTTGAAATTTATCTTTGGCAGCATAAGTAAGATTTGATTGAATTTTGATTTTACACTAATTTTGAAAAAAGGAACATTACAAATAACCTTAGCCTATAATATTCATGTCTGTCTAATTGCACCATCTAACTTTTGGATATCTTCTAATCTATAAAAATCCCTTATGAGTTTTAAAACTTGATTTAGTTTTTTTTACCATATACAAACTAAAACACCTTTTAACAAAAGTATTATTTCCCATTAAATATCTGTAAAAGATTTTGTACTATAAGGAGAATTAAATTTTATATATTGTTACTTTGGATTTACAAGATTCAGACAATACTCTTTGGTAAACAACAATCCAGGTTTATATATAAACCAAAAGGGTTATTTTAAATAAGTTATTTATTTTTGAAAAGTTATTACATGGTGGTTTGAAAGAAATCTTAAATAAAACAAGAAGTTAATAATGGTAACCTGGATGTGATAGAATTGTGGAAGTTTCACTTCTATTTCTCTTTTAGTAACCGGAATGTGGAACCTCGGGCGAGGTATTTGCTGCTTGGCAGTTTTACGGAAGTTGCACAGGAAACATTTTTCTCATTTGAGCTGTTTCATCTTCACATTTTTTAAAGGTATGGCCATGTATATACTCAAGGAATTTGAATACACTTAAAAAAGTTTTGGTAAATATTCATTTTTTACTAAACAAATATTTGTTTGCTTAAAAGAGGTTAAATAGTTTAGCAATGCCGATGGTTGTAGAAGTGGTTAGTTACCTAAATCTATTTGTTCATTTGAACTTTAGTCCCTAGCATTAATAATTAGGCATTTCCACATATCTTTCCTCGCCCCCATTAACAGTAATTTGGCCTACTTTCTCCAGGCTGGTTGTGTTGGCTTGTACCTTTTAAGCTGTGTTCAATGAACCCATAGGCCGGCACGGCTCATTCAAAGAACTTTGTGAAAGTACAAAATAGTGTTATTACAGTTGATTTATAAAAAAATTGAATAGAGGGTAAACCTATTAAAACATAAGTCAATTATATATTTTATGGAATTTATCTTAAAGATTTTTAGTCATCCAACCTCTGCTGAGACAATGCCAAAAAGTATAATTGGTAATAAATCTATAGAAAACATGTTGGAACATAGTCTTTGTATATCATGCAATTGATTTGAAATAGGTTTCACTGTACACTTGATCTTCACAGCTTGGTAATCGATGGACTGTAATTTAACACAACTGTAATTGCGAGTGAAGACGTTTATAATGATACGTGCCTATATCGTAAGAGCGGAAACTAACGAGATAAAAATTTGGCAATTTGAAAGAGGATGGATGTATGTTTTAAGATAACAAATTTCTTCTGTGAAACGCCATGTAGCAGAGGTAATATACATTATTTGATGGCCAATTTTTGTTTTACTTTTGCTGGAAAAATATATTATCTGGTTGAAAATTGATCGAATTAGTTTGTTTAAAAATAAATTATTAACTTATGAAATTAATATACAATATATAGTTTACCTTATACAGTAGTCTGAGCAATTCTTGATATTTTTGTAGTTACACTACAGCACTGTTTCGCCGTCCATAGCCGGCTTCATCAGGTGTAGGACTCAACACTTAAATAAAACAATACACAATAACACTGAACACACACGACACAAAAGTACAAAGTTTTATCGGATAACTCCTCGTCAATTGTTTCATGAAATAAATATTTGCGTGGCCACGGCATAGTTACTGTGCTTCCGAACAGGAACTGAAGACCACACAAACCGACCACACCATACATAACAGTTCCAATCACCCCCATTCGCA
>JAGFPH010000938.1:0-29007 GCA_018207615.1 Philaenus spumarius
AAGGAAGTAAAATAGTGAACATTTTTGGTTTTAGAGATTACAATCCCCGTGTTCATCATTTAAACGCGAACAATCATACTACGTGGACTCTATTTTTTGTATGTGTCCCAAGAAACAATTGTGCAACATTTCAGCTCTCATTCTCATGGAACCTAAAGGTTTATATTTTAGGGTAGTTAACCATTTTTAACCCCTTAAATATAAGTAATGGAAATATGTTTTACCGCATAACTCCTTCTCGTTCTTATTCACCACTATGCCAAATTTGATCCGTATGCTTCAGAACGGTCTGGGGGTGCATGGCAAACACACATACAACTCGGATCATACGCAGTGTGTTATATCTTCTTTGAAATTTAAATTTGATAAATAATGTTAAGCCAGAATGACAAAGTTCTATCTGAATTCCTCTTTATTTTGCACTAACTCTTATCGCTCTGTGTTGTCTAATAAGCCATTTGCTTGAAGTACAAAGTTCTAACATACAACATATGTTTATAGAAATTTGGAATGCGTTGCTACAGGATTTCCATGTACAAATAGAACTTTGTTACTATTTTCAACTGTGAAGCGCCTATCTCAAAGAAGGACACGGTTGTATCTAGCCGGTTAAGAAAAGTTTAATTTATCTTTTTTTAAAGATTTTAAATCACGGAGGTGGACAAGGTTTTAACTACAGTAGATGGAACCTTGTCTTCTACAAATTTTAAACTTTTGTTAAAGACAAGGTTCTAACTGTAAAAGAGCAATACTAATATCTAAGAAAAACGAATCATCCGATATAAAAAAATATGTCCATATTTACAGTGCAATTACTATATCAGATTGCCTTTATATTTTAGACTACGCGCCTTCAATTTTCGTGAGGCAATATCTAAACTATTTAACGATTTCCTATTTTT
Source organism: Philaenus spumarius (assembly GCA_018207615.1). NCBI lineage: Eukaryota > Metazoa > Arthropoda > Insecta > Hemiptera > Aphrophoridae > Philaenus > Philaenus spumarius. Next base: position 903 of record JAGFPH010000938.1, read on the forward strand.
AATAATCTTACCTTAATCACATTTGTTTTTCAAAACCATTTCTTAGAGGAGCTGTGTGCCAAGTTTCATTGCAATGCGTTGGGCGGATTTGAAGAAACCGTGTTGAGTCAGTGAGAGGTGTTTGGTACTTTGTACATGTTGCAGATTCCAATCTGTGATATATAAGAGTTGAATACTCTTCCATAACTTTCCACTGAAATTGTATATTTCTTGTCACTTAACGTTGCCATATCAAACACTTTCATTTTCTCATTTTTACAGTACGATAACAAGATTAAGTATCATAATAACCTTGCATTTATAACACATCTTGTTTGTGTTAACCAAGAAAATGATTTTAAGTTATCATCATTCATTTGAAGTTTTATCGCGTTGTATATCTTCCATCCAGCAATGTATAGCAACTGTCGAAGTTATGGGCTGTCAATCTTTTATCACCTTTACCAAATGTATTACCAACATAAAACTTAATATTTTTAAACAACTGACAGTTTTATGTCAAAGATTTTTATATAGAGAGTGTTTCCGAACTCTCTACCAATATTTTTATTTTACGTGTTTCAAAGTTCGTAATTTTTCACAAAGAACATCTTTTTCCCTTGTGAATTTTTATCTAAAATCCATTTTCATATAATAATTTGAAATTTGAATAGAGTTTTATAGCATAAAGACCAAACTACAAAAAATAAGATTCTTATAATTACTCTATTCAAAATGGCGACTGTTTGAAATGTTTGATGTTATCTCAAAATACATTAACTTTATAAAAATAATCACGAGAAATTTTTTATAATAGACAAAGATATTATCCTGTGGGTCCAAAGTTAAAGACAAAAACTGATGTTTTCTTGGTGCTTACACATTCATATTAGCCTACAATCAAAATATGTTTTATTATATGTTTATATATATATATAACTCGGTTATAAAAGTAAATATAATCTGATTCTGATTGAGCGATTTGATTTGTAACTGCTTTTCCAAACTACAGTTCAATTCTAACAAATAAACATAATTTGTTAAAAAAAAAAAAAAAAAAAAAAAACAGCATAATGAAAACCCTTAGGTAATATAACCTGAGTGGGGGTTGTTTTAAAACATATAAACAAATTCAAAAAAATTGAATAAACTGCAGCCAACCGGCTTAGCAACAAATACAAACTTCTAAATTAATAGTACATTTAAAATCTACAAAACAATCGACTTCTAGAGTTTTTATACTGATCTGCATACCTATTTCAAAATTAAATTCTTTATGCACAACAAAGATCCATTACAGATAGCCTATCTTACAAAAACAAACTTAACGTTATTTTTTAAAAAACACACAAATATTTAAGATTTAAAATGTTCATCGTAGATACGCACAAACACAGTCACCAGTAATAATTAACATACATTATTGCAAAAATACATCACTTGAATAAAATACTAAAACGTACATGAAGGCAATGTTTCTAAAACAGATTAAAAATGTACAGTTCAAATATTGCCTTATGGAATGGTTACAAATACCTTATGTTCTGCTCGCAGTCCAGTAGGCTACCTATTTATATTTCAGTGACGATAGTTATGCCTTTTTCTATTTAGGCATTGTCAAACCGATTTGGAATTGTATTTGTTTAAATGGCCATCAATTTTTAAATAGCAAACATTAACATTACACAGCACATAAACGCATATTACAACAATCATCTCATATTTTACGTCCGTAGTACTTACGTACGTGAGTAACAAAATACGATAGAGCATGCGCAACTATATGTTGTTGAATTTATTCGTTAGCATATAACAGCTGATTTCGTCCATCAGCTGTAATACCTTCAACAACAAACTATGTAAACCATTTAAAGACGTGTTTAAAACTTTTAAGTTAAGTTTTGTATTGTTATTATAGAAATAATAACGTACATAAATACATTTGATTAACATTAAAAAATCAACACACCAAGGCTTGTGTTGATTAAGTATTAAGTATAAAAAATAATATACTTTTAGGTTATGTTTACAACTTTGATCAAAACCAATGCTCATTACCTTTAAGCGGGATCTTCGATAAGGATTTTAATTTATTCCCACTAAAACGAATAAATACAACCAGGCTCATGCGTTATACTCGGTTGTTCACCGTGAAGTAATAAGCGATATTCTACTATTTTTAGTAATAAGCCTACTTATAACAACTAATACTTAAAAGTTAAGAATTCATTGCTTATAATTAACTAGAGAGCTCCGCCCCTGCTCGCTTCTCTCGCCAACCCCCGCTAAGACTCGCGTCAAAGCAAATGGAAACCTGTTATTTTATATAAATAGGCCATACTATTAAATTCTAATAATATGTCTTATTTATTTTAATTAGGATGTAACATAGTAGTTTATTATTTTTAAATTATTTAACTTATTAAGGGTTTATTATCTACCTTGAAGGAAAGAATAGCAATCAACATTTTTACTACATTTTCACCCTTTAGCAGCACACGACACAATGTCAATCTATGATACTTTTTTCATGTAGGCCTATGTTGTAAGAAATAAATGTACAAATTTTCAGTTCACTAACTTTAAGGAAAATATAACAATTAATTTGTATTGTTTAATGGGTTGTTATCACATTTTCACCCCTTAGCAGCAAGCGACAAAATGCAAATCTAGTTTACGTTTTCTATGTATCTTGCAAGAAATAAATGTACAAAATTTCAGCTCTTTAGCTTTAAGGAAATTATAACAATTAATATTTATTATTTTAGGGGTTGTTTTAACCCTTAAATCAAAATCAATTCTTGCCTATGTTACTCAAGGTTAGTGTAGCTTTTTATTAGTAAAACTATTTTTTCAATCGGTTCTGTAGTTCCAGAGATTACCCACTACATACAAATAAATTTTACCTCTTTATAATATTAAGACTAGCTGAATACCCGTGCTACGCTACGGGGAATTTTTTTTTAATCACTATGTTATATAATTAACGGTAGTATTTCTTGTATTTCTATCTTTTATTTCACGGAAGTGAATTACCAGTATTTTCAATTAGTTTGGTATTTATTGTTAACTGGCACGTCAATCGGCTTCGTCACGGAATGTGGATTGAATGAATTAAATCAATTAAAAATAAAGAATTCAGAGTGAAGAGCGTCTTATTCTTTTCGACTTAATTCAGATTTTAAACAGCAACGATTTCTTATGTGAACCATATCAGGTCGTCTTGCGACAAAGTGGAAAGCAGTTTCATTATCATTTAAATTTCAATGGGAACACACTCAGTATTGTTCCAATTATTAAAGCCTAGAAGTAAACAGAAGTAGAAGTACAGCTCTTTATACTTATTTCACAAAACTAAAAACTAGGTACAAATCTTACCTTTGCAGACGACTGTTACGTACTTTAACCTAAAAACGAAAGTGTATAATTAAGAAATGAAATAAATCATTTAATCTTGGACAATCCACATGGCGATAGTTAAGTCAGTCATTAATGGTGTATTTTCCCACTACAACCATACAGAGTGATTTAAACGAAAACACATTAGTTTTTAAATGGGGGTTTTCTATAATTTCAAAGGTATATAACCACCTACAAAGGAGAGCAGTTATATTCCAATCTGAGGAAACAGCATCTACAATCAAGCTCAAGATGTACTCAGTAAGTATTGATCAAAGATTTCGATACAATTCAAAATGAAAAATACTTTAAATTTTCAGTTACAATTTTACTTTGATTATTTTCGTTAATTTGTTTTTTGGTTTTTTTAATGTTGTTTTTCAAGTTTTTTGTTTGGTTTTTAAAAATTTAAAACGTTATTATAATGTTTAGTTTTCAAGTTTTAGAACTTTGAACCACTTCAAGTCCTTAAATAATATCATTTGACTCCATTTTTATTAACTCGCTTTCTTATCCGTTTGTTCTGTACACATTTTGCGATCAATTTTAATCTAACTTCCCGATGAGGTAAAGACTTGAAACTTTAAACAAATCTCAGTACTAAAGACTAAAAACGAGAAAATACTTATTCAAATATATATGTATATATTTTTTTATTTACCACGTCTTTTAAAGGGACTAAAAAGCATAAAATAATTTCTTCTAGCCCCATTCAGATGTATAACCCAGAACAGATTGTCCAGAACATTTTGTGATAGTGAAATTTTAATAGCTATGTAATTACTTGTATAAAACGAATATCGTGGGGCGGATGCAATAGATACTAGCATTGTATTTGGATAACCTAATAGAACTCCGGTCCAATACAATATTTCGTTCCACTGGAAATTCGACGATAGTGGCGCTATTTATTGGGGAAACGACGGAAGCTGTGTGAAACACCAATGCTAACAATGAATTCTCCCTAGCGCTACCTCGCGGCGCGATCATGCACTATTTTCCCGACAACCTAATTTTCGCCACACTGCTGCCGTATGGATGCAAGATCTATTTATTATTCATGATCTATGATACTAGCGAACGAATATTGCATAGGATCGGAGTTCTATTATGTTATCCAAATACAATGATACTAGTAAGGAGTCTAGGGAGTAGTTTGCTGCCATTGAGAAAATCGCACAACAGTTCCATATCATTTACAGTACAATAAAATTGGTAGAGTCTAGGAGAACTATTCATGCATTAATTATCTATTGATGTTTGTCGTTTTTAAAAATACAAGTATTTTAATAGCTATTAAAAGTTCACAAATTACAAATTTGCAGGACAATCTGTATGTGGTTAGACCTATAGATTTTTATGGGGCTAGGAGAAATTATTTTATACTTTTTACTCCTTTCTAAAATAATTATATATTATTTGTTTTAAATTTAAATAATTATGGAATCCTCCAATAATAATAATTTAATGGCAATCCTCAAAACAGAAAGTGGCTACATCTAGTATTGACAATTTTCTTTTCTCAAAATTGTTAATGAATAAATATTTTAAAGAATAGTATCTTAATTATAGTGTTTCAGTCCAACCTTCAATTAAATTAAACTTAATACACCTATCAAATTAATTAAAACCTTTAAACAAATTTAGTTTTTTTTTAGTAAAATCGTTATTATTAAATCAATTATTACAAGTTTGGAAAATATTGTAAAAGACAGTTAAATTTCGTTATTATAAATGGAAGTTATTGTCACCATTTTCAACTATTCCATTAGGTTTTACGAAATAGTAGGTCTATTTTTGTTTTAATCGCTTACATTGTATAAAATAAAAACTGCCCTTTTCCGGCTGGATAAATATCGAGCTTCACTTTTGAATAATATACTTGATGGATTGAAACTTAAGCACACATTGCCACAAATAGTACTTGTTTTACTCAAGCGCGTTTCAATGAAAATGGCACCATCTTTAGTTTAATTCTTTCTTGTAGCTCGTTCATCAATGAAGATGGCGACGTTGTTAAGGCGCATGTGAGTAATTGCATGTATTATTTGGGAGAATTATGATCAAGTAAGAATTTAAAGTTCGGAATTGAATAAAGAGGTATCTTGTTCGTAATCCGTTTTACGCGAAAATACTTTCAATAATTATTTTTGTTACAGGCCTTAGTTTTCCTTTGCATTTGCTTTGCCGCTGCAATGGCTTCACCTTATAGCCATCCTGCTAAGGTTTACAAAGTACCAGCTCATGAATACAAAGTACCAGCTCATGAATACAAAGTACCAGCTCATGAGTACAAAATACCAGCTCATGAATATAAAATACCAGCTCATGAATACAAAGTACCAGCTCATGAGTACAAAGTACCGGCTCCAGTTTATCACGCCCCAGCACCCGTTTACAAGGTACCTGCCAAGGTATATCATGTACCAGCACAAAGCTACAAAGTACCCGAACCGGTATACCACGTACCCGCTCCAGTTTACGAAGTACCCCTGAAGAAATACGGACTCCCAAAACACTAAGCAAATGTATTGACGTATCAGTAAAATCTAGTATAAATTTAGTTGTACATTTAAACGTTGTAAATCAGTAAATAAATTTTGTTTTGTATAAATTATATTGTATATGTTTCTTGATACTTGATAAGGAAGTTGATACTTTAAATGTTAGGATAATGTTATTTAACATTGTAGGTCTAACTGATCTAATTTAGATTTAACATTGTCTGTGATGCTGTAGCCCTGACAAAGAAATGAATGCAACCGAACAAGAATAGAATATTTTGGTTAACGAAATAACCTTTGATCATTGTTTACATTGAGTTATTGTTTTTCGAATCCTGACCACTGGTAACTGCTTCCACATTCTTTCATATATAGCGATACTTCATCCCATAATTCGTTAAATTGCGTTCGAGTTTCCTGAAAAATAGTTCGTTAAATATATACATCCAAAATTCGTTGTATCTTGGAAAAACCCTTGGGACCACGCCAAACGGGGCCAACAAATTTGAAAAAATCAAACCACGCATTTGGCAATGCCAGAAATAAACAGTTTTTGATAAACGAAATGCATATACAATCAACACTAAACCAACACTGTACCAACACTAAACATTTTTAATCATTTTATTTATTATGACGCTCCCTTTTTCATACAATATTTAGTATAGTGTGTGTTGTTTTTACGTGTAACAAATGGCGCTTTTTACAAAAACCTAACCTAAAAATTAGAAATACAAATAATTGTTTCAAAGTTTAAAAAACAAGTGTTAATGGAAACATTATATGAAACAGCTGATTACTGTTATTATTATAGTCAGTAAACATAAACTATTTAATGGCGCTCACATTATTATTTTGTTAAATATTTAGTATATTTTTATGTTCAATAGTTGCTGCTTTTTTTTTAAGTATATAAAAACACGCGTGTATTCGAATGTAATGTTGTGTAAAAATTTCGATGTAATCGGTGAAGAACTTTCGGAGCTTTGAGATTTTGAAAAAACGAACATTTACATTTTTATTTATATATATAATAGTTTTTTTTAAATCTGTCATGGCTTAGGAATAAAATATTACCAAACAAAAAGCAACCCTGCACAATTAGAATTACAAATTGTTTCACAGTATAAAATCAAGTGTTAAAGGATATGTCACCGAGAAAATAGCCTACATGTAAGACAAAATTCTGATTACCAATACTGAACACCTTCGATCAGCTGAGCTTTGTATTTTTAATGAGAAAATAGCAATACTCAACTATTTACAAGCCTAATCGATCTTTTAAATTATTTGTATATTTAATTATTTCCCTCGTCAATTTGAGGCCATACCCTCAAATTAAAACACATATTTTAAGTGTATGTTTTGTACAGTATATGTTGCCTGGCTTCATTAAATGGTCAAAATTAGTTGATTTGTCTAAAATCTGAAATTTTACTCTATAAAATTTTATTTAGTTTTAATTTAGCTTTATGTTGGAACATCACATGAAATAATCCGGCTCTAAATCTAATTTATATTCAAAGCGCCCACTTTTGTAAAAGTAGCTCAAAAATAGAAAGTTGAATTTCCTAAAGGTTCGAAACAAGATCAACAAACGTCTACGTAACTTCACATTTTATGCATTTACTAGTAAATCCCCGTGAAAAATGGCGGATTAATTAGATGCACATCAGAAATACATCATTTATACAAAATATTATTTAAACAACACACTTTATCTAGGCCTAAATACCTAACTATGCAGACGGGGATTTTTAACTCGGTAAATGTGTACAATTATAAGGACTATAAAACCGTAGGAATATTTGTTAAGATTTTGTGTTTATGTATATTATTATACATATTTAAAGAAAAATAAATATCTTATATTCTTAAATGAGCAATAATTGTATGTTTTTGCAGAATTTAATTTCGAAAACGGCTCTAAGGATTCCCTTGTAATTTGGTACATAAGTTATTTGTTACCCAAAAAGTCAGTTGGACTTATTGAAAATTACCGGAAAACTCCTTTTCTACATCTTTTTCTCAAATTAAAAAGTAAAATTTGTCCATTTAAAATACACAGCACAGCTGATGCATAATTTGTCCATTTAAAATACACAGCACAGCTGATGCATAAATGATTTCAATGCCAGTACCATAATCAGATGTTTCCTTTAAAGTTGTGTGGTAGGCCTAATGTGTATCAATAGTTACCATATCAACTAATAAAATATCATATAACACAGACGTTAAACAACAACAGCTTCTAAAACTTACCCTTTATTAATTAAGTTGTGAAATGTTATAGGCCTAACCTAAAAAAATCCTATATGGTATTTACACTCATTTAGGGTACGTTAAACTATAAACAAACAACAATGTTTAAATACATTTACAATATTTAAACACAAACCTAACATACTTTGCAGTTTCCATGATGTTTAATACTGTACATTGAGTATGTTTATCACTTACATACCTGATATATACTTAAAAAAAAAAAACTTATGGAATCATAACCAGATCGTAGCTCGGCTTCCAGCTAGTTATAATTATTATAGGCTATATTATTGATTGAAGTTGTAAACATAACCCCAAAGTATAATCTACGGTAGGTTTTGTTTGCATGTTACAAAATGGGTGAAATCAGCTGTTATATTATTAATTTAAACGAATATTTATTTCTTCTTTAAATGTTACTCCACGTACGCTCGTACGTATACTCGCTTTTATCGGAGTTGATAGCATATCAATCTAACTATTAGTTAAAATTACCTAGCCTACCTAAAGTAAAAAGGAGCTCAAAAAAATATTACCTAAAATATCAACATGTTATTATGTTACAAAAGGAACGAAACAGGTTTCACATTTTGAACTTTTCCTATTGGTTGGTCCATACGTTTCATTCACATATAGAGCTCAAATTTTAAAATCAATCAACTCAAACTAAAGAAACAGCAACTACTCGGAGATTAAGTTCTGTATTTGTCGGGGAACACAGATGTCATGTTGAATCTGTGACTAGCCCGCAACAATAACAATGTTTAGGCTACACTAATATAGATAACGGTAGAAGTCAACAACAAGAACGCATTGAATCAGAGTGACATTTAGGCTTAACATTCCTGGGCTAAATGGCTAATCACTCCCTTTAAGCGAAATTGATTATGTTAGTTCTAGCAATCGGCTACGATGAAGTTCGGAAAATCTTCTTGTTGTTGAAAATGATAGAATGTATACACTATGAAATTAGAAAATCTACCTTTTTCGAAGGACAGGTGGCGTTTTATTGCGCTAATTAGGCCTATCACCATCGTAGCTGTTTCTTTTTATTCCATTCCATGCCCTTCTGAACAATGTGAAACGTTCAACAGAGTTAAACCAATTTAGCCTTTAAGTAAATAATTGGATTATAATTCTGAGCTATTCCACTTCAAAGAAAAAAGTAATCATTTTCATTTAAGAAGTCAGTGAAAGTTTATACAACTTCAATATACATAATTTGTAACCTACTAATATAGAAAGGTTTGTGTTAACAATTAACATTAACTTGTTTACGTTGTGTTTCAAGGTACATGTGTGTATGTGTGCGTGCGTAAGTATGTAGATCTCGCTAATAAAAAAAGATATCGACTTCGTTATTGCGTCAATCGAAGCGTATTTATGTCAATATGACGTGAAAGAAGTGTCGCAAATTTCAATTCAACCATTTTGTTTAAAAGTTCACTTTTTTATTTGAGCATACACATTATTATTGATATAAACTAAATACCACGAAAGAGTTCACGATTTTAAAATTACATCATTCTGGGTCTTTTACAGTATTTAGAACTTTCATCAAGTTCGATCCAACAGTTTTTTGGATACGCCAATTTGTATCTACGCATGCGCACTAAACAAACTAAATAACACGGAACAGCTTATTGGTCACATTTTCTTAACAGTTGAATCCATTTTTTTTATAAAAGGGCAAAAGCTGTTTTTAAAAATTGAAATATGAAATTAAGAAATTTATAGAAATTTGTCGAAAAGAGGAAAATAGTTTGGATGTACATATTTAATAAATTTACAAACAATTTTTATAATTCGTATATTATGAATTTAACTACAGCTTTTTAACTCACTGCTACATAGTTGTATCCTTATCCTGATCTCTCAAAATATTAGGGCAGAAAAACAAAAATTCAGCAACAAAAGACAATTTAACTGTTGGAAATGAGAAAATAGGAAAATGACAAAACTATCTGGTACATTTTTTTTAAACATTTGTATTCAATATTGCTACATCATGTACAGATGTTGCAAAACAAAGTATTGCTCGTTATCTCTTTCATAACCGAATCGTAAACAAACTTTCGCCAGATGAAACACCACCGCTCGAACCTTGACTGCAACTGAGATGTATTTCCTTCCAACTATGCGATAAGGACGAGAGGGAGGAAAATTTATCCTTCCTGTGTAGTAACTTAAGTGAAGTAACTGGACAGTTAGGCATCTAGGTAGAATGGGTGTGTTGTAACTGTGTACACAGTATTGACCAACGTTGCATAAATTGTAGAAAACGAAATCCCAGTCGAAAATATCACAGCCAGAGAAAAATCCAAGGAGGTAAGCGAGACTCCAGCCTCGGAGTCCACGTCTGAAACTCGGGCAAGGTCCTCCACCACACTGTCTGTAATGGTCTGCGAAGGGCGAAACTGCGATCTAGAAATGATGCTGTCCGAGAATACATATTTTCGGCAGATAGCCATGGTTTTCCATTTCTTGCCAAAACTGCGGTGAATAGAACACAAGCTATGAAGATCTGAAATTCAAAATAAAACAACAGTAAAGTTACATATTTTGCTACAATTTATCATTATATTAATGTAGTTAAATGACCGTTATAATAACTTACAAAATTATATTATCGTAAAATATATTTTCTACTTTTTTCCATAACGGACTTGCAGGCGTAATCCTTATATATTATTTCTCAAAGGTGTTTTTGTCGCTAAGCGATATCTCCCTCAATTCTTCAAAATTAATTAATTAGTCAAGCATCATTTTAAAGCTTATGTTCCCCGCTATTGACGAAAAATAGACAAACAGCTTAAAATTCATGTTTTTATTACAAAAATTTACTAAAATAACTTGTATGTTATACTTCATAAGGTTACTAATTAAAGGCGCCATCTATTAACAACCTGTTTTTTAACTAACATGGCAGCTGTTAGTTCGATTGTTTACATTTTATATGCAAGTGTAATCTATCACTCAAATCAATCAAATTAAATCAACTTAAAGCGTTATACATTTTATAAACTGGTATTTATAAACCAACGTAAATAAATAAAACTAATTAACTAAATTAAATCAACGTATCAAATCAGTTAAGTGTAGGCCTACTCCTAACTTGCGAAATATTCGCAAGGATCAGCTAGTGTTATTAATTTACTCAATCAATTGTCTATGCATTTTCGTAAATATCAAATGGCATAGTTGTGAATTAAAAATTTTAAAAGCCCCCGAATGGCTGAACAGATTTTCATGAATCAAAGCTGAGAACACCTCGATCAAGTAACCATTCAAGAAAAAAGGGGAAACATCGGTTCGTCTGTTTGAGAGCTAGGCTACAATACGTTAAACTTATAACACCCCTCCGTGCGTCGGGGGTTAAAAATAAATTACTGGATTTGAATGTAGCAAATACAGAGTGTCCCGAAACTCTCTGGACAAAGGTAAATAGCGTTATTGCTTTGGTCAAGACAAACACATTTCACTATAGGAACATGGGTCTCTTGGTGCCTAATTTTCCCTCTGTCTGTCTGTATGTGTTTTTTACAAACAAATTCATAACTCCTAAACGGTTTGAGGTATAGCATTGAGTTTTGCACAAATGTTTATCTTATTAAGACCTATTTTCGTTTAAAATTATACTAAAATATCATTAACCGTTTCTAAATAGCGGCCATTTAAAATATTTGATGCCAAATTCCACGAAACCCGTTTAAATATCTGTTGCTAAATAACATTACTTTTTACTTTTTTTGGTCGGTATTTTTAATCTGTTAAATATATGGATGTGCAAATTTCACCGTTGGTTTTATCTTGAATTTCTACATCGAAATGATTTAGGCCTATCACATGACCACCTTCCCATTTAAAAAAAAACAAAGTTTCATTCAAAATGGCGGATCCAAGATGGTGGATAATTTTTTTGAAATCTTAATAAAATAGTATTTTTACAATATATAGTAGGTTCCTCAATTACATATACCTTCAAATCTTCTTTATATACGAAATATTAAACCGTTTCCAGACTTTTTCTACTCTCTGTATAAAACAATCCCTGTCATTCATGAAAAAAAACTATTTCCCTACTGCTCTTGAGTCAGGATCCAGATCACCCGTATCCCACCACCATACCCTAATGACTTTGTCCAGATCAAAACTATGGCCCTACTGCTCATGGTGACCGGACATTAGACCACATGGACATTCGACCACAGCGGACATTCGGCCACACTTTTGGGGCAACTACCTGGGTTGGGTCAGCTAGGGTCAGCTATATTCCTCGCTCCTGATCAAGGTCACTTCGTTGACACTGTCCTAGAGTCGTGTCCTACTGTTCTACCATTCAAGGGTATTTGTTTAATTTAGCTTGTCAATCAAAACTACTATAAATACACAAACCTTAACTTTTTTCTTTATAAATATAGTATTTATACACTTCACTGATGCCGGAAAAGCAATATTTAACCATCTTCAAGACGTACAATATTAAAAACTTTCAAATAAAATGTTCCTTACGGGAATTTACATTGTAAAGAGCCGATATGTTTTTCTCAGCGTTCTCCTAGCGTTGCAGGATTTGTCTTGTTTTTTTTTTGTTTTTTTTTTTTTTTTGTAGAAACGAACAGTTTAGCCAACTCAACTAAGTAAACATACTGTGACTAAATACTATAGGTTAGAACCTTTTAGATTTTTTTTTTAATTATATAATGTGATAATAACAAAATATAATCATACTGTTATCGGCCAAAGTAAGTAAAAAGTAATCATACTGTGACTAAATACTGTAGGTTAGAACCTTTTAGTTTTTTAAAATTTTAACTATATAATGTGATAATAACGAAATATAATCATACTGTTATCGGCCAGATTAAAAATGTGGTGAATTGTCCGGCGAGTAATATTTACATATCGCTAGCTGACCCAACCCAGGTAGTTGGCCCAAAAGTGTGGTCGAATGTCCGTATATTTTCATATGTGGTGGAATGTCCGTGTGGTCTAAGGTCCGGCAACCACTGCTCATGCGGCATGGTCCCTACCCCACCACCTTATCCAAGTGCCTTTAACCAAATCAATCGTAACTTCTGTGAAAATATTTCAGGATACAATAACCAGTTTGTATTATTTCCTTCCACACTCTCACCTAAGCTAAGTTTCTTCTTACCTTAAACATTTTACAGCTTACGTTCCTACTTGAAAACACTATTACTGTGGTACAAATATTTGTCCACCTAGACGAACCTATATATACTGTAACGTGTAACAAATCAACACTTTCTTTTAATGTTTGCTCTTACTGCATTTCCAAGAAACGTTATGAAGTAATTGAATATTATCACGTAAACATGATCGGATTAATCTTGTTTACACAAGCAAATATATGTATTGTAATAGGTTTGTTTTCGCACATTTAGGGCCGGTTTCTCCAAAGAGGTTTAAACTTTAGAAACGGTTTAACTGTGAGTTTAACTGGCTTATCGGACATAGACTGTACTTTTCTTACAAAACGACAAAGGCTGGTGTTGGAGGGAGAAGGGCATTACTGCTTCTGCGCAAACCACGAGCCATCCTAAATGGTACTACCTATAGCATTGCCTTCTTCCCTTAATTGAATAAATTATGTTAAGCAGACGAAGATGTCCTCAATATTAGCACTCTGTAACAACCAATTTTCAATTTTTCTCAAAAATTGTTTGGTTCCACGAATTTGTTTTATATCTAATGGTATGGAGTTAAAAAAACTTCAGTGGGTGGTACAAGTAGGTTTTTTGATAAAAAGTCAGCCTAGATTTTGGTAAAACGCAGAACTTTTCCCTACGTGAAGAGACCATTGAAGATTTGCGCACAGTCACTTTGTTTATAAATGCCATCTTCAATACCGCCCTGACATAAACTCTACGAAGAGATAATATACCCAATTGTCTGAATAATGTCTCAGAGCTGTCAGTTCTTGATCTAAAGAGCATTGATTTGATAATGTGTTTTTGTGATACTATGACGGGAATTAGTGTGGATAGGTATGTACCGCCCCAAACCAACATGCCGTAACTCAACTTGGAATGAACAAGTGCAAAGTATATAATCTTTAATAATTCATAATCACAAACTGATCTTAGGTAATACATGTATTGTCAATAATTTGCTGTTTAATTCCTTGACATGGTACTTCCAACTTACTCTACAATCCAAAATAACCCCAAGGTATTTTAAAAATTTTACACCGCCTAGTGTCTCAAAATTACACCATTACATCTATTTTCTCTTTTACATGACAACGAATGATACTGAACTATATGGTCAAAGTTATAGTATTTTTTCAGGTCAAAAATTATATATTTTGTTTTATTACTGAGCACCATACAGTGTTGTGTAAACCACCAGCGTATAAAAAGTAAGTATTGATCAAGATCCCTTTTAACAGTTTCAAAGTCCCTACCACTGTATAAAAAAGCAGCATCATATGCAAATACAGTTAACTCGCCCTTGAATTGGCCTGTACAGAGCGAATTGATATAAATTAGAAATAATAATTCTCCAAGGACATTACACCACTTTGGACTATTAATTCCCCACTAACAAACCCACCAATTCCTATACACATTGTGTTCGATTTAGTAGATAACTAGTAAATCACCTATTAACCACTAACCTTACACCTAACTCCCATAGCCTTTTCAACAACACCTCGTGGTCGACTGTATCAAAAGCCTTTGTGATATCAATAAAAAGTCCTACTGGTTTCCCCATTATTTAAAGAATTAAAAATATTTGTCATTACTTTATTCAAGCTATCTTCTGTACTGAGATCTTTTCCGTAACCAAACTGGTTGTCACTAAAATAGTGAATGTGGTTCAAATAGGAAATTAGTCTTACTTTGATTGGCCTTTAAATACTTTAGAAAAAAACGAAAGAAGAGCAATAGGTATATAATTGTTTGGGTCTTTTTTATCATTTTTCTTAAAGGTTGGAATAACAACTGCCCCTTTTAACATATCAGGAAACTCCCCCTTTTCAATACTAAAATTGAACAGTTTAGCCAAGACAACACCAACAACCAAGCTTACTCTTTTTAACATCCTGGTACTAATTCCATCCCTTCATGCATAGTATATATATATATGTAATTATTTATCTCTTCGTACTCTAACGGCCGCATTTTACGTTCGATTATCAAACAAATTCTACTAATATATTTCGTACACGCAGATGCATATTTACATCTATGCAGCGCCTTCGCGAGTAGGCCAATTTTCCAAATAGTTGAAGCCTTAAAACATATAAACTTAATTTTGTAATTTCGCTCAACTCAAGTCAGCTGTTCAGCTGCGTAATCGAATTATTGGTAATATCTTGTATATATAAAAGAAGAAGTCTTGACTGATTTACTGACTGACTGATTCATAATCAACGTACAACCAAAACAAAACGTGATAGCTAGAATCTTAAAATTTGCAGGTGCCTTTATAGCACTATATAGAAGTGCACTAAGAATTTTAAGGATTTTGCAAAACATTTTAAGGGTTGAAAATAATCCAAATAGGAGGGATCACTCCCAGCCATATAACAGATAAAATAGCTGATTTGAATCACAACCTTAGCAACATATGTTTGATGAATGTATTTACATTCTTTACCATAGCAATCAACTTAGAAATTTAGAATCTATCAGTTAATTTTTTTCACAACCATCATTTTTTGTAGGTTAGGTTAACTAAAAAAAACGAACACAAAAAAATTATACGAAAAAGGCTTACTGCATTATAATTCAAACATCTGTTGTTACATAAAAAAAAAAATACAAATAAAACAGCTGATTTGGATCATAAGCTTTTAGGTTAGGCCTATACTGAACCAACGAGTATACATAGAAGCGTTCCTTGAAAGCTTTTGAATGAATTACCATAGCAACCAAATTGGCAAATTTAAAAAAAAAATATTCTTCACAACCAACAGTTTTTTAGGTTAGGTAATAGCAAACACAGACTAGGGGAAAAGGCCTACTTCAATATCGTAATTTAAACACTTAGGCCCATCACTATCAAAATTATGCCAACTTATATTAATTACTAGGTATATTTGACCAGTTTAAAATACTCCTTTACCAATCACATTTTGGTCGTATTATATAACTTGAAAATTGCCTCCCTTCTATATAAAAATCCCTTTCTTAATCAACCGTCATTCCCGTGAAAAATCATAGTATACAATAATCTGTTTGCATTTGCTTCGCCGCGGGGGTTGGTGAACAAATGAGTATATTATTGTTCCAGCAAAGCAGGAACGCATGTGCAAATTTCAACCAAACTTGGTACACATATCACTTACGATGTTGAAAATAAGTATTTTAGTGGTAAAACTCCTGTGTAGCAGATCTAGGGTTGGGGTGGGAAGTGGTTTATATGGAAAATAAATCATATTTAACTTTTATTAGTCTCAAATAAATAGTTTTCAAGGACACTGAGATGAAAAATGTCACTCAACAAATATTTTAATTTATATTTTGTGCAGGAAAATTTAAAGTTGTACCCTATTCAAGAAAAGTGTCATTCAAAAAATATTTTAATTAATATTTTGCGTAGGAAAATTTAAAGTTATACCCTATTCAAGAATAGCGTCATTCAAAAAATATATTAATTAATATTTTACGCTGGAAATTTTAAAATTGTACCCTATTCAAGAATAGCGTCATTCAAAAAATATATTAATTAATATTTTGCGCAGGAAAATTTAAAGTTGTACCCTATTCAAGAATAGAGTCCCTCAAAAAATATATTAATTAATATTTTGCGCAGGAAAATTTAAAGTTGTACCCTTTTCAAGAATAGTGTCACTCAAAAAATATTTTAATCAATATTTTGCACAGCAAAAATTTAAAGTTGTACCCTATTCAAGCTCGTTTTATATAAACGTTGAACAATTTAAGATCTTTTAATTGCTAGCATATCTTCCGTTAACCGTAAACTGTCGTTCTTTAAATATTTTTTTTATTTGACGATTTTGCTCGTGCAAGGCATATAAGCCGCACAAACCACGGTTGTTTTAACAAAATACATTTTTTTTCAAACACAACTCGGCCTTATTTTGAAACAAAATATTTGAATTCTAGCTTAATACCGTAAAACTTTTATCAAACATAATTGCATTTGTAGTTTTCAAGTTAAATTGTTACATACAATTAAACATACTCACCTTTTGACAAACTAGGTAAAGTTTAAAAGCCATAGGGTGTTCTCTTCCAATTAACCTAAAAAAAAACACAAACATAGAGATTGTCAGTTGTTACAATTTATAAAATAATTCGACCACGCAGCTGAACCGCTGACGTGAGTTGAGCAAATTTCCAAAATTAAGTTTATAGACCTATGTTTTGGGGTTTCAACCAACAATTATTGAAATAGGTCTATTCACGACGGGGTTGAATAGCTGCAAAATGGTTCGCACGCCAATCCGCATATTAGGATTATCTTCAATGCACAATGCATTGCATGATTCGCACGCCAACCCTCGTATTGGGAGTATCTTCAACACACAAATCATTGCGTGCTTCGCACGCCAACCCCACGGTAGAATCCACCACATGGCTTAGAACCGGGTACATATATGATATTTTACGTTTTGATCGATTTTGGGGGAACCAAGCGAGCTATAAGGGCACGTAAAAAAACAAAATGTGCAGAATAACATCCTACATTTATATTTGTAGAAAAAACTCTAAAAAAACATTTATTCTCGTAGGAAAAATCTCAAAACATAGTTACTTCCGGTCAAAAAACGTGCTTCCGGTTGTTGGATTTTTTTGGCTAACGAACTCGTCCAACCGACGTAGACAACCAACATGTGTACCAAATTTGGACCAAATCGGACGTAAAATGCGTCCGTTAGAGTGCGCACACATACATACATAAATATATACATATGTATATACATATATATATATGATTTTTAATGACACCCCAAAACGTGTTCTGGTGACCATGATCGGTGCTCATTTGCTACTCCCGACCTTGGGTCTTACCATAAGGGCCACTGTAATAGCTCATTTTTCTATGGAAATTCGCTAATTAGTGCAAAGAATGTTCGCAACTTGAAGGCGCCTACAAATCGAATGGGCTTAATACAGATCGCTAATCCTCTAAGATATGTGTCCGTGTCATTGTTTACCTGGAAGTAGTCAATGCCAATCTAGAGAGAGTAGGCTCACACTATAAAACCTTAGGCTATTGCCAAAATTTTGTTATTTATCTAGTAACCAGCACTGCCTTCACGTCAGCCATGTATTCTGTGAGTAGCCTACTTTTTAGGTTCTTTTTATTTTAGGTTAGGTTTGATATAGCCTAGATAATTTATTACATAGAAGTAACGGTATTTATAAATTTATACTGATGACCATGTACTTTTATACAACGTATACAATCAACGTAGTAATATTTTCTAAATATTATTAAACTATACACTCCACTGATTAGTATAAAGAAACAACTGTTTTAACACATGAATTTGCTACTATAAATAAATAATAGATCAATACTAGAATTAAAATGGTTAACATTCAGTCACCTTAAACTTTAAACCTGTTGGATGATTCAGACCTGTCGGAATAACAACTTAAAAATCGATATTAACGTAAATTGAACAATCTTATATTGCAAAGATAAAAACTGGAAAATGTGTGCATAATTATATTTTTTTGTAATAAAAATATAAAAAGTTAGGTTTCCTTTTATATAGGCTACCATCGATATCTAGTAAACTATAAATCTGACAGCAAATCTTAAATATTGAACCTTCCGTTGTTTTTAAGACTTTAAAAAATATGTAGTTAAAATGTTTGTAAATTACCGTATTTTCCAATAAGGCGGGCAATTTCCCCACCCTTTATGTTTACCTAGACTTTACAACTCATTTTAAAACTTGTCGGTTCTTTGTGTTTTTACTTTCTCACTATACTATAGTATAGTGAAAGTATAGTGATCGCAAAAAAAAAAATCGATGTTAAGATTTTTGTGGAAATATCCGTTTTGCCGTATTACCTGAGTCAAAAAAAAAATGGTTTTTACAAAATGTCTGTGTGTCTGTCTGTATGTATACAAAGCTAGAGAGAAAACTATTCGATTTTTTCGTGCATCTATACAGGCTTAATAATTGACATGTTTGGTGCAAATTTGTTCGAAATCGATCGAATAGTTTTCTCTTTACCTATTAATAATAATATTCATTAGTTAATCTCCTACTTTAATGTACTATTCCCTCTCCTACTTTAATACAACTATGAAGTCACAGTTGGGGTTTTATACGGGGGTTGGTGTGCGAAGCTCGCAATGCATTGTGTATTGAAAATACTCCCAATAAACGTGGGCGTGAAATGCACTGTGCTTCGGCCGCTTCTCATAGTGTTCAGTGTCAAGCTCACATGTGCGTCCTTAGCAGTGAGTGTGTAATAATTTAAATATGTTTGTGAGAAAGTATGTGCCACTTTCTGGTACCGTTTATTTTATTACGTACGACTAATGGCATTGAAGAAACAAGTGGTATTTCTTGGTCATAAAAGTTGGAGGGGTATACAGTTTTAAAAATGCCCTACTACCTGAGCATAAGGTATTTCTGTGTGCAAACGTTTTAAACTAATGAAAACGCTCTTAAGACGAATAAAGAATGGTTTAGACAAACAAACCATTTTTAAAATAAACTATCACTTTTTGTGAATTTTTAAAACTATATACCCTAATAGAGGAATTATGAGACAAAACTACAAATTTTGTATACGTGAAAAATTAAGTTGGTATAACGATGTTCATTATCAGCTTGTGAAATAAAAGAATATGTATACAAATAACTTGAAAAGTTTAAAACTATAAAAAGATTGAAAACAGAAATTTAAAATAACAACGTAATAAACAGAGTGGTTTGGTTAAAATAATTTAAACAAAGCGATTCAACAGCTGATAAGTTTACCAACGGCAGTGCTTCGCTATTGCTTAATTTAATTTTCAGGGTAGTTATCCCATTTCATTACTTTGACGTAAGTTATCAGATTGTAAATTGTTTTACTGCACTTAAGAATAATATTACAATAATTTAGCTTTATAGATTGTAGGAAGTTAGTGCAATTTATTTTTATTGTATAGGGGTAGAGCTATCCCATTTTAATCTATTTGTTTGTAGTGACCATAGACTATACTCTAAATAATCCTGGTACTAATATGTGTACATTATGATTTTATAAAAAATTTGTTGAGTAGTTTTTGAGCATTTATAAAAAGTAAGTGTGTGGATTATTATTTAATTGTAAGTGTAGGAATTCTATTTCATTACTTTGACTTAAGTAATTAAATTGCAAATAGATTTTTATGTCACTTAAAAATAATATTACGTAATTTTAGCTTCATAGCTTGTGGGAAGTTAGTTTAATTTATAATTATTGTGTAAGGGTAGCAACCCAATTTCAACCCCTTTGACTGTAGTAATTGTAATGAATAAAACTCCTAGCAATGATATGAAGAAACCGTGAAATTTTTAGTGAAATCTGTCGAATAGTTTTTGAGTTTTTAGAGGACAAAGAAACATTCATTTTTATTTAGAGATCAAAAATGTTTAGTTTTGTCTCATAATTCCTCTGTATAATGGTTTTACAAAATTAACAAAAAAAACGTGTTAGTTGATTTTCAGAATTTATATGTTTGTCGTGTTAAGAGCGTTTTCATTGGTTCAAAATGTTTGCGTACAAAAATACCTTCCACTCAGTTCGGGCGTTTTAAAAACTTTATACTCCTCCAAATTTTGAACTATTAGTCGTATAAAAAAATACCAAGAACAAAAGTCTTACAATGACTTGTAAAGACCAAAATCCCCATAATAAATTTGGTTTTCCACAAGAAATTTCAAAGTTGGCCGTCATATTGGAAAACGGCGGTCATTTACAAACATTTTAGCTAGATATTTTTCAATGTATAAAAAAAAGCAATGGGAGGTTCCACATAATGTACAGAGTGATTCTGAAATAGCAGAGACGATTCTTGGGGCGGTAGTATGGGTCAAAATAAAGACAAAACTTCCAATAAACAAAAAGAAGCAAACGTTTCGATCCGATTCAAACGGCGGAGTTATACCATTTACTATTAGGAGTTGAAAAACATGCACACTTATGAATAACAAATCAAGGTTGTATCAAAGTCCAGTACCTGGGAATTCCAGAGGGCTTAGCATTACTGTTTTTATACTAATTACTATGTTGTATAACTTAGATTGAGTGATCTACTGGATTAAACCCTTGTAAAAAATAACAGATGTATCATCTTTAACATTTCAATGTTATTTAAATGGGGGAAAATTGTAACTTTGATTGGCCATTGTGTTGGATAGAGTCAACATACAGACCTGCACTTTGCACCAATCTTCTTCTTTTATCAAGGACTTTAAAATGAGGTGTCACTCAATAGGGGTTCCCATTTAAAATTTTTGACTTACCCCCAAAATACCCCATTTTGGGGGAGGGGTTGAAATTTACGATACACCAAAAACTTGTTCATGATCAATTTTTGTTCATGTTAACAATCCCCAAAGCAAGTCTGTCTATTTCCATTAATAACAAAAATAATAGGGGAGGGGGTGTGACTTTTAAGGCACCTGGTATAATAAGTATATGGGGTTTTCTCACCTTGATAAGTGGTAGCCTACGTCAAAATTGTTCAACTTTTAGTGAAAGTGTCCATGATAGAAAGCTCCTGAAAAATGATTTTTTTCACTATCCATGTAAGGTTTTTGCGCAATTTCTCACACTTATAAAGCTGAGTTCGATTTGTAAAAGTCATATCATTCAAAAGAAAATTTAATTTAATACAATTCTGTGCAAAGGTATTTTAGGTACAGTCTCCGGACCAAGGAACAAAATTATAGGAAACTCCCAATAAATGATTTTTCATTATCCATGTAAGGTTTTAGCATTTCTCCTACTCATAAGCCCGAGAACAATTTGTGAGCTATATCATTCAAAAGGCAATTAAATTTAGTACAATCCTGTGCAAAGGTATTTTAGGTACAGCTTCCGGAACAATGAACGAAATTCATAGGATACTCCCGACAAATGATTTTTTGACTATCCATGTAAGGTAAATGCGCAATTTCTCCCACTCATTATCCATGCAAGGTTTTAACATTTCTCCACTCATAAGCCCGAATTCAATTTGTGAGCTATATCATTTGAAAGGTAATTAAATTTACTACAATCCTGTGCAAAGATATTTCAGGTTCAGTCTCCGGAATAAGGAACAAAATGCATAGGAAACTTCCAGTATTTAATACTAGTTACTCCCGAAAAATAACCAATGAACACGCTCTTACATGAATAAAGCTTGTTAGGAAAACAAATAACTTTTTAAAATCAAGAGATAAGTTTTTTACTTTCTCCACCCTATACGTAGTATATGGAGAAAGTATTGTTTTCGTAAAAATGTTCGAATTTGAATTTTCAGTTGAATTATCTGTTTTAGTGCTCCCAGAACTCCAAAAATTGTTTAGTGCAATTATCTGTGTTGGTGCTCCCTGAACCCAAAAATATTTTTAGTAGAATTTTTTGTTTTGGTGCTCCCTGAACCCAAAAAAGTGTTTTTAGAGTGGTGTCTGTCTGTCAGTCTGTCTGTATGTATACACGACCAGAGAGGATACTATTGGTTCAATTTTCATGAAATTTGGTATGTAGGTACTAAACCATAATATCTCCAGGCGTTTTTTTTCATTTTTTGGAATTTTTAATTTTTAAGGGTAATTTACCCCTAAAAACCCATAAAAAACGACAAAAATGCAAATTTCTCAAAAACGGCTCTAACGATTTTGATCAAATTTTCAGTATTTATAGTGCTTAAGATTCCAAACAAAATGACACCACCCGCTTTTATCAAAACTTCGGTGTTTTATAATTATGGGGAAATGTTTAAAAATAAACAAGTTTGTGTTGTCAATCTAGCATCGCGGCAGCGGCCGCACGGGGTAGCACCACGGTAGCGAGCACGGCCAGTAATTCAAAGGTCGCGCGATTGAATCCCGCCTGGGACAATAATTTTTGTATACGATTGACGTAGGTAGAATATTATTTTTTGTTCTAAAAAGTAGTAAATAAAGTGATTAAAAACAATATTATTTTGACTACAGTAAATTGGGAGAAAGTTTGTGTCAGTTAAGTGATACCGTTTATTTTATTTCATTTTCTAAAACCGTATTACATGAGGAATTATGAGACAAAACTACAAATTTTCCATACATAAAATGTGAACTTTCTAACAGAATCTTCATTATCAGCTGATTCGGCTGTTCATTCTCATTGGCTGCAAATTGTTGATTAACCAAACCCCTCTGTTTATTACAACTTTTTGTTTGAAATACAGTTTCAAATGTTTTTTTTAGTTTAATATTTGTTATAATTATTGTAAGTTATTATTTTGTTTACATAGTATTTTATTTTCATTAGAAGTTCATACAAATCAGATGATAATAAAAATACAAAAAGAATTTCCGCTCAGTTCCGGTGTTTTTAACATTTTATAGGCTACCACTTAAACTTATATAAGAATAGTTGTATCGAAAAAATACCAAGAACAAAAAATCTGAAAATGATTTGTAAAATCTAAAATCTCTGTGAAATATTTGGTGCATCTTAAGGCATTTGAAAATTGGCTGCCATATTGGAAAATGGATCTCATTTATAAAGTTTGCCGTTTATTTATTTGAGAAATGGTTCTCCGTTGAAAGTTTGCTGTCAGATTTATAATTTGCAAGATACCAATGGTAACCCGTTTAAATAGTAGACTGCATACCAGCACAAACGGGGAAGTTAGCTGTCCTAGACTTCCTTTTCTCAGCAATTAGTTTCCGAGTATTTCTGTATTCAGCATTATTAATACTAACCTATAACAATGTTGCCAAATTTATATCCTTATTGTGTTTCTTACATCCTTTAAAAAAAACCATCAAAAAGATTCTCAGATATTTGAAACGTCACAGACATGAAATAATTAGAGACCTTTGCTTTCAGATCATCCTCACAGCATGTCTCATTACTTGCGCTATAGCTCTCCCGGAAGCTCCTCAAAGCCATCAAAGGACACAAGGATTCAACAATATTCTATCAACCCGCGCCCAACCTGGACAGCCTTTGAACTCTGGCAATCACCAAATCCATTCCTCGCACCAGTCTGCTTCTAGCAGTAAGCAACAAACAGCGCCCAGTCTAGGTCAAGTCTTCAATGACTCACCTCCTTCCGGTAAACGGTACACTCCTTACGGCTTAACAGACTTTAGAAAATAGAAAGGTGAGTCATAACAGAAGACAAGAGTAAAGTTTAGGTTTAACTACTATTAGCCTATAATGGAAAAACAGGCGGAAAAGTTGGTATACTATAAGGGGGATAAGAAGAGTGTGTGGCGGAGAGAGAGAAAACATGATCTAATAATTTAATATTTGAGTAGCCTTGTATCAAAGACGGACATCAACCATTTTTTCGAAATTGGTTTAAGAACTAATTCTGGTAGTTTGTTGTATGCTCTACACAACTATGAACTGCTTTAAAAAAAAAGGACTAATATTTAGTTTTTAATGTTGAAGTATGTTTTTAGTTTCAAAACCAGACAAGTGCATAGCTCCTTGGGATCAAACACGGACATTTACACTTACAACCAATCAGAGCGCTCGGTTTATTTATTAACTGAATATTATTAATAAAAAGTTGTTTTAAGTTTCTTAAGACCAAGCCAAATGACTGCATTCTCCTGACTTTTGACATGCAAAAGAATTTAGTAATGTTGAAAGTTAGTGACCAATCCACGTACTACTCCAGGCAGCTATATTGTTACAATTTAACACTTGTGACTGGTACATCAAATGTTATGTTGACTCAAGATCAAGTATCTATTTATGTATACCTGGACAGAAAACCAAGCCAAAAAGTCTTCAAATGGGGCATCAGCGGTCTTCAATGAACTGAAATCAAAAAATGTCAGGGTAGCCTACTATGTCTGTAAGGATAATGGCCGATGGCTGCACAGGCCAAAATAAAAACAGATCCACGATTGCCAAGTGTGGAAAATGGCTTCCGAGTTATACGCCTAAAAAAATAAAATCAATTGAAGTGGTGTTAAAATGAGGGCTTTAAAATGAGGCATCACAATAAGTGTTACAATTTAAAATTTTTGACTTGCAACCCCCACCCCTTAACCGAATAAGGGTAAAATTCATTCATGCCCCTAAAAGGTGCAGAATTTGCCCAATATAACTTCCTAGTTAACGTGTAATAGGTTTAAAATTACGAAGGGGTTGCATACTTTTGCATCACCCTGTACATGTTTAAAAACTTGAAACATACGTGACTAAAGGCTCTAAGTAAAAACTTCAGGTTTTCTGCAATTTTGTTTTACAAAACAACAGAATTAAAAAAATATATATCTTATGTATAAGGTTTTATTAAATTATTTAATAAATAGACTAACATTAAACAACTTGAGAGGAATTAGACACTAATTAAAGCAGGTAGAGGGCCAGATACAAGCGTAAAGGAGTGATAAAAAATCCAGCTGTCAATCAGAGAAGGCCCAAAATCTTTGCCCGCCTTCACGAAATTTTTTGAAGTCAACCCTTGGTTGGAGTGTACCCAGACACTCTGTCCTACTAATGGGTGATGGGAATCGTAGTGAATTGTAGTGTCTGTAGTGGTGGATTTACTGAAGATTGAATATTTAAACTTGTCCTTGTGTTTTAGTATAGTTATGTCAAGAAAATTTTAGACAAATTGCCGATACTTCATATAAATTACTTCAATTCGTATTCTTTCGTGGACGATAAACCCCGTTGGCGAGCACGTAAAATGATGGAGAAAGGGGAAAGTAACTCTTCAATGTACAATGAGTATAAAAGTTCAGCTCAAACTTTGTATAGCCAGTAGACACCTTGAACTGTAGAGGATTGAAGTTCATTAGTCAAAATTATGCGCCTAAGGAATGATCAATAATGCGTGCTTTTACTAAAATATATAACTTAATTAAAAAATATATTTTATTGAGAAGTTGATGAGTTTTTTAATAAGACGAATGGTTTATGAGTTAAGTTTACTAATATTTGTAAGGATATTAAAGCTACATTGTATAATAATTATGATTAATTGTTATGATGTAATATAATAGACTTATGTACTAAAAATCACAAGTAGGCCTAACATGCTAATGTTTTTTTCCAGGACTGACCTACGTAGCCTACTAGAATATGAAGAGTTTAAATTATTTTAAATAATGTAAGATAATCAATATGTATATACAATAAAACTAATAGACAAAGTGATACAAAAAGTATGATTTATTGAAATATTTACCTTACCAGAAAAACATCCTGGCATAAAATAATGTAAAAAAATCAACATTAATTTATTTGAATACTGTATTGTTATTTAAAATTATTGTTCTATAGGAGTTGTGGGTATTCAAGACCTATACAAGGAGGTCTGTGTATTGAAAACTCGCCCACCACGATCATGTACATCACTCAGAAGGCAGCGTCCATACAGCCCGTTCATTAGACAGACGCACTTTCGGCCCTCTTTTTATATTATATTACGCATAATTCTCATTTAGTCCAGTCATATTAGGATATTACCTGGAAATAATTCAATAAAAGGGGAAACTTTGTATATGTGTTGTACTAGCACAGCACCCAGTAACAACATATCAAAAAACAACACTACTGCCGCCATCTTGGAAAATAACAAAAACCATTTTTTTCTCCATAACTCAAAAAATATTCATCCTATAAAAAATGTTTGCCACAAAAAGAGCTACAACTTTACAAAAATGGGTTGTCAGATGGAGCAGGACTTTTGGTAATGAACACGGGAGTTAAAGTACTTCTGGTTTTTGTCCAACCCCAGTCAGAAGGTTCCATTTGATTTTCTTTCCACGCCTGGATTTGTAGGTACACGCGATAAGAATGCTGAGCTGCTGCATCACTTGTTGGAGGTAAAGGCGCCAGATTGAAAATCTTACCCAGGTCTGCCTGGAAACAATGTGGTTGTATCTGAAGTACCTTAATTCGTCTAACGTAGTACTAATTGATCCGTTGTTTAAGTGAATTAAGAACTTTTCCCCTGCTGCGGATATCTCTCTGCTTTGGGAAAGGAAATGCATTTCCTTCGATGACTCATAGCACCTACAGCAGTGTGGCCAACGAGCGCTGGCCGCCATATTGTTTCCAACTCAACACGGGTTTATATTAGCGTAGGGACGATTTTTCGCATTTAACTCCAATTTCCGCTTCAAAATTGTTCTTATGCAATTGGATTAATACATTGTCACTAAAATTGTCAAGTATAAACCATTTTTTTCGATATATTTTCCTCACTAAATGAATGAATACAGAAAATACCGGCTGGCACTTTTTTACTACTCGTGCACATTGTCATTTAAACATCTATACAACCTAATTAAATTTAGTGAAGTATATACTTTTTCTTCATAAGAAAAGTACAAGCAATATTTCTGTGTAGTTGAATTTTTAACAATTATAAACAACAATTTGAGTAGTTTAGTACAAACGGAACAAAACTACTATGGTACATTTAGCCCATTGAAATGTCAAAAGTTGGCCCTTTGAAAAATACCTAAAGTTTTTTAAACTATAAATCCAAAATTAGAAAATGTAAAAAATCTGTTTTAAAAGAAACAATTAAAAAAATATGTTTTTCCTAAAATACATTTTTGGAAGAAAAATATCAAATTTCAGCAAAATTCAAAAGTTTACGTATTAAAAAAATGTATGAATACGTTAAAATGCAAAATTAGGGTTTCTAAACTATATTATAAAGGATACCTATATGCTACCCAAAATTAACTTCAAGTGTAATTTTGTGTGTTGTTTTATATATATTTTGTCTTCTAAAAACTAGTAGGCCTATTAGTTTTTCCACGAGTAAAAAACGTTTATAAAAACACA
>JAGFPH010000938.1:29107-48003 GCA_018207615.1 Philaenus spumarius
GGGGCTTTTAAAATTTTTAATTCACAACTATGCCATTTGATATTTACTAAAATACATAGACAATTGATCGAGTAAATTAATAACACTAGCTGACCCGTGCGAATATTTCGCAAGTCAGGAGTAGGCCTACACTTAACTGATTTGATACGTTGATTTAATTCAGTTAATTAGTTTTATTTATTTACGTTGGTTTATAAATAACAGTTTATAAAATGTATAACGCTTTAAGTTGATTTAATTTGATTGATTTGCGTAATAAATTACACTTGCATATAAAATGTAAACAATCGAACTAACAGCTGCCATGTTAGTTAAAAAACAGGTTGTTAATAGATGGCGCCTTTCATTAGTAACCATATGAAGTATAACATACAAGTTATTTTAGTAACTTTGTAATAAAAACATGAATTTTAAGCTGTTTGTCTATTTTTCGTCAATAGCGGGGAACATAAGCTTTAAAATGATGCTTGAATAATTAATTAATTTTGAAGAATTAAGGGAGATATCGCTTAGCGACAAAAACACTTTAATAATATATAAGGATTACGCCTACAAGTCCGTTATGGAAAAAAGTAGAAATTATATTTTACGATAATATAATTTTGTAAGTTATTATAACGGTCATTTAACTACATTAATATATTGATAAATTGTAGCAAAATATGTAACTTTACTGTTTTTTTTTTTTTAATTTCAGATCTTCATCGCTTGTATTCTATTCACCCCAGTTTTGGCAAGAAATGGAAAACCATGGCTATCTGCCGAAAATATGTATTCTCGGACAACATCATTTCTAGATCGCAGTTTCGCCCTTCGCAGACCATTACAGACAGTGTGGTGGAGGACCTTACCCGAGTTTCAGACGTGGACTCCGAGGCTGGAGTCTCGCTTACCTCCTTGGATTTTTCTCTGGCTGTGATATTTTCGACTGGGATTTCGTTTTCTACAATTTATGCAACGTTGGTCAATACTGTGTGCACAGTTACAACACACCCATTCTACCTAGATGCCTAACTGTCCAGTTACTTCACAGGAAGGATAAATCTTCCTCCCTCTCGTCCTTATCGCATAGTTGGAAGGAAATACATCTCAATTGCAGTCAAGGTTCGAGCGGTGGAGTTTGATCTGGCGAAAGTTTGTTTACGATTCGGTTATGAAAGGGATAACGAGCAATACTTTGTTTTGCAATATAATATGTGCATGATGTACCAATATTGAATACAAATGTTTAAAAAAAATGTACCAGATAGTTTTGTTATTTTCCTATTTTCTCATTTCCAACAGTTAAATTGTCTTTTGTTGCTGAATTTTTGTTTTTCTGCCCTAATATTTTGAGAGATCAGGATAAGGATAAACTATGTAGCAGTGAGTTAAGGGGGCACTCCACCTTAATATTGATAAAATTGACAAAAATTTACAATAATTTTTTTCATCTAGTTTTGTTCCATGTGATTTTCTGAACAATTTGATATATAATAAGTATAAATAATATGCTTATAATTACTTTATTTTGTCTAAAAACGAAACGCGTACATGTATATTCTCCAAATAACTGAGTCTTTTTCTAGGCTGTTTTCCGAAAGTTTTGTTCCTCACGTTTTCATTTACTGTGGCAGAGATAACTCAAGTTGTATTTGAGACAGCCTCATATTTTTTTCTTATTTTGAAGAGGACATTTCATTGTACAACCTGTAGTATGGATATACATTAGTTCCTATAGTAAAGATTTTAAGAAATGATTAAAAAAAGACTTTACTAAAATTTTGTATAAAAAAATTAAATGACATATTTTTTACAGAAGTATTTTATATAATTTAATATCTATACTACAGGTTGTAGAATGGAATGCCCTATTCAAAATAAAAAAATAAAAATGAGGCTATCTCAAATACAACTTGAGTTATGTCTACCACAATAAAGCCTAGTTAAATCCGTAAAAATTAACCCCCCGCGGGGAGGTGGGTGGGGGCCAAAACTTATGAAAAAGTCACTATAACCAACACTCATATTATAAAACATAAAATAATTAGGTTTGCTTTAAAACTGAAGAAAATTTTTTCAAAGGTGGAGTGCTCCCTTAAAAAGCTGTAGTTAAATTCATAATATACGAATTATTAAAAAAATGTTTGTAAATTTATTAAATATGTACATCCAAACTATTTTCCTCTTTTCGACAAATTTCTATAAATTTCTTAATTTCATATTTCAATTTTTTTTAAACAGCTTTTGCCCTTTTATCAAAAAATGGATTCAATTGTTAAGAAAATGTGACTAATAACTACTTACCTGTATAAACAAAATATATTCCAATCTCAGCTGTTCCGTGTTATTTAGTTTGTTTAGTGCGCATGCGTAGATAAAAATTGGCGTAGCCTATCCAAAAAACTGTTGGACCGAATTTGATGAAAGTTCTAAATACTCTTCAATTGACCCCAGAATGATGTAATTTTTAAATCGTGAGCTCTTTAGTGGTATTTAGTTTATATCAATAATAATGCATATGCTCAGATAAAAAAAGTAAACTTTTAAACAAAATGGTTGAACAAAAATTTGCGAAACTTCTTTCACGTCATATTGACATAAATACGCTTCGATTGACGCAATA
Source organism: Philaenus spumarius (assembly GCA_018207615.1). Classification (NCBI taxonomy): domain Eukaryota; kingdom Metazoa; phylum Arthropoda; class Insecta; order Hemiptera; family Aphrophoridae; genus Philaenus; species Philaenus spumarius. Next base: position 31,713 of record JAGFPH010000938.1, read on the forward strand.
ACGAAGTCGGTATCTTTTGTTATTAGCGAGATCTACATACTTAACGCACGCACACATACACACATGTACCTTGAAACACAATGTAAAAAAGTTAATGTTTATTGTTGACACAAACTTTTCTATATTGGTAAGATACAAACTATGTATATTAAAGTTGTATAAACTTTCACTGACTTCTTAAATGATTACTTTTTTCTTTGAAGTGGAATAGCTCAGAATTATAATCCAATTATTTACTTAAAGGCTAAATTGGTTTAACTCTGTTGAACGTTTCACATTGTTCTTAAAGAAGGGCGTGGAATGAAATAAAAAGAAAAAGCTACGATGGTGACAGGCCTAATTAGCTCAATAAAACGCCACCTGTCCTTCGAAAAAGGTAGATTTTCTAATTTCATAGTGTAGCCTATACATTCTATCATTTTCAACAACAAGAAGATTTTCCGAACTTCATCGTAGCCGATTGCTAGAACTAACATAATAATTTCGCTTAAAGGGAGTGATTAGCCATTTAGCCCAGGAATGTTAAGCCTAAATGTCACTCTGATTCAATGCGTTCTTGTTGTTGACTTCTACCGTTATCTATATTAGTGTAGCCTAAACATTGTTATTGTTGCGGGCTAGTCACAGATTCAACATGACATCTGTGTTCCCCGACAAATACAGAACTTAATCTCCGAGTAGTTGCTGTTTCTTTAGTTTGAGTTGATTGATTTTAAAATTTGAGCTCTATATGTGGATGAAACGTATGGACCAACCAATAGGAAAAGTTCAAAATGTGAAACCTGTTTCGTTCCTTTTGTAACATAATAACATGTTGATATTTTAGGTAATATTTTTTTGAGCTCCTTTTTACTTTAGGTAGGCTAGGTAATTTTAACCAATAATTAGATTGATATGCTATCAACTCCAATAAAAGCGAGTCTACGTACGAGCGTACGTGGAGTAACATTTAAAGAAGAAATAAATATTCGTTTAAATTAATAATATAACAGCTGATTTCACCCATTTTGTAACACGCAAACAAAACCTACCGTATATTATACTTTGGGGTTATGTTTACAACTTCAATTAATAATATAGCCTATAATAATTATAATATTTATTTTTAAATATGTATAATAATATACATAAACACAAAATCTTAACAAATATTCCTACGGTTTTATAGTCCTTATAATTGTACACATTTACCGAGTTAAAAATCCCCGACTGCATAGTTAGGTATTTAGGCCTAGATAAAGTGTGTTGTTTAAATAATATTTTGTATAAATGATGTATTTCTGATGTGCATCTAATTAATCCGCCATTTTTCACGGGGATTTACTAGTAAATGCATAAAATGTGAAGTTACGTAGACGTTTGTTGATCTTATTTCGAACCTTTAGGAAATTCAACTTTCTATTTTTGAGCTACTTTTACAAAAGTGGGCGCTTTGAATATAAATTAGATTTAGAGCCGGATTATTTCATGTGATGTTCCAACATAAAGCTAAATCAAAACTAAATAAAATTTTATAGAGTAAAATTTCAGATTTTAGACAAATCAACTAATTTTGACCATTTAATGAAGCCAGGCAACATATACTGTAGCTCTTTTCGCTTAAAATATGTGTTTTAATTTGAGGGTATGGCCTCAAATTGACGAGGGAAATAATGAAATATACAAATAATTTAAAATATCGATTAGGCTTGTAAATAGTTGAGTATTGCTATTTTCTCATTAAAAATACAAAGCTCAGCTGATTGAAGGTGTTCAGTATTGGTAATCAGAATTTTGTCTTACATGTAGGCTATTTTCTTGGTGACATATCCTTCAACACTTTTATACTGTGAAACAATTGTAATTCTAATTGTGCAGGGTTGCTTTTTGTTTGGTAATATTTTATTCCTAAGCCATGACAGATTTAAAAAAACTACTATCTATATAAATAAAAATGTAAATGTTCGTTTTTTCAAAATCTCAAATCTCCGACAGTTCTTCACCGATTACTTTGAAATTTTTACACAACATTACATTCGAATACACGCATGTTTTTATATACTTAAAAAAAGCAGCAACTATTGAACATAAAACTATAAAAATATACTAAATATTTAACAAAATAATAATGTGAGCGCCATTAAATAATTTATGTTTACTGACTATAATAATAACAGTAATCAGCTGTTTGCTATAATGTTTCCATTAACACCTGTTTTTAAACTTTGAAACAATTATTTGTATTTCTAACTTTTAGGTTAGGCTAGGCTTTTGTAAAGAGCGCCAGATGGTAGACGTAAAAACAACACAAACTATACTAAATATTGTATGAAAAAGGGAGCGTCATAATAAATAAAATTATTAAAAAAGTTTAGTGTTGGTACAGTGTTGGTTTAGTGTTGATTGTATATGCATTTCGTCTATCAAAAACTGTTTATTTCTGGCATTGCCAAATACGTGGTTTGATTTTTTCAAATTTGTTGGCCCCGTTTGGCGTGGTCCCAAGGGTTTTGCCAAGATACAACGAATTTTGGATGTATATATTTAACGAACTATTTTTCAGGAAACTCGAACGCAATTTAACGAATTATGGGATGAAGTATCGCTATATATGAAAGAATGTGGAAGCAGTTACCAGTGGTCAGGATTCGAAAAACTCAATGTAAACAATGATCAAAGGTTATTTTGTTAGCCAAATATTCTATTCTTGTTCGGTTGCATTCATTTCTTTGTCAGGCCTACAGCATCACAGGAAATGTTAAATCTAAATTAGATCAGTTAGATCTACAATGTTAAATAACATTATCCTAACATTTAAAGTATCAACTTCCATGTATAAGAAACATATACAATATAATTTATACAAAACAAAATTTATTTACTGATTTACAACGTTTAAATGTACAACTAAATTTATGCTAGATTTTACTGATACGTCAATACATTTGCTTAGTGTTTTGGGAGTCCGTATTTCTTCAGGGGTACTTCGTAAACTGGAGCGGGTACGTGGTATACCGGTTCGGGTACTTTGTAGCTTTGTGCTGGTACATGATATACCTTGGCAGGTATCTTGTAAACGGGTGCTGGGGCGTGATAAACTGGAGCCGGTACTTTGTACTCATGAGCTGGTACTTTGTATTCATGAGCTGGTATTTTATATTCATGAGCTGGTATTTTGTACTCATGAGCTGGTACTTTGTATTCATGAGCTGGTACTTTGTATTCATGAGCTGGTACTTTGTAAACCTTAGCAGGATGGCTATAAGGTGAAGCCATTGCGGCGGCAAAGCAAATGCAAAGGAAGACTAAGGCCTGTAACAAAAAGAATTGTTGAAAGTATTTTCGCGTAAAACGGATTACGAACAAGATACCTCTTTATTCAATTCCGAACTTTAAATTCTTACTTGATCATGAATTCTCCCAAATAATACATGCAATTACTCACATGCGCCTTAACAACGTCGCCATCTTCATTGATGCACGAGCTACAAGAATTAAACTAAAGATGGTGCCATTTTCATTGAAACGCGCTTGAGTAAAACAAGTACTATTTGTGATAATGTGTGCTTAAGTTATCCATCAAGAATATTATTCAAAAGTAAAGCTCGATATTTATCCAGCCGGAAAAGGGCAGTTTTTATTTTATACAATGTAAGCGATTAAAACAAAAATAGGCCTACTATTTCGTAAAACCTAATGGAAGAGTTGAAAATGGTGACAATAACTTCCATCTATAATAACGAAATTTATCTGTCTTTTACAATATTTTTCAAAACTTGTAATAATTGATTTAATAATAACGATTTTACTAAAAAAAAAACTAAATTTGTTTAAAGTTTGTTTAGTTAGTTTAAAACTAAATTTGATAGATGTATTAAGTTTAATTTAATTGAAGGTTGGACTGAAACACTATAATTAAGATACTATACTTTAAAATATTTATTGATTAACAATTTTGAGAAAAGAAAATTGTAAATACTAGATGTAGCACCATTCTGTTTTGAGGATTGCCATTAAATTATTATTATTGGAGGATTCCATAATTATTTAAATTTAAAACAAATAATATATCATTTTTAAAAAATTAGTAAAAAGTATAAAATAATTTCTCCTAGCCCCATAAAAATCTATAGGTCTAATTTACAGATTGTCTTGCAAATTTGTAATTTGTGAACTTTTAATATCTATTAAAATACTTGTATTTTTAAAAAACAAACGTCAATAGATAATTGATGCATGAATAGTTCTCCTAGTCTCTAACAATTTTATTGTACTGTAAATGATATGGAACTGTTGTGCGAGTTTTCTCAATGACAGCAAACTACTCCCTAGACTCCTTACTAGTATCATTGTATTTGGATAACCTAATAGAACTCCGATCCAATGCAATATATCGTTCCACTGTAAATTCGACGATAGTGGCGCTATCTAATGGGGAAACAACGGAAGCTGTGTGAAACACCGATGCTACCAATGATTTCTCCATAGCGGAAAATTAGGTTGTCGGGAAAATAGAGCATGATCGCGCCGCGAGGTAGCGCTACTTAGAAATCATTGGTAGCATTGGTGTTTCACACAGCTTCCGTCGTTTCCCCAATAGATAGCGCCACTATCGTCGAATTTCCAGTGGAACGAAATATTGCATTGGATCGGAGTTCTATTAGGTTATCCAAATACAATGCTAGTATCTATTGCATCCGCCCCACGATATTCGTTTTATCCAAGTACTTACATAGCTATTCACAAAATTTTCTGGACAATCAGTTCTGGGTTATACATTTGCATGGGGCTAGAAGAAATTATTGTATGCTTTGTAGTCCCTTTAAAAAATGTGGTAAATAAAAAAAATATATACATATATATTTGAATAAGTATTTTCTCCTTTTTAGTCTTTAGTACTGAGATTTGTTTAAAGTTTCAAGTCTTTACCTCATCGGGAAGTTAGATTAAAATTGATTGCAAAATTTGTACCGAACAAACGGACAAGAAAGCGAGTTAATAAAAATGGAGTCAAATGATATTATTCAAGAACTTGAAGTGGTGCAAAGTTCTAAAACTTGAAAACTGCACATTATAATAACGTTTTAAATTAAAAAAAAAAAAACTTGAAAAGACAACATTAAAAAACAAAAAACAAATTAACGAAAATAATCAAAGTAAAATTGTAACTGAAAATTTAAAGTATTTTTCATTTTGAATTGTATCGAAATCTTTGACCAATACTTACTGAGTACATCTTGAGCTTGAATGTAGATGCTGTTTCCTTAGATTGGAATATAACTGCTCTCCTTTGTCGGTGGTTATATACCTTTGAAATTATAGAAAACCCCCATTTAAAAACTAATGTGTTTTCGTTTAAATCACTCTGTATGGTTGTAGTGGGAAAATACACCATTAATGACTGACTTAACTATCGCCATGTGGATTGTCCAAGATTAAATGATTTATTTCATTTCTTAATTATACACTTTCGTTTTTAGGTTAAAGTACGTAACAGTCGTCTGCAAAGGTAAGATTTGTACCTAGTTTTTAGTTTTGTGAAATAAGTATAAAGAGCTATACAATAGTTTACTTCTAGGCTTTAATAATTGGAAAAATACTGGGTGTGTTCCCATTGAAATTTAAATGATAATGAAACTGCTTTCCACTTTGTCGCAAGACGACCTGATAGGGTTCATAAGAAAAAGTTGCTATTTAAAAGCTGAATTAAGTAGAAAAGAATTTGTTTCTTATATGAACGAGCAGATGGTGAAGGCTGGGTAATTATTTAAAGGATGCTTGTTTAGATGGGATTAAAAAAAATTATTAATCTATATAATATACTTTATACTAGCTTCGCTCGCTAACCCCCACGGTGACTCGCGTCGAAGTGTAAATGCAAACAGGTTATTTTATATAAATATTAATATACTATTAAATTCTAATATGTCTTATTTATTTTAATTAGGATGTAACATGGTGGTTTCTTATTTTTAAATTCCTTAATTTATTAAGGGTTTATTCTCTAGTTTTAAGGAAAGTATAATAATCAACATTTTTACGTCTTAGCAGCACGCGACAAAATGTCAATCTATGATACTTTTTTAATGTATGTTGTAAGAAATAAATGTAAAAATTTTCATCTCACTAACTTTAAGGAAAGTATAACAATTGATTTGTATTGTTTTAGGGGTTGTTATAAATATTAATTGAATAACGCCTAGGAACCTGAAATGTTGTACACATATTGCTCATAGGCGCACTAAGAAAGGATTTTAAATTTGGCCTTAAAGGGTTGAAACAACCCTTAAAGCAATAAATATTGTTTGTTATACTTTCCTTAAAGCTAGATAGCTGAAAATTTTTACATTTATTTCTTTAAAAACACATATAAAAAGTAAACTAGTTTTACATTTTTTTACGTGCTGCTAAGGGGTGAAAATATGATAACAACCCCTAAAAACAATAAATAGGCTATAATTGGTACTCTTTCCTTAAAGCAATAGAGCTGATATTTTTGACTTATTAATTTTAAGAAAATATTTAACGACGTAAAGGGCTGATAAAATCTGTCCCGATCTATGCATTCGCAGATTAAAGACGTATCTGGGTGATCTGCAACATCCAGCTAAGACTGTGATTTACCAGTCTGTAGATTTAGCGGTCGAAAAAGAAGACGCTCTTCACTCTGAATTCTTTATTTTTAATTGATTTAATTCATTTATCCCACATTCCGTGACGAAGCCGATTGACGTGCAGCCAATTGACAATAAATACCAAACTAATTGAAAATACTGGTAATTCACTTCCGTGAAATAAAAGATAGAAATACAAGAAATACTATCATTAATTATGTAACGTAGTGATTCAAAAAATTCCCCGTAGTGTAGCACGGGTATTCAGCTAGTAATATTATAAAGATTTAAAATTGATTTGTATGTATTGGGTAATCTCTGGAACTACAGAACCGATTGAAAAAATAGTTTTACTAATAAAAAGCTACACTATCCTTGAGTAACATAGGCAAGAATGAATTTTGATTTAAGGGTTAAACAACCCCTAAAATAATAAATATTAATTGTTAAAATTTCCTTAAAGCTAGAGAGCTGAAATTTTGTACATTTATTTCTTGCAAGATACATAGAAAACGTAAACTAGATTTGCATTTTGTCGCTTGCTGCTAAGGGGTGAAAATGTGATAACAACCCATTAAACAATACAAATTAATTGTTATATTTTCATTAAAGTTAGTGAACTGAAAATTTGTACATTTATTTCTTACAACATACATAAAAAAGTATCATAGATTGGCATTGTGTCGTGTGCTGCTAAGGGGTGAAAATGTAGTAAAAATGTTCATTGCTATACTTTCCTTAAGACTAGAGAACAAACCCTTAATAAATTAAGGAATTTAAAAATAAGAAACTACTATGTTACATCATAATTAAAATAAATAAGACTTATTATTAGAATTTAATAGTACTAGTGGACCCGGCAATGCTTCGCTATTGCTATTGCTTGATTTACCTAACCTAAAATTGTATTCAGTTTTTGATCCAAATCAGTTGTTGATCAAAATCAGCTGTTGATCAAAATCAGCTGTTTTAAGCTTTTCATACGAACAGCTGTTTTTTGTGCCCCTGATAAAATCAAAAGAAATCTTTCTTCTTCTTCCTTAAGATTAACATTGAAACTTTGAGGGCCACTGGGGCGTATCCCTGAGGATCGATGTAAATTATAATGGGATTCTGCTCATCTACAGGACACTACCTTTCTAACGGTATGCGCGAATTTCTCCTACGATGCACACAAGCTGAGAAAAAATGAAGACAAGTTTTGTGCTTGCCTATTAATATATAGATGGCCTATTTATATAAAATAACAGGTTTCCATTTGCTTCGACGCGAGTCTCAGCGGGGGTTGGCAAGCGAAGCGAGCAGGGGGCGGAGCTCTCTAGTTAATTATAAGCAATGAATTCTTAACTTTTAAGTATTAGTTGTTATAAGTAGGCTTATTGCTACAAATAATAGAATAGCGCTTATTACTTTACGTTGAACAACCGAGTATAGTGCATGCGCCTGGTTGTATTTATTCATTTTAGTGTTAATAAATTAAAATCCTTATCGAAGATTCCGCTTAAATATTATAAAGATTCCGTTTGAGCATTAGTTTTGATCAAAGTTGTAAACATAACCTAAAAGTATATCATAGCCTTGGTGTGTTGATTTTTTAATGCTGATCAAATGTTATGTACGTTATTATTTCTATAATAACAATACAGAACTTAACTTAAAAGTTTTAAACACTTTACATAGTTTGTTGTTGAAGGTATTACAGCTGATGGACGAAATCAGCTGTTATATGCTGACGAATAAATTATTAAACAACATATCGTTGCGCATGCTTTATCCTATTTTGTTACTCACGTAGTAAGTACTACGGACGTAAAATATGAGATGATTGTTGTAATATGCGTTTATGTGCTGAGTAATGTTAATGTTTGCTATTTAAAAAGTGATGGTCATTTAAATAAATACAATTCCAAATCGGTTTGACAATACCTAAATAGAAAAAGGCGTAACTATTGTCACTGAAATATAAGTAGGTAGCCTAAGGTTACTGGACTGCGAGCAGAACATAAGGTATTTGTAACCGGTAAAGCGACAACACGACGGTGCAATAAAACTGCCAAGGGTCATCGGTTTACCTGGTTTGCAGGGCTACGACAACACGACGGTGGTGCAGCTGCGAGTGGGCTCCGTCGTGCAGTCGTAGTCTGCACGGCTTGACCGGGGTAAATCTTGATGAGGGTTTGACAGCCAGTGGTGATAATATTTAGCCCGTACCCCTGCGTACTCAGCAAATTTACAATGCATATACATGCAAAATACATGCAATGTTCTCATGCAAAATACTGTGACTAAACAGTTTAGGTAAGTCCTTTAGTTTTTTTTTTTAAATCTAATTATATAAAGTGATAATACGACGAAATATTATAATTATACAAATATTATAATCATACTGTTATAGGCAAAATACTGTGATTAAACAGTTTAGGTAAGTCCTCTAGTTTTTTTTAAATTATAATTATATAAAGTGATAATACGACGAAATATTATAATTATACAAATATTTTAATCATACTGTTATCGGCAAAATACTGTGACTAAACAGTTTAGGTAAGTCCTCTAGTTTTTTTTATTCTAATTATATAAAGTGATAATACGACGAAATATTATAATTATACAAATATTATAATCATACTGTTATCGGCAAAATATGTGAAGTGACTTTAAAGGGGTAAATATTGTCTAGCTATGAACTCAGTTCTGGTATGGATAAAGTTTTCTTCAAGACAGCCTCGCAGGTAGACGCGGAGGGATTAGGGGCTGGGACCTCGCGCAGACTACGTATATACGACTGAGTCGCTAATGAGATTCGGCAACGTCGTGCTGTCGTAGCCCTGCAGATATATTTATTGCCCCCCAAGGGTTCCAGGTCGCATTCAGTCGTGTTGTCATACAACCTTTGTAACCATCCCATAGGTCAATTTTTGAACTGTACATTTTTAATCTGTTTTAGAAACATTGCCTTCATGTACGTTTTAGTATTTTATTTAAGTGTTGTATTTTTGCAATAATGTATGTTAATTATTACTGGTGACTGTGTTTGTGCGTATCTACGATGAACATATTTAAATCGTAAAATATTTGTGTGTTTAAAAAAAAAATAACGTAAAGTTTGTTTTTGTAAGATAGGCTGTCTGTAATGGATCTTTGTTGTGTATAAAGAATTTAATTTTGAAATAGGTATGCAGATGAGTATACACACTCTAGAAGTCGATTGTTTTGTAGATTTTAAATGTATTAATTTAGAAGTTTGTATTTGTTGCTAAGCCGGTTGGCTGCAGTTCACTCAATTTTTATGAATTTGTTTATATGTTTTAAAACAACCCCCACTCAGTTTATATTACCTAACGGTTTTCATTATGCTGTTTTTTGTTTTTGTTAACAAATGTGTTTATTTGTTAGAATGAAACTGTAGTTTGGAAAAGCAGTTTCGAATCAAATCGCTCAATCAGAATCAGATTATATTAACTTTTTTAACCGAGTTATGTATATATAAACATATTTTGATTGTAGGATAACCTGAATGTGTAAGCATCAAGAAAACATCAGTTTTTGTCTTTAACTTTCGACCTACAGGATAAGCTTTGTCTATTATACAAAATTTTCTCGTGATTTTTTTGATAAAGTTAATGTATTTTGAAATAACATCAAACATTTCAAACAGCCGCCATTTTAAATAGAGTGATTATAAAAATCTTATTTTTTGTAGTCTGGTCTTTAGGCTATAAAATAAAACTCTATTTAAATTTCAAATTATTATATGAAATTGGATTTTAGATAAAACTTCATAAGGGAAAAAGATGTGCTTTGTGAAAAACTAGGAAATTTGAAACACGTAAAATAAAATTATTGGTAGAGAGTCCCGGAACACTCTCTATGTAAAAATATTTGACATTAAACTGTCAGTTGTTTAAAAATATTAAGTTTTATTTTTTTAACACATTTGGTAAAGGTGGTAAAAGATTGATATCCAATAACTTAACTTGGACAGTTGCTGTACATTGCTGGATGGAAGATATACAACGCGACAAAATTTCAAATGAATGATGATAATTTAAAATCATTTTCTTGGTTAACACAAACAAGATGTGTTATAACTTCAAGGTTATTTTGATACTTAATCTTGTTATCTACTGTATCAATAAACAAATGAAAGTGGTTGCTGTGGCAACGTTAATTAACAAGAAGTATACAATTTCAGTGGAAAGTTATGGAAGAGTAGTCAACTCTTGTATATCACAGATTGGAAACTGCAACATGTACGAAGTACCAAACACCACTCACTGACTCAACACGGTTTCTTCAAATCCGCCCAACTAATTCTAATGAAACTTGGCACACAGCTTCCTATAAGAAATGGTTTTGAAAATTAATATAAGATGATTAAAAATAGGAAAACGTTAAATCGTTTAGATATTGCCAAGCGAAAATTGAAGGCGCGCAGTCTAAAACTAACATTACGTTACGTTAGAATGACAAGGTTTTAACTGACCAGACCCTAGTTTTGAGAAAAATGAGTTTGAAGTTTTGTTTTTTTATTGTGTTTACATTTATTTTAATATTAACTAGAAATTTTAGAACTGATATAGTAATAGGCCAGTCGGTAAAGGTCAATTTAGACCAAAAGTACCAGTAATTTGCAATACGGCTGAATTTTTTTTTATAAGTACATTAAAGTATGTAGATTAACATAAAAAAAAGTTTACCAGTCTATCGATTTCCCAAAGTCGAAAAAAAAATCGATTATCCTTAATATTTCGAGCTGGGATGAAGATAGAGGAAAATAAAAATACCACCGTGTAGGGGAGGTATTTTTCAACAAAAAAGGTTATATGTATTTATTTCGTCCGAGTAATGGTTTGTCTGGAAAAAATTCGATAATGCAGGTATGTATTTTGCAGCAGGGGAAATCACTAAAAGGGGACATCTTATTCATATATGAAGCGTTGGCTCATTCTAAATTGGCCGAATTTTAATATATCGAATTGAAACTTGACATAGGAGTTAAAATATATATTTTAAACATTTATGCTGAGTCTCAGCTTTTTATCTTGAAAATGACCCGATCTAGGAGTCGATTTCGATTATCGATTTTAGGAGTACCGGACCCACGAACTAATTTCAATCTATTCCAGTTTCGTCAATTTTTGGAATATCAACCCAAATTTGTTTTACAAGTTGAGTACACCAGTATAAATATTCTTAGTAAGTATGAACGATTTTTTTCTTGTTATTTTTAAAAACGAGGCGCTTGAAAATAGTCTTCTGTTTTACCTATCTCGTTTTAACTATAACACTTTTGGATTCAACGACTCCATTTTCGACATTTTTGAACATATCGATTTAAAAATTGGTACAGAAGTTAAAAATACAATTGTTTTTTGCTATACTTATTTTAAACAACTATATTAAAAAAAATGACTAATCTGCAGCTGATTAACTCAAGCGTTTTGATGAAAAATCTAAAAAGGTCTAAAATTATACTTTTTTAATTTACTTGTGCTTTTAAAAGTAAATAATGAAAAAGGTTTATACTCCTTGAACTTGTTTGAATATATATATTTAACTTGTAAAAAAACTTTCAGGTTGATATTTTGAAAATTTTCTAAACTGGAGCTGTTTAAAATGAATTGGTGGGTCCGGTACTCCTAAAATCGAGAAACCCATTAATAAGTCAAGTGGCTCTAGATCGGGTAATTTTCAAGATAACAAGCTGAGACTCAGCATAAATGTTTAAAATATATATTTTAACTCCTATGTCAAGTTTCAATTCGATATATTAAAATTCGGCCAATTTAGAATGAGCCAACGCTTCATATATGAATAAGATGTCCCCTTTTAGTGATTTCCCCTGCTGCAAAATACATACCTGCATTATCGAATTTTTTCCAGACAAACCATTACTCGGACGAAATAAATACATATAACCTTTTTTGTTGAAAAATACCTCTACTACACGGTAGTATTTTTTATTTTCCTCTATCTTCATCCCAGCTCGAAATATTAAGGATAATCGAAAAAAAAATGATAATCGATTTTTTTCGACTTTGGGAAATCGATAGACTGGTAAACTTTTTTTTATGTTAATCTACATACTTTAATGTACTTATAAAAAAAATTCAGCCGTATTGCAAATTACTGGTAGTTGTAACCTATACCGACTGGGCTATAATTACATTGTAAATGTGGACATATTTTTTTTATATCGGATGATTAGTTTTTTTTTAGATATTAGTATTGCTCTTTTACAGTTAGAACCTTGTCTTGAACAAAAGTTTAAAATTTGTAGAAGACAAGGTTCCATCTACTGTAGTTAAAACCTTGTCCACCTCCGTGATTTAAAATCTTTAAAAAAAGATTAATTAAACTTTTCTTATCCGGCTAGATAAAACCGTGTCCTTCTTTGAGATAGGCGCTTCACAATTGAAAATAGTAACAAAGTTCTATCTGTATATGGAAACCTATAGCAACCAAATAGAACCATTTCATTCCACATTTCTATAAACATATGTTGTAAGTTAGAACTTTGTACTTCAAGCAAATGGCTTATTAGACAACACAGAGCAATAAGAGTGCAAAATAAAGAGGAATTCAGACAGAACCTTGTCATTCTGGCCTAACATTATTTATCAAATTTAAATTTCAAAGAAGATATAACACACTGCGTATGATCCGATTTGTATGTGTGTTTGCCATGCACCCCCAGACCGTTCTGAAGCATACGGATCAAATTTGGCATAGTGGTGAATAAGTATGAGAAGGAGTTATGCGTTAAAACATACTTACATTTAAGGGGTTAAAAATGGTTAACTACCCTAAAAAATAAACCTTTAGTTTCCATTTACTCAGTACAGTGCGAGACAGTAGGCCTACCGGACACGCGATCCTTTTGTGATATGTGACTTGATGTGTGTGTTTATTGTAATTGTTTGTGAAACTATGTGTTTAAGTGTGTATATTCATTGACAACGGAGATACTCCTCCCGACAACTTGAAAATGGCTGAATAGCCGAAACGGCCGTCGTGTAAATAACGACGTATGACTATTGGTGACGGTAAGTTATTATTATATTAAGGGGAGACGGACGTCCCTATTTCCGTAATGTTAATTTTGCAATATTGATGACCCATTATCTCTGAAAGTACTGAAGATATAGGCCCTACGTTTGAAATTTTTGCCACCTGTTTTGTACTTAATTTAACGTTAACCCTACCTCTTTCAACACTTTAAAGTAATTAACAAAAAAGTTATGCTGTTATAATAGTTATAAAATTTTTACTCCAATTTTATAAAGATAGTATACTACTTATTTTTAAAATATTTGTTTTTCATCCAAAATGGTTCAAACAGGTATGTGTATTCTTATTATCAATCAAGGTGGTAAAAATTTGGAGTATGTACTTCAAGTAGTTTCTGAGAAAACGGGTCATTTATATGTTAAAATATAGTTTTCGAGAAATTAAGATTTAAGACAAAATATAAAAAACAACAAAATATATTTTTTTTGGTTCGGTACCTCTTATCTTTGTAATGTTAACTTAATGTATATGAACACATGGTAGTATAAACTATTGGTTTATACTACCAATAATGTTCATTTATATATTTATACTACACATGGTTCATTATCCTGAACTATTATTAAATTTTTAAATTACATAAAATGTTGTTTTCCTGTTTTTTTTTTTAGTAAATGTATATATACATACATATTATTTTACTTTAGTAAAATTATGCAAAACAGCCCCAGCCGGAGACCAGATATCTAGTCATATCCCATCAGCTTGGAAGCGAGCCAACCACCGTTTGCTTTACTTCCGCCATCCTACCCTCAAACCACAGATATGATTAGATATCTGGTCTCCCTAGCCTAGATTCGAACTCGGCATCTTGTGATCAGAAAGACGTTCGTTATCCACTAGACTACGGCTTCATGAAAGAAAACTGACAAATTAACAAAACTTCAGTTACTTTACTATCGGTATAAATATTCCGTGTAAAGGAAAAGATAGTTTGTCAGCACCATCTAGGAGCGGTTATAACAAAAATGTACCTTCATCAGCGCCATCTAGGAGTGGTTATAGGAAGTTTGCTTGGTTGTTCTTAAGTTTGAATCTGTATGAATTGCATGTGTGAGACGTTTATAATAATTACTTAGCTCGGTTCTTACTAAGTTAGTCTGTATTCGTGAGAGGTTTCGTGAGAGGTTTATAAGTGATAATAGTCTATAAGTGAAAGACTTAATTAATAAGGACTTTCCCATTCCTAATTCAATCTCAAATGTATTACAAAACACAAAACAAAACACTTCAATGTTCAATTCACTAATGTATTCCGAAATTACTATCTAAAAAGTCGGTGTAAACTTTAATTCAAAATATTTTTTCTCAGCTTAATATACTTCAAACCTACAAGTATTATATATCACTGCGTTCAGAAAATCCTAAATTTTAAGAAAAAAATAAAAAATAAAAATCGAAAAAAAATAATTTATTGAGGGTCCGTCTTCCCTTAATTTATAACAATAGTCAGAATGGCAAAAAACATAACTTGTAAATATATCGTCCTATCGTCCAAGGTTTAGAATGGGGTAAATACCACCTATAAAATAAATATAAATTTCTCTAACCTTCTACAAACTACAGAGCTGAAATTTGGTACATTCTTAGGCGATACACAAGAAAGTATTTACCATTTGCATTTCGATTACTTGAGTCTAAGGCCGCTATTAGCCGTGGACAA
Source organism: Philaenus spumarius (assembly GCA_018207615.1). Lineage (NCBI taxonomy): Eukaryota > Metazoa > Arthropoda > Insecta > Hemiptera > Aphrophoridae > Philaenus > Philaenus spumarius. Next base: position 47,043 of record JAGFPH010000938.1, read on the forward strand.
CCAGTGGTACAACTACCGGTCAATCGGTTGACAGGACTGTAGCAGGGTCCGAACACCGGTCGTCAACTAGTTGTACAACCGATCCTTCACGGCTAATAGCTCCAATTTAATTCAATGATCCGCCACACCACCGTCAACCGGAGGTGCCACTGGTTGTCCACGGCTAATAGCGGCCTAACGAGTAAAATATTTTTTCGTAGCCAATATTTTAGGTACAATGTACTCGTATATGGAAAATAAAAAAACATTTTCACTTTCGTTTGGAAGTTATAGACAACAAACTGACTGAAACATGCACGAATGCAGATGTAGGTCTAAAAGGGAAAAAGTAGATCGATTTGGAAAAAAATGTACTATGCATTCTTGGGCCTGGGAACTCGGATCAGAAATAGTTTTTTGCATTGTGTGTAAGACCCAACCTCTATACTATGATCTTTTTTTGTATTTATATATGAGAGCGAACCCATAGGTGCTTGCATGGGCGCCTATATGGTATTTTCTAGGGAGCGCTAGACCGGGGTATGGGGCTTAACACGTTCACTGCTAAAGACGCACATGTGAGCTTGACACTGAACTCTATGAGAAGCCGCCGACGCACAGTGCATTACACGTCAACCCCCATATTAGGAGTATTTTCAATACACAGTGCATTGCGCACGCCAATTTTAAGCCTATATGCTTTGGACGCACACGTGCGTCCGCTTTAAAATATTAGTGATCATTACGTAGAAAGGTTAAAAAAAAAGTAATTTCTACTCATTTGGACTATACATATAAAAAATTAAAGGTCAGCTCCTAGCATAGGAAATACGAAATTTGCGTAGCAGTGAACGTGTTAAGGAGTACCCCTCCCCTCCTTCGGCAAAAGGAGTCCAAGGAAACAAATTTGGCTGTTCAGATGAAATATTAACCCGCACAGCATTGAGTCTGTACCTTTACACCGTCAGTGAATACACAAAGA
>JAGFPH010000938.1:48103-86787 GCA_018207615.1 Philaenus spumarius
CTATAAAATAAATATAAATTTCTCTAACCTCCTACAAACTACAGAGCTTAAATTTGGTACATATTATCCTTAGGCGATACACAAGAAAGTATTTACCATTTGCATTTCGATTACTTGAGTCTAAGGCCGCTATTAGCCGTGGACAACCAGTGGTACCGGCCAATCGGTTGACAGGACTGTAGGTAGCAGGGTCCGAACACCGGTCGTCAACTAGTTGTACAACCGATCCTTCACTGCTAATAGCTCCAATTTGATTCAATGATCCGCCACACCACCGTCAACCGGAGGTATCACTGGTTGTCCACGGCTAATAGCGGCCTAACGAGTAAAATATTTTTTCGTATCCAATATTTTAGGTACAATGTACTCGTATATGAGAAATAAATACACTTTCACTTTCGTTTGGAAGTTATAGGCATCAAACTGACTGAAAACATGCACGAATGCAGATGTAGGTCTAAAAGGGGAAAAATGTACTATGCATTCTTGGGCCTGGGAACTCGGATCAGAAATAGTTTTTTGCATTGTGTGTAGGCTAATGGTAAGACCCAACCTCTACACTATGCACCTTTCATGTATTTATATATGAGAGCGAACCCATAGGTGTGTGCATGGGCGCCTATATGATATTTTCTAGGGAGCGCTAGGGGTGAGCTTGACACTGAACTCTATGAGAAGCGGCCGACGCACAGTGCATTACACGCCAACCCCCATTATTAGGAGTATTTTTCAATACACAGTGCATTGCGCACGCCAATTTTAAGCCTATATGCTTTGGACGCACACGTGCGTCCGCTTTAAAATATTAGTGATCATTACGTAGAAAGGTTAAAAAAAAATTAAAGTAATTTCTACTCATTTGGACTATACATATAAAAAATAAAAGGTCAGCTCCTAGCATTAAAAATAAGAAATTTGCGTAGCAGTGAACGTGTTAAGGAGTACCCCTCCCCTCCTTCGGCAAAAGTAGTCCAAGGAAACCAATTTGGCTGTTCAGATGAAATATTAACCCACACAGCATTGAGTCTGTACCTTTACACCGTCAGTGAATACACAAAGACCTATTACACTATTAGAGGCCGCACCAAGTAGTGACCCAGCAGCTCATGCTTGAACTCTTGTAAAAAATTAAATAAGTATATGTAAAATCAAACGGCACATAACATTTAAATCATATTTTAGTGCTAATCTCTTTAAAGAAAAATACCGGACTAGAATAAAATTAATAATGTGCATATTTTCCTTTCCCTTAAAGCTGGGGGTATGGGCGCCCATGGGTGTGTGCTAGTATATACAGGGGAGGTGGTACAGCATTCAATCTTCTTGGAGTATACGGGATGACTAGTCTAGATAGTTATCAGTCCATACTGAGTTGGTGATGGAGCTGGTCCAGGGGAAATTTAGGGGTATTTCCTGCTGGCGAGAAATTTGTTTTTTTAATCTTGCTCTGTTTATTAAATTACACTTTTACTAGGAAAAAGAACTCGTGGTATTAAGTTAGATTGTTGTGTTTTTATTAACTTCCGGTACGGAATACCGGGCAACCTGGATTCGCGTCAAGTACTCTGCGGAACTTGAAAGGAAGCTGAAACCGTAGCGACCTTGCTTAGTAAGATAAAGACTGCGACCATTCTAGGCCTCGGGGTAAGCTGTTCGCTGTGTAGTCAATAATGGTACCAATGGATTTGTGCTCTCCAGGCCAACCTTCAGTGTCTGGGTGTTGCACATCCCTAACTCCCCATCCCCCTTGAGATCTGGGTGAATGTATGTGGTGACCCATCTTGGTACTAGTTACGGCGGCACTCCTCGGTGTGTCGACACAACTCAAGGAGAGGTGTATTTATATTACCTACGGTACTGAATTCATTTCTTTCTTTGTGCAAAGTAAAATGGTTACTGCAGGAAAATGATTTGAATAAGAAAAGAAAAACAAATTTATAAAAACATTATTACTTTATTTCGATGTACAGATTGTTAATTTTGTAGGTAGGGTTTTATGTTGTTGCTGAAATATAAGACAGTCAGGTGAAATGAACATGTACAAGTTGTTAAGTAGAGGTTGCTTTAGTGTGTAGGCAGTCCATACTCAGTTGGTGGAGGTGCGGGTGCTGGGACAGGTGCGGGGTATTTTGGTGCATCGGCAAACCCGACGGGTCCAGCTCCTGCAGGTGCGAAACCTTGTGTTGGAGCTTCAGGCTTTGCAACTACGACGGCCAGGAGAAGGCAGGCGATGAAGATTGACTGGAACAAAGTACACACGAGATTTTATTTGTAAACATTTTGGGTGGTTATATTTTAAGAATAAAAAAAATAGTTATGTTGACAATGGAGGGCAGTAATACCAGATCTTCTTTCGAAATAAAGAAGAAATTGTTATTATCATAATATCGAAATAAAAAAACTATTTTATTTGAGAATAATCTGTTGAAATAAATTACGTAGAATTTGGCTCGTAAGTTTATTCTTTCGAAAATAATTTTAAATAATAATAAATAAAAATAATAATAATAACTATATTTTTTACTTTTATTTTACTACATAATAATAAAATGCAAAGTTACAATAGTATAACATAAAACCATTTAGTTTTTATTGGGTTTGTTTAGTAACACCATTCATTGTGGCAGATTTTAAGTACATTTATATGTTAACTGTAAAGCATCTTAACTTAAGTACTGCACTAAAATATACACAACTTTGTTCACACCTTAGGTATATCCACTTGCTACCTTCACACATATAATTACACATTTCTTTTTAATAAGGTGTACTACTAATCATAACCTTAAAGCTAAAATAGAAAACAATATTGAATCTGAAAATCAAGCTATTAAATTTATGATACAGGATATATCGTGAGTTAAAACAGTACAACTTAAAAATAACCAAGACCTGCTACTAAAAAAACATAACCTAAAAATTACAACTACAATTTATTTCACTGTATGAATTCAGCTGTAAACTGAAACACCATTTTGAAATATCGAAACAGCTGATTGTTTTAACAACACTTAACATTTTTAGTCAGGTGAGTTATGTGTTTCAAATAGCATGCTTGAAACTATTTATAGGCATAAACTTTCTTTTAGATTGCAAATTTCAGTATTTTCCCCACCTATTTGAGTCATATACATTTTAGTTTTTAATGTATAGTAAATAAAAGAGGGTTAAAGGTTTTCACGTAAATCTAATTACCAGTTCAAATTAAACATGTAGATTATTTATTTCATACAAATTGGCTTGTTAACACAATTACAACCAGTATCTCCTGAGGTCGAAATTTGACCAATTATTGTTTTTGTAATGTAAAGAAATTCATCTTCGCTTGTTGTGTAAATTGTGTAACTTGTTCTTCACATAATTCATTTTAATTTATTTGTACACAAATTCTCAATTCCCACGGTTTGAGGAAAAGAGTGTTAAAGGGAAAATAGAATACTTGATGGAATCTTTATATATATATAATTTTATTATTCCATACGTGAGTATGCACAGAACATGTAATTTTAAGAAACATGTAACAGAACCGTTTTTTTGGAGGTGTTTAGGGAAACTTGGAAGACATTACACCTGATTTTAGTTTATTGCAAAAAGGAGATCTGTTAAAGTCTTCTTCTCTAAAATAATTAGAACACGGCCGCTTACGATTACCAGGTTCCCAATTTTCTCTTCCAATAGCTTGTACCAAATTTTTACGGAACTCCTTATCAGTTGACAACCTAACATAAGTAAAACAGGGGAAGTGAGTGTATTTAGGAGATTAAAGCTTACCATCGAATAAAAGAATCGCGAATACTAAATCGAAAAGAGTACTAGTGAATGTAATACTATTATTTAAAATACTTACTGATGACAAGTTATAGGATAGCTAACTGTTTTATCCGTTTCTCTCACGCTACAACCAAAGGCCACACAACAAGGCATTATAACATAAATATAAACGGTACCAGAAACTGGCACATACTTTCCCACAAACATGTTTGAATTATCAAACAGATTCACTGTGACTTCATAATTGTATTAAAGTAGGAGAGGGGATACGTTAAAGTAGGAGAATAACTGATAAATGTTATTATTATTAGCTAGAGAGAAAACTATTCGATCGATTTAAAAAAATGTGCACCAAACATGTCAATTAGGCCTGTATAGACGCACGAAAAAAGGTTTTGAAAAACTTTGAATGGCAACCCATTTTTGGCCAAAAAAAACCCCACAAAAATCAGTTATTATTATAATTATTAGCTAAACGAGAATTTTTAGAAAGATACGGTTTTTTGCATATGTTAGGGTACATTTATTGCTACAAATAAGCCAAATTTTATCAAAATTGTTAGAGCCGTTTTTTATAAAAAAAATAATAACTGATTTTTTGGGTTTTTTTTTTGGCTAAAAAGGGGGTTATATGTCAGAATTTTTCAAAAACATTTTCGTGCATTTATACAGGCCTCATTGACATGTTTGGTGCAAATTTGTTCGAAATAGATCGAATAGTTTTCCCTCTAGCTTTGTATACATACAGGCAGACATTTTATAAAAACCACTTTTTTGGACTCAGGTGGTCCCAAAACTGACATTTCCACAAAAATCTCAACATCGAGGAAAAGTGTTTCGTTTTTTAAGGGAAGAAATTATCTTAGTTGCCCTCAAGAAAATTACCCCCCTTACTGTGCTCTTGCGATAATATTTCCATTCGGGATGACACTTAAAACACAAATAAAAATTATTGTAACCCTTTCGATTGATACAAGATTCATTCCTCTCCTTTTATAATAAATACTTAAAAAGGGTACTTAGTTTTAATACTAGTAGTTCTGTGAACAGTACACCTCGCTCTTTGAAATAACAAATGTGGTTTTGAGTTTAGGTTAAAAATAGTGTGCCAGTAAGGAAGTAAGCAGAAGGTTTAGCCAGTGAAAGATTATTTCACAATTCCCGCGATTCCGGGGTTTCTAGTTCTCGTTTTTTTCTTTTCTTGAGCTTTATTTATTTAACTGCTAAAGATTTTCTTTTAGGGGGCATTGTGTTTTATGTAGGTTAATAATGCGTAAGGTAGCTACAAATATCGCGTTATTGAAGGAAAACATAGAATTAAATATTTACATACTTAAATAACTAAAACTTAACAATGTATTTACAGTTCCATATCATATTCCAATATTAGAAATAAAGAAAACAAACGATGTTAAAGCGTCGTGATCTCAACCCATGTACCAGCACTTCTCACGCTGTCCAACGGTTATTTTTTGTATGTCCTTTATCGCCGCGAAGTTTCATTTGTTTCATCTCATTTTGTAATTCAAGTAAAGCTAAGTCAAATACTTTTATAAAATAATAATTTACAAGTATGCAGTTCAATTCTTTTATTTATTCTCTACACTTTCTTATAATAAATGTCAATTTTGGGCAAAGGGTATATTCCTAAATTACTATTCAAAACAGACCTAGTTTTGTTAGCAGTGTTGTAGTAGGAACATAAAAACTGGTGTTTTCAAAATACGAAATTTGAAATTGATAAATATTTGTATACAGTTCTTTTTAGAACTAAATCACGAAACTTTTTTACGTTTATGAAAAAAATAACAAAAAATGTTTACTACTTATTATGTAGCCCGAAAGTTGAACTTATTCCTTTCGTTACTGAACATGCTTGTTTCTTGGGCTAATAACTTTGTTAATTTTACTTCAATCATTTTTTACTGGCATCTATGAATTCTATGAACCTTTATCTACAAAAAAGCTACGGAACACTTTTGAATTGGTTTAGAATAAATGTATAAAAACATGGTTAAAATACAAAAACTTGGACGACTTTTTACAAATTTGAAGTTTACGGCCATTTTGTGAGCTTACCGTTAGAGATACGGAAAAAAATCAAGAATACAATTTTGTTGAAAATTTAATTTGCTACTCGCAAAATGTTATTAGTTTTTAAATTCGACTTACGGTTAGCCACAAACTGGCTTTGGAAAAAAGTATGCACTGAGAGAAACGGTCCGGCCGCCATTTTGATTTTATTTAAGGGGTTAAAAATGAAAAATGGAAAAAACCGTATATACATGGCTCGGCCTAGGAATAAGAAACATCCATGCAAAAAATCATCTAAATCGGTCAAGGCGTTTGGCCGTAATCGTGAGACAGACATACAGACACACAGAGGAAATGCTGAACGGTCGAGAAAACGGAGACCTTGCTTCGCTCGGTCAAAAAGTGGTAATATATAGATTTTCGGTTTCAGTCAGTATTTCAATTACAAACTTTATTTAAAATAACTTGAACACGAGTTTCACTCGGGTGAAAACCGGATTATAAATATCCATACTTACTTTGTACATTTTGTAGTTACTCCAAGAACTATGTCGAACCAAAGATGTAATAATTTAAAAGGACTTCTAGATTGAGAATATATACTTACTCTTAGATAGAATAGCTGAGCATGTCTTGTCAACAGGTTTAAGCTCTAAGGCATTTCGTGACAGGAAGACATTTTGTTTAAGTTGAACCAGCAATCAGAGCTAAATTAATAAACCTTGTAATCCGATTAGAGTTGTTATTGTTGAGCTGTCATGCAACTTTCTTCTACAACATCATTTCCGATTTTAACAATAGTAATAATGTTTAGAGATTATTCTTACATTGGCCCAGTGGTGTCATGGTTCCGGAAATGGTTTTGAGAAATTTTTATATTTTATATACTTATTTATTTTATTTACATATTAAGTAGGAAGTTATCTGCCAGTATAAGTATACACTAGGGACTTTGCACCTGGACTCTTCGCGTCCAAACCCCGCCTCAGCCTACGGTTTCAGATGGCTGCTTCGCTTCGCTCGCATTTGGAAAACTCTCTAAAGGCTCTCGCTAATCTTTGGCTCGTTTGTACCTGGGTGAACGAGCATCGTTCTAACATCTGGATTGTATCTATTCGAATATTTAGTGACTTTGAAGGAGGTATAAAAATAAGCTGTACTTTACCTATTTGCCTTCTAAGTGACTTGTAAGGTGGTATAAAAAGAAGTTCAGATTTTAAATTTTATGCGCATTTTTCAGACTTAATGAGCGTTTTTGAAGACATAAGACCTAGCGCATTCAATTCCTGACGTCAAATAACCCCTGTATGCAAATTCGTTATAGCCGTTTTCGAGATCCGCGACAGATACAAAGATAGATACAAGAATTGCTCATTTAAAGTAGTAGGATTCAAGCAATAGATAGGCCTACCAAGTGCTCCCAGGATTATATAAAATAGCTCAATAAAACGATTATTCTGGAATCAAATTGGGGGGTTGTTTTTCACAATTTTTCAAAACCTTTTTTCGTGCATCTATACAGGCCTAATTGACATGTTTAATGCATTTTTTTTTAATCGATCGAATAGTTTTCTCTCTAGCTAATAATAATAATAATATTTATAAGTTACTCTCCTACTTTAATGTATCCCTTCTCCTACTTTAATACAATTATGAAATCACAGTGAATCTGTTTAATAATTTAAATATGTTTGTAAGAAAGTATGTGCCAGTTCCTGGTACCGTTGATGTTTTAGTTCGCGCAACTCTGTAGTTCTTGGTTTTGATTTCCTCGTGGTAATTTAATTTGGTTTTAATAAAGTTTATTTATATTTGAGTTTGTGTTCACACATTCCCATTGGACTTATTGATCAAACATGTTACCGGTCTTATGTTTATTAAACAACATGGCCCAAGTATGGAACGTGGAACCTTACATTAAGACCTCGTTCAGAACGCTCCGTTCAACAAGCCGTTCGAAACATGGATATCGTTTTATTATAAATTATTTGTTCTACCAATTTTAATACTGTCAAATACATAAACCATTTTTGTCTAACCTACTTTTCATTACTATTTCAATAGTCTTTGATTTTGACGTGTTCTTCCAGAAACGGAGAAAATATATTGACTTGCTAACATTTACCAGCACAAAAATGTATCAGCTATGAATTTCGATATTATTAAATAGTTCAGGCTATTTTTTCCCACAAATCAAAGACAAAAATAGTCTGACTGGTGATAAATATGAACACTTTAAGAAACTATTTTGGGTTGGAGAAAGATGTTGGCCTAAATATATTTATGTTTATACTTTGTCCGAACAGACGTGCGCTCTAAGTAATAAAATCGACCCTCGCTCCCACACGCGCAGACACACTAACACGGTCTACCTGCTTAATGGTTCTCCTAGTTATCACCAACTAGCCCTTGTGCTACAAAATCACATTTTTTAAACCGTTAAATTTACTTAATTTTTACTCTAATTATTGAACTCTAAATATTATTCCTCGCAAAATGAGTCCAAACACGGTACAATTGTAACAACTACAAGCGGTTTTACAGTCAGTAGGTTACAAAATCATAAATTTGACTACTTAAAAATGGTTACTGACATTTTATTTGAATCACAATAACATACATACTTACAGAAATTATAGTAGTGATTTCAAACGTAACAACTTCAAACGTACAATCTTTATAGAGCTTTTTACACTTAGTCACGAATAAACATCGCCACTAAGAGTCAACTAGAAAATAAATACAATTTTAAGATGTTTTATTGAATTCTTTATTCTTTACATTTGTGGGTTTTCAGGATGTAATATCCTTTTTTGACAAACAGAAATATAATATTCAACAAAATTAATTTTTTAGAAGGTTGTTTTATTGTTATTTTTTAAATAACACAACATACACAAAAGATTTATAGGCCTAACATATTTCAGAGGTAAAATCAACCTTTTTACTCAGAACTTATAAGACCACATTTTGTTTGAAATATAAATTATTAAATGTGTTTAAACCTCTTGTAGCAATTCATTTATTTAGATTTGAAATTTAACTTTACATTTTCAGGCCTTAAAATATCTTCTCAAACATTATGTTAGCTATACAATGTATAACAAAAATAGTAACAAACTCATATAGTTTCACTTGGGATTAACTAAAAATATCCCAGTTAATTAGGAAATTACTGTTGCATTTCATTTTAAAATTCAGAAATAAAAGTGTTTTATTCCCATTTAAAATAATAAGCAACATAATGCATACGTTAAAAATTATTTAAAGCCTTCGTCAGGCGTTAAAGAATGCTTTTAAAAATTAAAATACATTTTTGGTTGTTTTATAAAGACGGGTTCGTTTGTTTTTTCTTCTCCGAAGCTGTTGATTGAGAAGTTTTTTTTCACACCCGCCTCAGTTCAATAGTGTTTAGGGGAGTGGAAATTACAATATAAAATTGAGTTGCAGCATTGACATTTTGTTTCAGAATAAAAACTCTTAAGTTTTAATGCAAAATATTTTTTGCCACCAAAATAAGTTCTAATAAAAATAAAAGGATAAAAACAATTCCGGGCTAACTGGGGCGGTAGGGGCAGCCACCCCATGCCACGGGCTAGAACCACCGCTGAAAAGGAACTTTTCATTTATCTTTAATAACAACCGTGTTATAGCGTTTAAAAATACACTAAAAGCTCGTTACATTCAAAGCTAAATTAGTTAGCCCTTTAATCACAAACTCCTTACTAGAAAAGCGTTATTCTTAATTAATATTCGCAGCAAATGTTTCAAAATCAATGAAAATCTTCTTTTCGTATCTTCCATAATCATCGCACAAAAACGGTACGGTACGGGGTACGAAAACGGCTAGTTATCTCGATATATAAGAAATATCTGACCTTTCATATAAAAGCTTTTGGTTAAAGATTCTCTGAACAATATAATTAATTTTGTTTTAATAACACAGGTGGTTCAAAAATTTGCATAAAATATGTATTTTCTTAAACAGTTCAAATGAGGTAGCTTGTTTATTTATTTTTTTAAATATATTAAAAGTTGTATACAAAATTATTACTTTCACATATTCTAATAAGGTGCTTTAAAGGAGTTTCTAATTTGTCTCTTTTTAAAATTCACATTTTGGTAAACACACTAATAAACTTTCTCAGCGAGGCTGATTGGATAAACATTTAATATTTGGTTATTGTGATGTACAATTTAAAAAACTCGAAATGTATGCAAATTAAACGCATAATTGTATTAGTATGGTTACAGAAATGAGAAAAAACCTATACATTAAAATAAAATAAAATCATTAAAAGCACAATATGTATAGTTAAAATGAAAAAGTATTAATTTTATTTTATAATTTTTATTATTCTACACTTCTCTCCGAGCATTTTGATTTGTAATTCATTTATATTTGTCACACATCTTCAAAGGAAAATATTTAAAGTACTGTATACTTTGTCGGTTGAGTTGTAGTTTTTTGTTCACATGTCATCAGCATGAACTCTGCCCCACTATCACGGTGCAAACACCAAAAGTCCATAATTCAGCTGAGAAATATAGCCTAATCATGAACATGAAGTACTTGAGACTTTATGTTAGAAATAAAATCTATTTTTCAGAAACCTATCAGACCAGAACTTGCTAAATAAATTAGTCCCGGATTGGGACCCATATTAGTCCTTTAATACATTATATGCACCCCAATCACTAAAAAACATCTTTGTTTAAATTTTAAAAAATTGGAAATTGGAGTGTTAGATGCTATCACTACATTCAACTATGGTGCAAGTTATGGATGCTGGAAGAATTGACAGTAACAAACCTCTTCAGTTTGGTGCTGGAATCTTTTAATGTGACTGATAGAACTTTTTTATAATTTTTAGGATCTACCGAAAAATCACATTTTCTTACACACCGGTACCATTTTCTAACAACCCCTCAAGCATCTATGAACAAGATGAATTTTTTTTAATGTTGTAAATTAGTCAGTAACTTATAACTACAATTTTAACCAATTTTGATTGGATAACAACCTTTATTAAGTGTAAAAAATATGTTGTCATATAAAAAAATTAAATTTTACGACTTAAAAAAAACTCAGAACATGGTGAAATTATTAATTGAAATAATTGAAATAATTTCATGGTTAATTGAAATAATTTCTTAAAGACAGATTATTGTTCATAAAGGTCTAAAATAAGTTTGTGCTGAATTTAAGATTTCTAAACTTACTAGTTTTATTAACGGTGCCTAGAGTTGTTGTTTTTACCTTAGGTAATACAGGCACTACAAAGTCCCTTCAAAAATAAAAATAAAATAAATCTTAAAAAATAATATTACCATTCATGAAAAACGTGGATTGTACATCATACTTTTGTGTCTACATAGACACCTCAGGTGTAAAGCGTTAAATTGTGAGTTCCAACATTTAAAACCATTTCAATACTTTTCTAACACCATGTGTTTCACCAATAACTACTAGTTTAACTACAGTACTCCTTAAAATATGTTATTTTAAAGGAAATCAATAACATTACCATTGATATCAACAACAAACAATATGGTTGAACAAAGTTCAGAGATTCAATTTCACCAAAACAAATCGTCACTCGTCACTCACTATAAGCCCTGCAGCTCAGTGCTTACGCATGGAATCCTACCTTCAATAGGTATATAACCTAACCACATAATTCCAGTACAGTATTCTAGCTTAGCTTCTTCACAGCATCTTCTAGACTAACCTCAAAATGTACAAAGTAAGTTGATACAAACAATATTATTACCATTAATTAACAAAGTCTTTGATATCATTTTAGGTTTAATTGAAGAATAATAATACACTTAATTTTACAAATAAAAATTAAAAATTTTCTCTTATGTTGTATTTATTTTTTAAACCGTAAATGAAAAATGATATCTTATTACATCCAAGTTATATTTTTACTACAAGGTATGAATCATTATTTGTTCATTTAAAAAACATATATTTGGAAATTAAAAATCCGTACATATACAAAAATGTTTAAAATTGTAATTCGATATTAATAGTTGGTTTGATTTCCTGTCAATCTTTCTCGCCTGTTTAAAAGGTGCTTACAGAAATTAGATATAATTTCAAATATGGATGGTAACTAAATTAAAAAAAATTAAAACATCCTGGTTTAAAACCTGAGAAAATAATTAATTTTGTCTTTATATTGTTATAATTATTGTTAAATGAGTTTTTTGATAAGGGAAGAAGCTTAAAAATGTTAATTCTCTTCGTCTATTGGATTACGCTCCTAAAACGATAAATGTAATAATTACATACATGTTTTGAACATTTACAAATTATTTAAATGATTATTTTTTGTTCAGTCAATCTTCATCGCCTGCCTTCTCCTGGCCGTCGTAGTGGCAAAGCCTGAAGCTCCAACACAAGGTTTCGCTCCTTCAGGAGCTGGACCCGTTGGATTTGCTGATGCGCCAAAATACCCCGCACCTGTCCCAGCACCAGCACCTCCACCAACTGAGTATGGACTGCCCACACACTAAAGCCACCTCTACTAACAACTTATACATCTTCATTGCATCTGACTGCATTATATTTCAGCAATAACTTGAAACCATATTTACAAAATCAACAATCTGTTAATATACAATAATAAATCTGTAAAGCAATACATTTTTTGTAAAATTTGTTTATTTTATTCAAGTTATTTTTCTGCAGTAACCATTGTACTTTTAAATAACTCAAAATACTGTAATTAGCCAAATATAAATAATAAAATGTTTATAGTTAAAACATTTTCAGTTTTGTTTTGTTCCATAAACACCAAAATGTCGCTCCACCTCCAGGCCCGGTCTGGCCCAGATGGCTATCTGGTGATTGCCAGGGCCCCGTGCAAAGGGGTCCCAGAAACAAAGAGGAGATTTGGAAGAAATCCAAAGTTTGGAAAGAACGTACTTTACTTGAGTTTACTGCCATGCCATTATTAGTTTAAGAAGACAAGTTATTTAAAATTAATATAGTCCAGTAAATGACGGGTTTCCACTCAGAATTCTTTGGGAAAACGCCAATCGATGTGAAATTTGAACAGTAATTAGAGAATAAATATCTCGAGGAGCTAGTGACTTACTGACGATGTGGGCTTTTACCCTAGGAGCGGATGTCACCCCTTCTCTTGGTTGGAAATTATTATATTCAAAATAACTACAGAAATCAATAGAGAAATGAATTCGAAGCAGAAGGTTTCCTGTAAAGTTATTTCGATTAGTCAAACCTTTTCGAATTATTCGCGATTGAATTTGTTAGGTTTTAATTAAAAAATCATGTTGTCGAACGATTTTTCCCGAATAACTAAAAAAAAGTACGTTTTATCCAATAAATTGTAATAAACAAAAATGCAGCTTATACCAAAAGAAGAAGGTGTAATAGATACAGAGTTATTATCTGGTTGAAGGTGACTTCTTGTCCGTAGAAAACTGAAGTAGAAACATTTAACGATCAATAACGGGAAAACTTAAAACTTAAAATAGTTTTACAAAGTACCTGAAAAGACATTTTAAATGAGCTTTTAGAAAAGTTTCTAGCTTAAAAACTAAGTGGTTTATGATGGGTAATTAAATGGGTTGCTGATTGCGTGTGCTCAGTGCATGAATTGTGTTGTGTCTGTGGTTGTTGTGTTTGACTTCTCAGTCTTATCTCTGAGATCCATCATGTAGATATTTAAGGTTAGTAATAATTGTAGTTTTATTTTATTCACCCTTACATAGGCCTAGTTGCCTAGGTTTATGTACCGTTAGTTTTAGTCACTTGAGAACGGGCATTGATTTGTATTCCCGAAACGTCGTGTTTGATTATTTAACACACAAATGATGGCAAATGTCCGAATAAGTAATAATAATAAAATTATAGCTGCTAGGATTCATGAAATAAGTTTTAGTAAAATTTTCTGCCAATCCTAACGTAACACTTTCACTTAAGTTTGTCGACGCGTTTCGGAGTTCGTCCATTATCGAGATGTATTTCAATACTGGATTCATCCGTTATGGAATCGTCTAGATATAGTTAGCCCACGCCTCTCCTCCTAATACCGGTGCTGCTTCTTATGTAATCTGTTATGTAATCTGTTATGTAATATGTTATGCAACACGTTATGTAACACGTTATGTAATACTTCTACTTTTTTAAAAATATTTTCAACAATTTTAGAGTTTGGAAAGTTATTTCTGATTGACTGTTAATTTGTTCATTAATAATATTTTCCCCGTTCATTTTTATTTTGAAAATTTCTCGTACACCAAAGTAACAAAGGAAGACGGTTAAGTGAAAGTGTTACGTTAGGATTGGCAGAAAATTTTACTAAAACTTATTATTATATTATATGAAGAACTTGCATTCCTCAAATTCCCATTACCATTTTTGGGAAGAAAGTGTTAAGTTGTAGGATATCAATAAAATCTTCATCTTTCATCAGTGTCACTTTGAATTCTCAGCTTGAAGATGCAACTAAATCCATCCAGTCTTTTGGGACATACATGTCTCTTTGACATTTTTTTTTAACCTTTATAAGCCCGAAACCTTCATTATATGAATGACCTGGAACTTCCTACATTGAAATTCTTATTTACGTACGTAGGTCTTGTTTCTAGTTCGTAAACGTTTAATTCAATCGCAGTACCAAAAATCGGTGTGTCACCGTTTCAATTCGAGTATTTTTCACTACACTCGATTCCACGTTCACCGTGCAGTACAGGTCTTACGGGAGAATAGTCATGCTACTACCATTACAGCGAACATCATTATTATTTATTGTCATGCAGGTTACGTCAACTGACCGAGCGTAGCATGGGAGTTGATTTTTTTAGTTGGCTATTATCGCTGAGACTGTCGTAAGGATAACATGGTTTATGGGCGGTCTGTACTGCACGGTGAACGTGGAATCGGTGTATGTAAAGCCAACATTTTGTGATCAAATGGCTTTTATTCTCCCCCCCCCCCCGCAGTTATCACTAAAGGCAACTAAGTGTTTCACATGGGGAGGCAGACTAGTGATATACTTAAGAAGGCAGGAAGCTGGAAACACAAGATTGTTTTACCATGTGATCTGCTACTCATAAGTTATAAGACTCAACCAAATAGCTGTAAATGGATCCAAGTGACACATAAATCCGTAGCGCTCAAAGGAATGAACTACATTTGCTGGTTGGTGTAGGGTCTCCACGCTAGATAGCAGCATTTGTCAAGAAAACAACTTGGATCTCTTCACCACTAAAGTATGGTATTTTAACCACCCCATTCTGTATTTAGCTGGATTTTTCAAAATTTTCACTTAGGCCCCTTGTGTTCTAGGGTCCACATATATATATATTTATAAACCTTCCTGATTACTTCACTTTTCATAAATTTTTTGACTGATTTTAATCTACTTTAATTGCCTGTGTATCTCAATTTTGAAATTAATTAGGTTTGTAACTTTAAAGGGGCTTGTACCTGTTGTACTGTATTACAAATTGCACACAAATAAGCTAGTAGTTATTTTCTTATATATGACTTGGTATATTTTAAATTTTAACACGTAAATGTGGGTAATGTTGTGATATTTATATTCAAATGCAACAATGTACATTACAGTATAATTACATTGTTGTATACTTGCAGTGACGTTCCTGGGGTAATTGGCGCCCCTCTCAAAGAACAAAACGGTCATTATTAACTAAAAATTAAGGGTTAAAAATACACAAATAAAATCAAAGATGTTTTTTACTAAGCTTCAATTGTTTTTACATTCAATTACATCAATTCTTTTCATTATGAATGCACTTTGTTACAATTTACTTATTCTATTTATAAAACCAAAGTAAACTTTTCCAACATTGCCGGTTGTAGGGTTAATATTTTGAATCAATTTAAGTTTTAATGTAATCGATTAGTAATCTGCATAGGCCAAATGGTATTTTGTTAGACGTAAATCTACCCATATCGAGATATCAGATTTGTTTTCGGTAATAGTAAACAATTACCCTAGTCCCTAGTGACAACATAAACAAAACAACTTACCATACGAATTTACTGACATGATGTCGCAGTTGCTATGCCTAAGCAATAAAATAGTGTTTTGCATACATACAGCAAAACATGGATACTCAAGTAAATCACATGGATAACAACTGTCGTCTGTCGAATAACCACAGCCAGCTAGCTGTGTGTGAGGACCGACCAAGACCAACTAAAGCGCCCGAGAACATTCGAGAATATCCGAACTCACGAGATCGCTTCCGAAATTATTAAGAAAGCAAAAATAATTTACTCTTGTGCAAGTATTGCTATATCAGAGCTTAGAAAACAACTATTTTTAGATATCACGTTTTATAAAAGAAAAACATTAATTGCCCTATAACTGACGATACAAATTTACTGTTTGATTTTAACTTTGTCTTTCCTAAAACATGTGTTATTAAAAGAAAACTCAAAAACTCGAAATCAAAACGACGCCCTCTCCTGTCCCCCCCCCCCCCCAGTTGTTACGCCACTGTATACTTTACCAAATTAATTATGTTCGTCTCGTGTTTTGAATTGAGCCACACTCGACTGAACGAAAGGAACTTTCTTCTAAAGAACTAGACATATTCAGTTACAAAAATATAGATTAATTATAATAAAATTAAGTAAATACTTATTTCGAAACAAAAATGTTATAAGATTAATGTTTTATAATAAATGTAAAACATATATTATGTAATATAATTGTGTACAAACATTTAGGACGGTTGACTGCACGGAACGAAGTTTAACTCGCGCTACTAATTTGTATTATTGTTATCACTGTTCTATTTGCAATCAACTGTTACTTCAATCATGTATATGTTACACCAATTATCCGATGGTAGTTAACCGTAATTTACGACCTTTTATTGTTTAAGTATTTAATTAACGTAACGCGACCGGTTTTTATCAAACAGAAATAGACTTTGCTATCAGATATATATTCATTCTGGTTGTTTTTCGTTGCGTGTATTCTACACTTGACGTCAGCGCCTGATACAGAGTTGTCGGAAAGAATTATTGGCGGCCGATTTGTTACAGATTTTAAAAAACATCCGCACATGGGCTTCCTTGTTCAAACTGTGAGTATTTGGATGTTTTGTGAATCTGTGTTCAGTCATTACTTATATATATTTAATGACTATTTTTTTATGAAGATTTGCCTACTATACAATTTAACCTAGCTTATATTTTAGTTAAAATGTTTCAATTTGGTTTGTGTTAATTGTATATTTTATAAATAATATAGATTCTAAAATACGATCTGTATAACACAATGTTTTCGAATTACAATTAAATATAACGGTTATTGGGTGTCAGGCATTCCACTCGTTCTGCGGGAACAGAGATACCTGGATTTAACTGAAACACCAATAATTCCCACAGAATTCAGGAAACTTATATTTTTTAGTTCCAATGTTCTAAAATGCATGGTGGGGGGGGGAGGCAATTTATTGAGTTTTTTTTCAATAATTAATTGTTAAAGGTTTCACTCATCGTTTTCCGTTTGAATATAACAGCCGCAGATGTAAATATGTTAAGTTTTCTTTTACTAAACAAATTTCTTCTTTGAAATAAAATTTCTACCAAACATTTATAATAAATTCAATAATTTGGGCACTTTATCAAAAATTATTCGCTCGCCAACCAGTTGATGCCGTCACAGACAGACAGACACGATTTTATTGTATAGATTTAGTACTTCGATGGATTTAGCAGTATGAGCGATTTTTTTATGTATGAAGGTGAAAACAAAACAAACGGTAGTTCCAGATTTGTTCAATTGTATTCTATTTTGATTGTGTGTATTATTTTAAAACTTTGACGAGTTTACAGGGTCCTTAGAGTAAAATTAAGATATGTAATACCACTTTTTAGTTTATCAAAACAATCCATTAATAGTTTTGTTCACAACATCTCTAGAATCTGCAAGCACTAATTAATTATACTCACAAACGATGGTGAACACCCAATCCCACTACAGCTATAAACATTCCACCAATGTATTCGCTATTAATTTGGATGGAATACTGTACAAATATTGGGTTCCAATCATTATGAAAACTTCAATTTATATCGAACAAAGCAGCTTTTCCATTGCAAAGGAAGGAATGTAATTCAAACTACAAACTCGGGAGTATTGTTATCGATAGTGCTACTGAATAAAACTGTGGCTGTTTCCCTCTGTCGATAATACTGGTTCTTCCGATTAGAATAAGTAATCCGATTTAAAATAGAATTAAATTTAAGAACTTTACTAGTCTTGTTAAAAATGTATATGTAATATAATTCCAAGTTTCAATTTGGGGAAACTTTGATTTATCACAATAATATGTGTCTTGGTCCTGATTTTTGTGTGTGTCCGTCCGTCCAGCAAACGGAGGATATAAAGTTTTTAGGCATTTTTCTTGATAGCAAGATTACATGGAATAAACACATTCGACAGTTAAACTCAAAATTACGTTCATATGTAAGGAAATTCTATTACTTGAGAAACATCTGTAACTTAAAAGTTCTGAGAATGTTATATCATGCTTTCATACATTCCAGACTTCAATACGGAATAGAGTGTTGGGGAGGGGCCTGTATGGCCGCGACTACGCCTCTAATTGTTACTCAAAAACATTTTATCAGAATTCTTCTTTTCAAGAGTAAATTCCATCATGCCTTTCCTCTATTTAAACAACTAAATATATTGCCTCTGAAACATTTATTTATATATAAGGTCCTAAAGATTTTTTATAGCAGGAGTGGAAATACGTCCAATGTTCAAATTTATTATAAAACAAGAAGTACTGCCCAGATGCACATGAAAAGACCAAAAGTGAACCGAACTTGCTTTAAGAGGTCTTTTTTATATATTGGTCCCAAAATATTTAATGAATTGCCTATACAAGTAAAAAAAGAACCAAGGATGGTTAAGTACATGTCGCGAGTGAGAGGTTGGCTTTGGGGTTTCGAGTCCTGCGATGAACTGTTTAAGAGTGTAGTTTAATAATTAATGTTTAATGTTTATTTGTAAGTGTTTAATGAATTGGATAAGTTGGGATGCATGTGTTTCTGTCGATTTGTGTGTATGGTAGTTATGGAATTATATGTGTGGTATGTGAGTATGTGTGCAAGCAGTTGTGCGAGTTTGGATATATATTTTTGATTTAATTTTGTGAAGGGAGGCCTGTTAGATACACCACCGCAGGAGTAGCCGCATTATGTTAAGAGTTAAGTATAAAGGTAGACTAGTTATTTTGTATTTATTTCAGTATTTTATTACTTATATTTTGTTTATAGTTTAGTTTTTTTTCACACTAACCATCTAATACTGGAAATGATGGTTAGTTATTTCCCAACCATTGTATTGTACATATAAATGTAAATAATTGGAGGAAAATAAAATATTATTATTATTAAAAAAAAATATTATGATTAAGGAAATGTATAAACAAATTTTCAGAAAATGCATCTCTTCAATTCACCCATTTAATGCATCTCTTAAAATGGGATACTTTAAACAAAAAATAAATACAAGTGCAAATACTCTCGTGTGTGAAAAGAGAAACGTATTAGGTTTTATTTAGAAGCAGTGTATTTTATTAACTGTTCTGCTTGCATTATATATATTATACTAGTGCGATCGGCTTTTAGGTTAGACATCATTTAGAATGTATTTATTTTTACAATACTTCTTTGTTTACTTCATTCTTGACAGCTATGGAACAAATTATGCCTACGAACATAAAACTGTGTTTTAAATTATCACTATCTTGAGTTTTGGTCTGGACTATTGCTATTTTATCATAAAAGATTCAACTATTCAACTCCTATTAATTTATAAACATGGGCCTACTGTCGGTGAAAAATGTATTGAATTTTGAAAAGAACATTAATTATAGTTTTGCCAGAATGACTGAATTTTAAATATTTTGGATTAAAATCATCTATTTAAGTAGGCCTTTGATTAAAATGTCTATCTTCTCTTTTGTTTTCCGAAAATGTATTTCATATCTTTGAGTAAAATATTGAATTATAGGGACTGCACATTTACGATTTTTAAAATTCTTAATGGCCTGGGTTCAGTTAGACACAGTTTTTAGTTCTTAGAAATAAGTAGTTTATTTTGCAGATCGAAAAACAACAAACAACGATTCAAAAATATAGCAGCTGATTTCGTCCATTAGCTTAAATACTTGCTTAAATAAGTGCAGTGCTTCACCGGATTTATTAGAGTGCACACCGGAGCTGGACAAGATTGTTTAATGTTTTTTGTGTTTGTGTAAGTGTTATGTGTTTTAACGATTTTAATGTGTGACGAGTTCCTCGAGTGAATGAAAAGAAAATAGCAAGAGGTATCTGATGATGAAGTTGTAAATACTTCGAAACATGTAGTAAACGAATAGATCAAAAATAATTTGAATTCACAAGATGGACCTTATTCATCATTGTATTATTTAATTGTGACTTGGTACCGAAAAAATGCATATTAAATTATTGTTTGTACTTCTGTTGTAGAATATTTTTAAAACTTTAAAAATCTTACAAATATTTTATTGTCAGAATGTTTAATTTCGGAAGTACTACTGAAGCATTAAAAAAGAAATAATACTAAGAGATTTAAACCAATCGGTCGAGTTATATGAGTTCTTATTTTTAGTTTATACATCACAGATTCAACTCATACCGTCTAAATATATAAATTAAAACCTAGATAAAACAAACACACTATCTTCTATAGCAAAAGTTAACTAATTATGCCTGGAGCATATATATTTTACTGTTTTTGACGATATAATAATAGAATTCACTTTTAGCATTACCAGAGCTAACGTTGCCGGCACAAAGATTACAGTATTTAACCCTATATATCTATATGTTTTTTGTTAAATTTGAAAATTAAAAATTTTTATTACTCATGTATTTTTATCAATTCTTACTAGCAAATAATATCTACGTTCAGCTATCTAGCATTCTATAGCAACAGTATTGGTTTTCTTGCAGGCTTAACTGTGCGCTCAGTTTTTTTTACATCTTAATAATTTACTTTTATCTTCACTATCCTAAAAACTTTTTGAATTGAAACAATTTAGGCGTGGAAGGCAAATTGCCTAGATCAGACGAAACGCTTCAACTTTTTCTATTTCAACCGGCAATGGAAAGGAAAGAGTCGGCGAATGTAAGGTGCTAGAAGAAAGAGGGAGTGAATAATTCCTACACTTTCCGTCGCACACGTCATAGACAGTCTACTTGGGTGCATCGGGTGAACTGTATTAATACGAAGCATAGGGATCCAGTAGACCCTTGCTTATTATATTTTACATTAACTGAACACTTTTTAATATTTATTAAATTTTTGTTGAAGTATTAAAGCTAATGGAAGAAATCAGCTGTTACATGTTTGAATCGTTTTGAATTGTTTTCGATTATTTTTGTTTACTTCGTTCTTCAAAAGAAACTACTCAGGGCTACAAACAGTAAACTGTATTGAACTGAGTCTACGTCGTAAGGGATTTTCAACATGATAAATTTACAGAGACTATTTATTATTTAATATTTTACTCAAATACCAGGAATACATTTTGGAAAACAATATAAAAGATCGTGTATTTTAATCATAGGCTCACTAAATCCAATTATTGTATTCCTAAATATTTTAATTCAGTATTTAATCAAAACTATATTATTGTTCACTATAAAATTCACTCAATTTTTCATCGACACTATGCCTATATTTATAAATTAATAGAAGTTCAAGCTTTTATGATAAAATAGCAATATTTCAGACCCAGAGTTCAAGATCGTGATATTGTAAAATATAGATTATGTATGTAGGCCAAAATTAGTTTCTTATCTATATCAAGAAAGAATTAAACAAAAAGGATTGTAAAAAACACACATTTTAAAAGATTTCAATCTCATAACCTAAATAGTTTCACTTCTAGCGCGCGTGAGTCTCACGCACTATTTTATTGTTTTGACTAAAATTTCCCCTCAAAATCTACTGAAATTCAATTATTTTTTATGAAACTGAAAACTTACGAAACTCTTGTCTTCGTGGATCCCAGCTTTAGCGTCATATAAGATATTGCACCTTATTATCGCTAAATTACGTCAGTAATTAAAAAGATTACGTCAATGATTTTTTCATTTTTATTTATATCTGCAATTATTTCCTTACTAAAATCTTTGATTCTTTTTATTTATCGGAGTGGATCTTCCACGTTACGTACGGATTTTTTTTAAAAATATCTCTTATAGACTGTTATAAATTTCTTCTTGCAATAACGACCGATGTGCCTCAGTGTCTGCTTCTACGTCAATTGGAATTTCTCAGATTATATATCCGGACACCAGACATATTGGTGGGGAGGGGGGGTCGACTTTATTTTGCGCAATTTGGCCATTTCTAAAGAGAGAGAGAGAGGAGATTATTAGTTGCCATAGATATTAAATGGACTAAAGTTGTACATAGAAAACATGTTTATTTTTATATTTGTAATCTGTAAACTATCATTTTCTAACAAAATTACGCAGGATAGTCTACATAATCCAACAGTGAAAGTTTTTCTAATTTGGTTCAGTAGTTTCTGATATTAGCATGATCATAAATAAAACAAACAACGTTTACCTCTTTATAATGTTAGTGTATGTAATCACTTAATACAATAAAGGAAAGGTTAGGTAGACCTAACATTGTTTATTTATCTCCTATAATACTATTTATCCATGGTACATAGATATCTACTCTGGTATAGACTTCAGGATGATTTATCCCCACACAGTTTTCATTAATCCCTCTACTTATAATGCCAACCTGCTTTCCCTTGCATATAAGAGGACCTCCAGAATCACCAAAACAAGAGTTAGATTTAATGGTGGGGTCTACTGTACATAATTGCGTATCATAGCAAAATCCATAATTTTTTAAATGTATTTTAATCGGGAAATCTTTCTGAGCAAAAAAAGGATAGTTCAGGCAAAGCTCGTTGGATATCAACGTCAGTTTTAACGACTTTAATTGCCTTCCTTGAAAAGGAGACTTGTCGAGACGACCACCTACGGAATTACCCCATCCTAACACTTTACACTGTTGGTTGTTTGCAGCCCATTGTGTAGTTTTCACCGAAGTATCGTTGAGTTGGTCCTTCGTAATCGCTGGTGGTAGTTTTACTTTGTTTATATAGTCGCTGAACACGAGTTCGTGCCTTAGCTCTCCGATGGCGATGTCATTGTTAAGTATACACCTGACAGAAGCACAAACGTGGTTAGTACGAGAGAACTTTAACCCTTCACAGAATCATCACGAACGACGTACGTCATGAATTTCTATTCTAACTGTGCAATGACGAACACTGTACGTCAAAACATTCATATTCTAACTGTGCTATGACGTACTATGTAGTACGTAAAGCATTTCTATTCTAAGTGTGTTATGATTAACTATGTACGTCAAAGCATTTCTATTATAACTGCGCTATGACGAACTCTATTATAGTACGTCAAAGCATTTCTATTATAACTATTCTGCGACGAACTATGAACGTCAAAACATTCCTATTCTAACTGTGCTATGACGAACTCTGTAGTACGTCAAAGCATTTCTATTCTAAGTGTGCTATGACGAACTCTGTAGTACGTCAAAGCATTTCTATTCTAAGTGTGCTAGGACGAACTCTGTAGTACGTCAAAGCATTTCTACTCTAACTGTGTTATGACTAACTATGTAAATCAAAGCATTTCTATTCTAACTGTGCTATGACGAACTCTGTAGTACGTCAAAGCATTTCTACTCTAACTGTGTTATGACTAACTATGTAAGTCAAAACATTTCTATTCTAACTGTGATATGACGAACTCTGTAGTACGTCAAAGCATTTCTACTCTAACTGTGTTATGACTAACTATGTAAGTCAAAGCATTTCTACTCTAACTGTGTTATGACTAACTATGTAAGTCAAAACATTTCTATTCTAACTGTGATATGACGAACTATGAACGTCAAAGCATTCCTATTCTAACTGTGCTATGACGAACTCTGTAGTACGTCAAAGCATTTCTATTTTAAGTGTGCTATGACGAACTCTGTAGTACGTCAAAGCATTTCTATTCTAAGTGTGCTAGGACGAACTCTGTACGTAAAGCATTTCTATTCTAACTGTGCTATGACGAAGTCTGTAGTACGTCAAAGCATTTCTACTCTAACTGTGTTATGATTAACTATGTAAATCAAAGCATTTCTATTCAAATGTGATATGACGAACTATGAACGTCAAAACATTCCTATTCTAACTGTGCTATGACAAACTCTGTAGTACGTCACAGCATTCCTATTCTAGCTGTGCTATGACGAACTATGTACGTCAATGAATTTATATTCTAACTGTGTTTTGACGATCTCTGTACGTCTCAGCATTTATATTCTTACTGTGCTATGACGAATTATGTACGTCACAGCATTCCTATTCTAACTGTATGACGAACTCTGTACGTCAAAACACTTATGTTCTAACTGTGCTACGACGAACTCTGTAGTACGTCAAAGCATTTCTATTCTTACTGTGCTATGACGAACTATGTACGTCACAGCATTTCTATGCTAACTGTGCTATAATGAACTATGAACGCCACAACAATTATATTTTTACTGTGCTATGACGAACTCTGTACGTCAAAACATTTTTATTCTACCTGTGCTATGACGAACTATGAACGTCAAAACATTCATATTCTAACTATGCTATGACGAACTATGCACTTCAAATAGTTTCTATTATAACTGTTCAATGACGATCTTTGTAGATCCATTGGTTATTTTACGTAAATATTGCAGTAAAATGTTGGAAAAACCGAAAAAGTATGCAAGCCATACACTGTAAGCTTTAATGTGAGTATACCACTCTTTGCTTTAATTCCGCCTTCTTATTACAAACGTCCGGTTATGCGTCATGATCTTTAAGTTTGATGGTTATTTGGTATGCTAATCGAAACATTTTTAAAACCCTAAAAAGTTTAAAACGTTTGGGAAATTTTTCAACTCACGAACGCGCTGTGTTACTGCCAACGATTACGCAATAAAGCAGTTGAATTTGTTTCCACCTCGGCCTCCAGACCCGGCTCACGTGCTGCTTCGTTCCGCTCGCAGTTGACCATATTTTACGTGTAATCGATTTTTGGGGTTACACGTGATATAAGGCTGTATACAAAATATTTGCAGATTAGTCTCCCTTATTTTTTTTAAGCTAAAACTCGAAAAAACTTCATCTAGTACGAAATTTTTCACTAAGAGATTATTACTTCCGGTCAAAAAATGTAATTCCTGTTGATGAATATTTTGGCCGAATATCTCGTCCGAGAAAAATAACGTACATGGTACTTGGTAATTTGTACTTGGAAAATCAACTTGTGTACCAAATTTCTGCCATATCGGACGTAAAATGCGGCCGTTAGAGTGCGAACACATAAATACATATTTAAATTTTAAATTACACCCCAAAACGCTTTCCAGGGACATGATCGGGTGCTCATTGACCACTTCTGACCTTAGGTAACACCATAAGAGATACTGAAATACCTTATCTTTCCTATAGAAATTTGCTATAAACAAAATAATACAAGTTAAAGTACCTTCAGATGTTTTTCAACCCTCTGTAATTTAACAACTTACTTATGGTTTTTATCGTATGTTTCGAATTCTGGATAAATGTGGAAGTTGTCAAGAACCGAACCGTATGTTTTATTTTTGTCAATTACGTCACTTCCAATATACAAGGTTAGTTCTTCTGGGTCAGCTTCTTTACAATAATGGCAGTCTAGGTCGTCAGTATAATTGCAGTAACAATTTTTGACGCAATGAGCTGCCGTAAGGATGTACTTTGGGCTGAGTATCGTGGCGCCGCAACTACCCAATCCACCATGCTGGAACAAGACTTTTTCCTTTTGCTGAAACAAATTATGATAATTTAAAGAATTTGACACATAGGTATTATACAGTGTGTTCCAAAAATATTTGACCCCGTCCGTAACTTTTAGACAACGGAAATTACGTTGATTAAAATTTGGGAATGTATTTGTATGATTAGTAACTACTTTTATAAACATCCAATACTCCCACCCCCCGGAGGGGTACCATGGGGGGGGAGGGGTTCAGCTCAAATTTCTTAAATGTAAACATACATAGAGCTTGTGACACATCATTTTTGTTTGTCCTTAAATCACAAACATCAAGATTATCCAAAATGGCTGCCATTAACGTGCTTACTAAAAATATTGGACCTTTCCTGCAAATTTTTAACAATTTGAAATAGAAAGATGAAACTTTAATTATGTCTTAGGATGATTAATAACCACTTTTACCAACTTCCAACACCACCATCCATCCCGAAGGGGGTCCTGTGGGTACCAGCTCAAAACGTTTAAATGTAAATATAGGGCTTGTGACTCATCAATTGTGTTGTTCTTAAATCACAAAAAAATTGACTCCAATTCTACCCACCTCCTCCCGCCCCAGAAAAAAATTTGCATAATTGCACCCGCTTTCCCTACTACTTACAACCCTATCCAAAATAGCGGCTGAAATACGTTTATTCAAAAAATATTCTATCCCTCCCGCAATTTTTTTACAATTGGCCATAACTTTTGATAGGATTTTCGTACCTAACTTTGCTTGGTATTAAAATATGTTTGTGATTTGAGGATAAAAAAATATGTGTCACAAACCCTATGTTTACTCCAACATGACCCCCCCCCCCTCCCAGGGGTGTATGGGTGGTGTTGAAAGTATATAAAAGTAGTTATTAATAATCCTAAGACATTACCAAAGTTTTATCTTTCTATTTTAAATATTAAACGATTTGGGAGAGGGTTCAAACTTTTATTTTTGGAAAAAACTTGTTCGGCCGCCATTTTGGATAGGGTTGTAAGTAGTAGGAAAATTATGCAAATTTTTTCTGGGGGCGGGAGGGGTGGGTAATTAATGACGTCATGGGAAATTGGTATAATTGTACCCGCCGAATTTAAAAAAAAAAATCCTAAAGTTAATATTTTAGTATAATTTTTTTGTTTTTTTTACCGAAAGTTAATAGTTTCTTTTTAAAAGTTGATAACGTTACGAAAAATTTGCATAATTGAACCCGCTGTATTTTTGATTTGACTTTTATTTTATTCCTTCCGAAAGTTAATGTTTTCTTTTCGAACATTAAATAGCAACTGAACATTTCTTTTTACAAAGTCTTATTATATAATTTTACTCCGTCGGTAGATAACGAAGAATCTATTGTCTGTAGACACAAGTTTAAAGTTGCAATAGCTGGAGATGTGTTACCTTCAAATGTTTAACATCATATAGAAAAACCTGGTCTTGTAATATATTCTTATAATTTTATTTTTGGAGGAAAATGGTGGGGGATGTTGTGTGGTGGGGGAAGGCTTATAAAACATAAAAAACTATGTTTGAAAAATAACAGTCGCCATAAACAAACAAGTCAATATGGAAGCAGGACAACTAACAGTGAAAATTTTAAATGAAATGTACATCATGCATCAATTTGGGGATAAAACGATTTCCAAGAACGTATCTAATCATTATAAGGATCACAGGTTCCAATTAAAATGTAAAAGTACTAAAAAAGAGGTGGGCATATTTGCTCCTAGCATTGAATATCCATCAGTAATGGATGGAAAAACGTTAAAGTTATATTGACTCCTAATGACATGAAAATCGACGAGAAAATTAGAGCTGACGGCACTGTGGTCTTATTAACAGTACCTTATAAGAAGCTTGTAATAGAACAATAGTTCAAATCATGCACGCAGTATGTTTTCACCAAAAAATATACTGTGTTAAAAATACCGGTGGTAGAGGTATTTGGGTTTTCGTTTTTTGTTTGTTTTTTTGAGTCGACCTTGAAAAAACTAGCCATATTGTTTAATCGATTAAAGAATTATTCTTTGGACGGTAGAGAGGGTTCATTGAATATTTCCAACGGGTCCACATAACCGTTTACTTTAAGGTACAATCTTTTTAGTTTCTATAAATGCGTTTTTTCTTAGGTTTTAAAATAGCTGCTTTAGGCTCGATGACATAAACTTAAAAGAATATATAAATCTTAGTTTTTGACCATTTCATTTTATCAAACAAATAATACATTCTATACTAACAAACTAAAGCAATTTTGTTTTCCAAATAATTTCTGCTAACTCCGACGTCAAGAGTCGAAAAAATATTTAGAATCAACATAATGTTTTTCGTTGTATAGATGGATGTGTACGTACTTTTTAAAATGAAAAGTAATTTTCAAGCGTTTGAAGTCTCTATATATACTAAAATTCCAGAAGTGGGGGCTTCCTCTCTTCATACGGTTGGGTATAAAAACGCTAATTTAAACGGACAATACTTCCTTAACAATACTTAGAAAACAAACCATGTTTTTGTTATTTTTAATGAAATGATAATTGATTATAACAGAAGTACTTGGGTATAGGTTGGGTGGTGAACTGTACAAAATGTAAGAAAGAGGTCGAAATATACTCGCACAATACCCAACATTTGTCCGCAAAATTTTGATTTTAATTTTTTTTCAAATTTTTAATGGGAATTTTACGGAAATTATTATTGTTTAGAACAGAGGCACTTGGATCTAAGTTGGTGGGGGGAGCTGTCATCTTTACATAACGTAAGACCAAGATCGAAAAAAGACACGCAATATCCCCAATATTTATATACAACATCCCTAATGTTGTCCATAATTCTTAATTTTTTAAAATTTTTTAACAGGAGTTTAAATATTTTCTGAATAAAAAGTAGCTTAAAGTATTCTCTGAAAAGTCATCTACATGTTATTGAAAGTTTCGTCAAAATCGGTTCAGCCATTCCGGAGATTAGCCCTGTAAGATTATTTTGTTTAGTGAGGTTAAATTCTAATTGTGTGACGTTTTCTTATCTTAAACGTCATGCATATTTAATTCTGAAATGTAACTTTACCTTTTAATAGTTCAACAGTCTGGGGGCGTCCACCAGATTCCCGCCAGGAATCAAAATATCGCTAGGCTCTAGAGGTACTCCAAAGCATTAGGTATTAATAATCACAGAGACACATTGTTCAAAAGTTAAGATCGAGTTTTACTAGATTTCTAAAATTTCTCCATTTACAGACTCTCAATTTAATTCAATTAGACAATTGTTATTTAACTTGATAAAAAATATTCTTTAAACTTTTCTAATACATGAAATCAAATAAACAAATTCTACTTAATCGACTAACTTTCTATAAACTCTTTAACACCTGAAATTACTCCTTTGTATCTAGATTAACTAATATTAATTTTACTCTTCAAATCTAAGCACTAATTTTCATCTATACACGCCTCGAACTTAACCCTTTCAAAATTAATGATTTCAAGCCTTTATTTACATGCACAAGATCAACCCCAATTGCTTTTCAGGTGTCCCTAAATGAACCCTATTTACAGCTAATTCTAATGATCTCACCCCTGCATGTATTATGTTATTTAGTATTATTAAATATGAAAATCTTTCAATTAATTAGATTAATGTTTAGTATATGGTTTTGCCTCTATATTCTTTACCTCGAAATCTGTCTTACAATTATTTAAACAATTTTATTCTACTTACATTCTCTTTTCTTCCTTTCTACCCCGC
This sequence comes from Philaenus spumarius, assembly GCA_018207615.1. NCBI lineage: Eukaryota > Metazoa > Arthropoda > Insecta > Hemiptera > Aphrophoridae > Philaenus > Philaenus spumarius. The sequence goes on from JAGFPH010000938.1 coordinate 77,575, forward strand.
ACAAACACTTTACATAAATTTATTAATTTCCTTTACTCCCACACGAAACACTTTACATAAATTTATTAATTTCTTTTACTCCCACACGAAACACTTTACATAAATTTATTAATTTCTTTTACTCCCACACGAAACACTTTACATAAATTTATTAATTTCTTTTTCTCCCACACGAAACACTTTACATAAATTTATTAATTTCTTTTACTCCCACACACTGAATACACTTTCGAACTCTCGGCTTCACAATCACCTTTCACTACTGCTTTAATTTTATGTTTAATGTTTAAAATGGCGTTGAATTTATCCAAACTCTTTTTAACACGATGTTGTTCCTTTCAAATGCCCACCAAGACTCCTTATTAATTTTCTTCCTCTCCCACCTCTCTTTTTGGAAGTGGGTATTACTTCTTATGTGATTGGTTAATTTTTGAATTTAGACCATTTGATTGGCTGCTCAATTTGCCCGTATTTTGCGGTTTTTTATGCCTGTATTAATTTGTGGATGCATCATCGACAGGTTCCACAGTTCGTTCTAATTTTAGAAACCTGACTCATTGAATTGTTTTTAATTTATTTTATTTTAAAGTGTCAATCCTTACAGCCCGGACAAACTAACAGACTGACAGACAAAAAAATTATATATTATATAGAATTAAATTTTGATCATTTATGAGTAACCATATGAAAAATTCTTATATTTTGAAATCACATACAAGACACTCAATAGTCATTTTTCAAAAAGTATCAGCAAACAGTGCCACAACCTGTTTGATGCTGTGAAGGAAATGTCAATCCTTGTCCAGTAGCAGAAAGGCAGTCGTATTATACATTTAGGCTGTATGTCAAACAGGGCAAGATTTTGTCAAATACAACTTTTGTCAACAGTAACTATAGAGTCAAAGTATCTCTTTAATATGTACAAAAATCAAATCATTCACGAAAAATCTTTGGTCTTACTGCGCATGCGTCTGGATTTAGGTGGCTGCTACGATACAGGTGCCTCTGTGTAATCAATAGCAATGTTCGAGAAAATGAAAGAATACAATAACTATTTACATATTATTCGCCAAAAGGATTGGTGAGCAAAGCGAGCAGGGCGGGGCCCTCTGGTAGTAAATAAAATTTAAAACAATTAAATTTCGTACGATTGTGATAGGCTAATTCTAAACAAGTAAAAGTAAGCAATTTTTTTCAATGTCTCTATTTTAATTTCTTACAACTAACAAAATGATTAATTTAATTTATTCCACGTGAAGTTTTTTAAAGATAGAAATATTATAAGGTACGTAATAAGGTATGTACATGGCGTAACGTTTTTACCGATATTTTGAAACGATTGTACTTGTGACAAAAGTTTGAATACAAAAATGTTCAGCGTTCAAAATTAATTAATTTGATATACCAAACAATTTACATTTTTTATATACAGGCTAGGTATTTTGTTTCATCTACTATAATCTGAACAAAATAAGTGTTGAAATAAAATTGAATTGTTGGTATGTGATTTCAAAATATAAGCTTTTCCTAAGTTCATATATGTTCATTCACCCATTATTAAAACCTAAGAACACATTTATACATTATTCGTCTGTCTGTTTGTCTGGCCGGGCTGATCTCCGGAATGGCAGACCTTATTTTGACGAAGCTATCTTTAAGATTTAGAGGACTTTTCAGATAATATTTTAAGCTACTTTTTATTCTTAATTGAAAAAAATTATAGACAAAATTAGGGGTTTTGTGGGCAAATGTTGGGGATATTGCGCGTCTAATTCAATCTGTCTTACATTATGTACAGGTCCCAGCTACCCCAACACCAAACTTAAATCCTAGTGTCTCTGTCCTAATCAACCATAATTTCCGTAAAATATTATATTAAAAAATTATGAAAGGAATTAGAGATTTTGTGGTTTGCATTGGCATCACCATATTATGTAACTCAGGGGTTGGCGAGCGAAGCGAGCAGAATCAGAACCAATAGTTTTTAATAAAGTGTCTGAATTATTTTAACTATTATGAATGATTAGTAAAAAATCTATTTGATAGAAGAAATTTGTTTAGAAAAAAAACCTAACTTTTATATATATCTACGCTGCTGTTATATTCAAATGGGAAAAGATGAGTGAAACATTTGAAAATTATTGAAACACGACTCAATAAATTGCTCCCCTCCCAAATAAAAAGCCCTTAAAAAATGCCTTGTCAAGAATTGGAACTGAAAAATATATATTGCCTGAATTCTGTAGGAATTATTGGTGTTTCAGTAAATCCAGGTGTCTCTGTTCCCCGCAGCACGAGTGGAATGCCTGACACCCAATAAGCGTTCTATTTAATTGTTAATCGAAAACATTGTGTTATACAAATCACATTTTAGAATCCATATTTTATAAAATACAAATACCATTTTAAATATACAATTTAAACAAATAAAAATTAAACATTTAAACTAAAATATAATCTAGGTAAAATGCATAGTCGACAAATCGTTATCAACAAACAGTCATTAAATATATATAAGTAATGACTGAACACAGATTCACAAAACACCCAAATACTCACAGTTTGAACAAGGAAGCCCATGTACGGATGTTTTTTAAAATCTGTAACAAATCGGCCGCCAATAATTCTTTCCGAGAGCTCTGTATCAAGCGCTGACGTCAAGTGTAGAATACACGCAACGAAAAACAATTAGAATGAATACATGTCTGATAGTAACGTCTATTTCTGTTTGATAGAAAGCGGTCGCGTTACGTTATTTAAGTACTTAAACAATAAAAGGTCGTAAATTACGGTTAACTACCATCGGATAATTGGTGTAACATATACATGATTGAAGTAACAGTTGATTGCAAATAGAACAGTGAGAGTTCTACTTGTGCGTTGAATCCCGGTTTACAACGTGGAACATGATAACATAGGCGATGATAACCACCCAGGTTTTTCGCCTTAAAAAAAATATACAGCGTGGAACAATAATACAAATTAGTAGTGCGAGTTAAACTTCGTTCCGTGCCGTCAATCGTCCCACATGTTTGTACACAATTATATTCATTACATTTAATAAAAAAAAACATTAATCATGTAAGGGGTACATTTTTACAACCCTTATTGTTCCGGGTTCGTACACTAAATTGGTTAGTTAAATCGGTAAGGAAAAAATAAATAATAATAATACATCAGTGGCTCAGTGACAGAATGCTTATCTCTATTGTACCCACGCAATACAATAATACAAATATATATGATTTGATAAATTACCCTACACTTATGCTACGTACATTTCTTTTACTAGAGATTACATTCGTAGGACAGACTGAAACAAGAACTCGGTAAACAAAGCTACTGAATTTACTTTAAACTTTTTACTCCAAACTCAAAGTGATATCGATAGACTAAAAGTATTCTGTTTACTCACACAAATTTCGTTCTACTGCAGAACCGGTTTCGTCCTTCAATCTCGTGTAGACTTCGTAGTGATAACCTGACTCGTGCTGTCCAGCTTCCGACCCTTAGCTTCACAATACTTGGTCAAATCTCAGCCCAACGTCCCTAGCAAACTGGCCTAGTTTCCGGCCCCACACTTTAACAGACTGGCCTCGAATCTAGACTAGGGTTATGCTTATATAACCCATCTAACTTCCGTGTTGACAAACTACACTGTTCTTACGTGCAACACAAAAACACTTCCACCAAGCTCCTTCCTTATTATGCTTCCTTGTTTACCTCCATCTGTCTTACGCAAAGTAATTTCTTTACACTAAACACACTATACCTTGCGCAAAGATTCGTGGCGGCTGAGAGTTTAGGACGGTCGGGGAGGTGACCCTACCCTAATTAGCCCTCGCTCGGCCGCTCCGGGTTATGGTCATAAGCCACCTACTGGGCTCAAGGCACAGTCGGTAAAATTTTTTGCATTTCGCCATAGAGTGTAAAAATAACGTCATTTTTGTAATCTGCACCAAATAACAATAACATTAAGTCCAAACACGATATAATTGCTATGCTATTAAGTATTCACTTAGTTTTAAAATAAAAGATAGTTTACAGAATAAGATATATTTTTACGATTATTTACAAACTATAGCTATTTACAATTTTGTACATGAAGTGTAATCCAGATTCTCGCAGGAGCTAAATGTGAAACCATATCCCTGAAAAAGAAAAATTTTTTAGCAACATGTAGTTTGTCCGACTAATTATTGATCAAATAAAGTGGCAAGCAAAAAAGATTTTCTTAATTTTGGCTATTTACTAGTCAATTGTATATTAACCGATTATTTATGTGTCCTTTATCATATATATGTGGCTTGATTAGTGCTCTTTAAATAGGCGTATGTTTAAATAACAAGAACATTAAGTCCAAACACGGTATAATTGCGACGTAATTAAATATTCACTTTGTTTTAAAATAAAAGATAGTTTACAGAACAAGATTAAGAATATTTAGTAACTAAAGCTATTAAAAATTGTATATTGAAAGTGTTTTTCGGATTTACATAAGCTGATGTCGACGCGGTTACCTAAAAACACTTTTAAGGCTTTCCTATACCTTGAAGAAAACTCCCGAGTGTGCTGTATGATTTCAATTCGAAAGGTCTGTCTGAAGCCGCAAAATCGTTGAAACATGCATTCGTAATACCGTGTTTCGGATTCTATTTATAAATTAATAATCTGGGAAAATATTTTAAGTTATAAAGAAGGCTTTATATTTTTTACGTGTTAGCTTAAAATATGGAAATTATTGCTTAAAACTACCAAAAAATGCGTTAAACGTAATAGATTTTTACTCACTTAAACTGTTGATTAAAATGAGTTGCCGTCAATTTCTTTCAATTATGAGATATATGACAAAAGCACAAAGTATTTATGAACAATTTAAGATGTTTCACAACTTTTTAGGTTGAAAAACGGCGTCCGAAACACGGTAGTACGAAGTCCATATTTTTGCTGTTTTACGCAAGGTATAGAAGACCCTTAAGACAAAGTTTAAAGGATGTTCCATTCCTGTATGTGCGGTGGTTAAGCCAGTGTTCAGGTGACTCACATTCCACTGTTATTGTGTATGCATCCGGTCCAAAGGTCCTACCATCCTGAATGACACATCCTCCTGCTCGACTAGTTTTTGGTAAATTGTTTACACGCAGATCAGTTCGTAGTCGGGGTGGTTGTTAAAGCAAGTGCATTTTGTTGTTTTATACGAGTGTTGCGTGTTTCTATCTATATAAGTTTATGTTGTGTTACGTTACACTATAAGTGTTGAACATGACTTCAGAGGTACTCCATACGCAGGCACGGTCGATTGTTGCGGCAGTGATTCAATATTTCTATGAAGAGAAAGAAAACAAGGGACCACTGAAAGAAGGAAAGTTTTAGAACGCGTGGCCGATTGTACAAAAGTGCCAAAGAGGACTGTTGAAAGAATAAATGCGCAACTTCGTGAAATCAACAAGAGAAGTGAGGTTGAGGCAGAAGTCATCTCGGATGAAAACGATTTTTTAGCAAGTGAGATTGATGAGGCCGAACCTCAAAATTCTACGTCAACAAAAAAGAGGCGTATTATTATTAAAACACCCAGAAAAAATTCCAAGGGGACACCAAAAAGGCGACCAGTAACAGGCTTGGATAGTTTTCAATTGAGTGCGATCAAGCTTCATGTATTAGAATATTACGAGAGAAGGGAAGTTCCGACACTAAAGAAATTACTGGGTTCACTTAAGGAAAGTGGACTATATAATAAAAGTGAGTCATCGTTGAGGGCCGTTTTAAAAAAACTAGGATTTGTTTATAAAAAGTTTAATGGAAGAAAGGTTCTTATGGAAAAGCCTTCCGTTGCACTTTTAAGGTGCCAATTTCTACGGAAAGTTCGAAACATTGACATGGGAAAAGCAATTTTTCTTGACGAAACATGGCTCAATAAGAACATAACAAAGGAAAGGGGATGGACTGATGGCACGGTAAAAGGAACACTACTTTCACCATTGGGGAAAGGAAAGAGATTAATTGTGTGTCACGCTGGAAGTGCTGAAGGTTGGATTGATGCGCCTCCTCTGATTTTCCAATAAAAAAAAACCAACGACTACCACGAGGAGATGAATTCTGAAGTCTTTGAAGGTTGTTTTTTTAATGTTTTGATCCCTGCCATCCCTCCTGGAAGCTCAATAATTATGGACAACGCTCCTTATCATTCTCGTGTGAAAGACAAAGCGCCAACTTCGTCTTCAAGAAAAGGTGATTTGATCGACTGGCTCAGCAAGAAAAACATTTCCCATCCCATTGACGCAAAAAAACCGGAGCTATATGACCTTGTCAAGACTCACAAGCCAAGACTGAAAACCTATGAAATTGACAGTAAAGCGTCTTTACAAGGTTTTAAGATCCTACGCCTTCCGCCATACCACTGCCAGTATAATGCTATAGAGATGGTTTGGTCTGCATTAAAAAACTATGTCAAAGAGAGGAACAGTTCGTTTAAATTAAGAGATATCGAAAAATTGTTCATGGAAGCTCTGTGTACTGTAACACCCGACAAATGCTCGAGTTATGTGAGTCATGTTAGTTAAGAAAGTTGTAGATATCGACTGGACAAGTGAGGGACTGAGTGATCGCAGCGTCCAAGAAATGATCATCAACCTATGCCCTGGCGACAGCGATGACACCGAAGAAGACACCGAGTCCGACGAAGAAGACATTGGCTGTTATCTGTTGGATTAAAAGGTAATTGCTTGTGGTGCACTATAATAAATTTACTATTTATTACTAATTTACTAAATTTAGTATTTTAACAAAATGAAACTTGATCCTAAAAATTGTGTACCAATTTTTACAATAATAAGAAAGGCAATTTACTGTTTATGAATTATTTAAATACGATTTTAATCAATCTATATAAATAAAAATGTAAATGTGCATTTGTTCAAAATCTATAATCTCTGAAAGTTCTTAACCAATTGCTTTTACACAAAATTTTATTTGAATACAAGCGTGTTTTTATATACTTTTTGAAAAACTGCAGCATCTATTGAACATAAAAACAACAAAAAATATGCTCAATATTTAATAAAAATTTAAGCGCCATTACATATGTTTATTGACTATAATAATAACAGTAGTCAGCTGGTTCATATATATTATTTCCATTATCAGCTGATTTCAAACTTAAATAGGTTTTGTTGAAGTAAAAGCCACACACACTATAATAATATTATAAAGAGGTAAAATTTGTTTCTTCGAATGTAGGGGGAATCTCTGGAACTACTGAACCGAATTAAATTTGTTTTAATGAAATGCTACACTATCCCTGAGTAACTTAGGCTAGAATTCATATTGATAAAAACCTTTTTTATTTAAACATTTGTAAATTTAGTCAGAACAAATTCACATAATCAAGTTGTGGTTAAACCCATATAGTCTATCAGCTGTAGACTAATACCAATTAATAAGCAAGCAACATTATGAAAAACTAAAAAACGACAATTGAAAAATGAAACTTATATCATTCAAAAACGTACATGCAAAGAGGTGCACAAAAACGTTAATTATGTGTGCATGTGGCCGTTAAGGAAGGTAAAATAAATTAAGCATAATTTTAGGTCAGACCTAGACTGATGAATCAACACATATATTTCTTGAATGTATTTACATTTATTACCATAGCAACCAATTGAATAAAATAACAGATAAAACAGTTGATTCGGATGTCCAGCTTTAGTACAAAATAACATTTTAAGCTAGGCCTAGATTGAACCAACACACACAAACCAATTAAAACTTGTGTTGTGGAATTTAAAAACAAGACAAACTATGTTACATCCTAATTAAAAATAAACAAGACATATTATAATTTAATAGTAGGGATATTTATTGATAATATACGGTAATTGATAGTGAGTAACCAATACTAACAGCTGATTTCAAAATACAAAACAATTGTTTCTATTTCTAACTTTTTGGTTAGGTTTTTGATTAAGTATAGACCTCAGCCTTACTGGTTCTTTTAACCTTTATTATAAGTGCTGTTATAAAATATACGAAATAATTTGATTTGAATATCTAATATTATTTACTACCTTAGTTTTGAGGTTATTATTAATCCTACGACTTTATTATAAATAAATCATAACATATGTTTTTAGAAGGTTCCATCGGGGGGTTGGAGTGCGGATCGCGCTGTGGTCTCCCCTAGTTGATAAATAATTTATATTTTATCTACATATCATACACATTTAAAGTCTAAACATACGCCTATTTAAAGAGCACTAATCAAGCCACATATATCTGATAAAGGACATACTAGTAAATAGTCGAAATTAAGAAAATCTATTGTATTTGTCACTTTATTTGATCAATAACTAGTCTGACAAACTACATGTGGCTAAACATATTTTCTTTTTCAGGGATATTCTTTCACCTTCAGCTCCTGTGAGAATCTGGATAACACTTCATGTACAAAATTGTAAATAGCTATAGTTTGTAAATAATCTTAAATATATATCTTGTTCTGTAAATTGTCTTTTATTTTAAAACAAACTGAATTCTTAATAGCATCGCAATTATATCGTGTTTGGACTTAACGTTCTTGTTATTTGATGCAGATTACAAAAATGACGTTATTTTTGCACTTTATCCCGAAATGCAAAAAATTGTACCGACTGTGCCTTAAGCCCAGTAGCTGAGTCATGACCATAACCCGGATTGGCTAAGCGAGGGCTAATTAGGGTAGGGTCACCTCCCCGACCGTCCTAAACTCTCAGCCGCCACGAATCTTTGCGCAAGGTATAACTACTCTAATAATTAATATAACTAAAATATATTTTGATTACACATCCCATAAATCGTAACAATCTAATAAAACTTTTATTTCTGAAATAAGTATTTACTTAATTTTAGTGTAATTAATCGCGCCTGTATTTTTGTAACTGAATAAGCCTAGGGTTTATTAGGAATATAGATCCTCTCGTTTAGTCGAGGGCGATTCAATTCAAAAGACGAGACAAATATAATTAATATTAATTGAGAGGGTACAATAATTATACAACAATGTAATTATAGTGTATTACGTTAGTCATATGCATTCTGTATTACCGACCTACTATACTAGCCTAAGTAGTAAGTAGCCCTTTTATCCCGCAAGGCGGCACCATTCAACAGACACCAGCTGTTGAAGCACTCATCCGCTCTAACCAGTTTTAGAGACAGCATAGTTCAGTTATAAGT
>JAGFPH010000938.1:94299-124034 GCA_018207615.1 Philaenus spumarius
AATATGATCAGTTACTAACTGTATTAGAGCATTGTCAGTTTTTTTTTGTTTCCCATGCTTTCCTCTTGCTTCTCCTGCAATAAACCCATTTTTATCTTTCTTGTTCAGCGTTGTAGAAATGAAATTGTTAGAAATTGCAAATGTGGATTTAAAAAAAAACTTACAGACTCTTTCCTTTGTCCCTTCCTTTTTAAGATAAAAGGCTGAATTGCAACTTCGAGCTGTTGATGATCGTAATTTATTAGGCTTAGCGTCAATATCTAACGTCAAAATAGCGTCAAAATATTATTACGGTTAATATCAATTTTGTCAAGTAATCTTCCTCGTAATGTCTTCAAGGCAGTAATACTTGTCAAACATTACTTTTCGTTCAACTTCTGATATTTTTGATGAACATTTCAATAAACATTTATCTGAACATGGTGGACCCAAAGCTTTTTGACTGTGCTCTTTTCCGAGCCTTGAAACGTAAGCCAAACCTGAATTAACTTTAATTTTTTTCATATTACGTGCCCAGTCTTTTAGATTTCTTACCCGTTTTCTGGTTAGTTGTTTAGGCCCATTCATTTTTTCATCAGGCATATTTTGTTCATTTACATGGTTGTCTACCTGAATATTTATTACATCTTCCTGAACGGCTTCTTGATCACTACTGTTAAATTCTGGCACATACTCAGGATCTCTGTCACTATCATAAAAATTATCATCTACCAACTGAAAATTATCAGAGTTATCATCAATTTCTTCACAATTTATGTCCATTTCTAATGATTTTAAAGTTGTCAGGTCCAAACATCTCAAAGAATAATCTTGATCAAATTCACCAACGAATGATGTTTCTTTAATAGGGTTTATTTTACCAACTAGGCCTACATTGGTGCCTAGATAAAAAATATCTTCTGCTCCTAAAGTTTGTTGAAGAGTACATGATGGGTTACCAGTAGATGTACTTGGTTCAGATTCATCAGGTATAGCGGCACTAGTAGGCCTACTGGGCCTTACCGTCAGGGAGTTTCTGCCACCCTTAAGTCCAGTTTTTTCCTCTGAAAAAAAATATTTTTTTAGGCCACGAACACATAACACATAAGCGCGCAACTTGCATCTTTCATTCTAGTACCAACCCTACACTGTTATTATTTAATTCTTTGTATTATATTATATTTATATTTAATGTAGTGGTACAAATTTATGTTAGCTACAACCTCATTTTTCAGATTCGTATTTATTTACTTTATGCCTTTACAATTCATGCACCCCTACATGACCCCGCAGAAGAAAAAAAAAATTGGCGCGGAGCCCTCCAGGCCGCGGCGCCCGGGGCAGCTTGCCCCAGTTGCCCCCCTCTAGGGACGGCCCTGATTGGCATGGTATGTATATAAAAAATAAATTGTATAACATAGTTATAAACTACTTTGTGACCTTATATTGTTGTATATAATAATAAATTTAACTTTATAAATATTGCCAAATAGCGCTATTGTTTTATCCTACTTTTAAACAAATATTTGGAGGTTATTGACTAGTCTGTGTAGATAAAAAATAACACTTACCTTTATTAAACTTAGTTTTCTGTTCTTTATCTTGTAACAACTTCCTGGATTTGTTAATAATTTTTAAAGTTCTAGAAGAAAACATTGTAACTTATAAAATTGATTTACTATACAAACATTAAAGCAATTCAAACTAGGATTATATCACAAGTAAATGTAACTACAGAATAAATAATTAATCAAACAGTCCTGTTTTGGTTATGATTTTTTGGTTTCATACAGCTGTAAGTTTACATGAGTGAGACAACTACACTAGTCAGCTGAGCTGACAGACCTAGAGAAATTAAGAGCTACAGTGGGTCATCTCACATATCCCACTGTTTCTCTGGACCTATGTTAAAAAAATAGTCCATGGTACACTGGGATATCTTTTATTACATTGTTTCAATGCAATATTTGAGAAAACTCGGTGTAGCACTGAATTTTACACTGGTAATCCACTTAAATCATAACATAACCTGAAAATCCTAAAAATGTAAGATGTCTCACTGTTGCACTGAGGTAACGACATATATTTCTTGAATGTATTTACATTTATTACCATAGCAACCAATTGAATAAAATAACAGATAAAACAGTTGATTCGGATGTCCAGCTTTAGTACAAAATAACATTTTAAGCTAGGCCTAGATTGAACCAACACACACAAACCAATTAAAACTTGTGTTGTGGAATTTAAAAACAAGACAAACTATGTTACATCCTAATTAAAAATAAACAAGACATATTATAATTTAATAGTAGGCCTATTTATTGATAATATACGGTAATTGATAGTGAGTAACCAATACTAACAGCTGATTTCAAAATACAAAACAATTGTTTCTATTTCTAACTTTTTGGTTAGGTTTTTGATTAAGTATAGACCTCAGCCTTACTGGTTCTTTTAACCTTTATTATAAGTGCTGTTATAAAATATACGAAATAATTTGATTTGAATATCTAACATTATTTACTACCTTAGTTTTGAGGTTATTATTAATCCTAAGACTTTATTATAAATAAATCATAACATATGTTATTAGAAGGTTCCATCGGGGGGTTGGAGTGCGGATCGCGCTGTGGTCTCCCCTAGTTGATAAATAATTTATATTTTATCTACATATCATACACATTTAAAGTCTAAACATACGCCTATTTAAAGAGCACTAATCAAGCCACATATATCTGATAAAGGACATACTAGTAAATAGTCGAAATTAAGAAAATCTATTTTATTTGTCACTTTATTTGATCAATAACTAGTCTGACAAACTACATGTGGCTAAACATATTTTCTTTTACAGGGATATTCTTTCACCTTCAGCTCCTGTGAGAATCTGGATAACACTTCATGTACAAAATTGTAAACAGCTATAGTTTGTAAATAATCTTAAATATATATCTTGTTCTGTAAACTGTCTTTTATTTTAAAACAAACTGAATTCTTAATAGCATCGCAATTTTATCGTGTTTGGACTTAACGTTCTTGTTATTTGATGCAGATTACAAAAATGACGTTATTTTTGCACTTTATCCCGAAATGCAAAAAATTGTACCGACTGTGCCTTAAGCCCAGTATCCGAGTCATGATCATAGCCCGGATCGGCCGAGCGAGGGCTAATTAGGGTAGGGTCACCTCCCCGACCGTCCTAAACTCTCAGCCGCCACGAATCTTTGCGCAAGGTATAACTACTCTAATAATTAATATAACTAAAATATATTTTTATTACACATCCCATAAATCGTAACAATCTAATAAAACTTTTATTTCTGAAATAAGTATTTACTTAATTTTAGTGTAATTAATCGCGCCTGTATTTTTGTAACTGAATAAGCCTAGGGTTTATTAGGAATATAGATCCTCTCGTTTAGTCGAGGGCGATTCAATTCAAAAGACGAGACAAATATAATTAATATTAATTGAGAGGGTACAATAATTATACAACAATGTAATTATAGTGTATTACGTTAGTCATATGCATTCTGTATTACCGACCTACTATACTAGCCTAAGTAGTAAGTAGCCCTTTTATCCCGCAAGGCGGCACCATTCAACAGACACCAGCTGTTGAAGCACTCATCCGCTCTAACCAGTTTTAGAGACAGCATAGTTCAGTTATAAGTCGCCATTATTCTCTTTTGTCCATCTAAGAAGCAACGCCATGGTTTCGCTTATAATGCAGTTCTTGTAAAATTTTGTAAATGTTATAGTCGTGAGTTATTGAACGACAGTGCGTTATTAAATAAAATGCTTTATACTTAAAGCCTATTCAACAAAATCCAGGTATGTCTTAGTGTCTTAGCAATATTGCCAAATCAAATGTCTTAGCGTGTTCATTTTTTGCTTATGAAACATTAGCCTTGTAAGTTATTGCCAATCAAGTTAAGTTTATATTCAAGATTATCAATAATACTTCCAAATAATTTTAAGTGTATTTTTAATATTTACTTAATTCAATTTTGGTTCTTTGAGTACAATTAGTGTACAACTTGGTGCCTAAATAACAACCTAGTGTAGCTCTGGCCTAAATTCTAACCTAAGTCTTGGTTAAAGCAATTTATGTAATCATTTTGTTATAAAATTAAAGTCATAAAGTAGAGCTGTGTAACTTATCAAACAAATAAGAACTTATTAAAATTATCTTTCAAACAATATGTCTGAAATATATGAACATATGAACATGTGGTAACAGTTACAGTTTAACATGACAAATGGTAACAGGTTAACTTTTGTTAAATCTTGAATTACCAATTAACATTTATTCTCAACCCTGTTTGTTAAACACTTGTCTAAAATAATATAAAGGCAAACTCTTTAAGCCTATAGTCTGTTCACAATGCTTTTGGTTTTAAAACCTACCATAAATGCTAAAACCATGTTCTTTTGTTTTACATGCAGTGTATACTGGTACAAGATGGAGAGTTAAAAATGTTCTTCTGCTATTAAAACAAAAAACTTTACCTTCAGATCATCAATGCAACTTCTTACAATAAATAAGTACACACAACTTCTTCTTAAAATAAGACACACCATTTTTAAAACATATTTTGTTTACCTTATACGTAACCCTTATTCTATGTTATTAGCTATCACTTATCAATTTGTAACTATATTACACATTTTTTAAATGTTTTTTAGTTTGAGGTGTTCTTGTTATATTTTTCAGCCGTGCCACATGCACTATGTATGGTTTTAATCGTCCGTATCTGTACATTTCTAACTCGTAGTTAACTGGCGTAATTTTTCTTGTTATTGTGTATGGTCCTGAATAGTCTTGTGCCAGTTGTAAATATAATGTAAAAAAATAAATTATATTTAACTTAAGAATTGTTTTCGTTTTCATTCTAATAATCCTTTTTGGGTAGCAACCGACCACATAGTTTTAAATTTCGTCTTTGGTTAGTTGACGACTTAGTCCTTCGCTATTACGTAATGTACCCTATTTAGGTTAGATTAGTTAACAACTAGCTAATATTCTTCTAAGTTATTTGTTGTTGTATCATATGGAAGTAGTATATTTTAGGTTAGTTAAGAACATAGGCAGAGGTCTCGTCAACGTCGGCGATTATGTGCCTATCTTAACATAAGGCTAGGCTGTGTGGGGATAAAACGATATGTTTCTGTTGCAGAGGCGGTTTAAAAGATTGGGAAGAGCATGACGATACTTGGACTGAACACGCGAGATGGTTCCACAAGTGTGAGTTCCTATTGTTAGCGAAAGGAAAAGACTTTGTGAATACGGCTGGCAAATACGACTGTAATATTGTGGTACCGAAAAATCGAACTCTGCCTACGACCGAGTGTAAAATCTATTTATCGAACGAAGTGCAAGTAGTTTTATACCCGTGCAAACATTTAATAGCTTGCGCTTCGTGCGCCGTGTGATGTACGCAATGCGGTGTATGTAGAGAAAGAATATAATCTTTTTCGAGAGTGTTTTTATCTTAGAGGACTTTATTCCATAGCATGTATCAGTATACTTATCTAGGAGATTACCGCGTTAAAAAAGTATCAATGCGCCGATAACCTGTACAGTATGATTTTAAAATCAACTGTGGTGTGGAAACCAACTTAAAAGTTTCTTTTAAGAATCGTTAAAACAAGACAACAGGAGTGGTCTATCAGCATAGACAGGAAGGCGAGAGAACTGTCCACATATAGAAACAGCAGTAAGGACCACATAAGACTTGTAGTTGTTGTGAGTAAAGTGTGATAATAAATTGTATTTAACATTTTGTTGTCTTTCATTACAATTCTTATGAAAAAAGCTTCTTCTTAATACTATGCAATTTTAAAAGTAGAAAGTGTATGCCATTAAATATGACGTCATTCCCCCACCCCACAACCACTCCGGACTCTGTGTGTTTGTAGGCAAAGCATTCTAGTAGATAATTTTTGAACTATCACCCGTCTGACATCAGCGCGTTCTGGTAGAGAAGTATCACCGTGCGAACGGGGCGATTCGGCCAAGTCTAGGGTATACATCATAATACGATGGAGGTACTCACCGTTGGCATAAGTTTTAGTTCTGGGTAAGATCGGTTAAGTTCGGTTTATACGGGGAATTATATCGCATTTTATGTAGGTAATTCAAAGTACAGCGAAGCCTAAGGTTAAGTTCTCCCGGAGTATTTTCGAGGCATAATTTTGGGGGAGGGGGGTTACTCAAGCCACCTTGTTTTAAATAT
Organism: Philaenus spumarius; assembly: GCA_018207615.1. Lineage (NCBI taxonomy): Eukaryota > Metazoa > Arthropoda > Insecta > Hemiptera > Aphrophoridae > Philaenus > Philaenus spumarius. Next base: position 100,521 of record JAGFPH010000938.1, read on the forward strand.
TGTTCAGGGTACAGCGAAGCCTGAGCATGTATAGCTCCAAACTACGCTACAAAACAGAAGTGTCGTCGTAGCCTAGGGGAAATAAAAAAAACCATAATGTAAATGTAATATATATATTACAAGGTTTCTACCGTAGCGCTTTCTGGTAGAGAATTTTAGAAATGTTAACCCTTCCGACGGTAGCGTTTTCTGTTAGAGAATCAGCGAATGCATTAGACAGTACTCAAGGGGTGCAATTCAGAGAATGCATTAGACAGTACTCAAAGGGTGCAATTCTGCCAACTCAGCAGTCTTATACTTGTTAACATAACTTTTTGGTGAATCGTGGCGGATGTGTAAGTCTAAATCGGGCTGCAAGAAGTATTTTCTATAAATGTTGCTTTTACTGGTAATATCGTAGAAGTGGTAAATTTTAGGTAAATTGAGAATTGTCTCCCTCTACCTCCTGAACTATATACCACTTACTAGCGGTGTGACAGTGGTTAGCGCGGTCGTCTTCTTTCTTTGTTGAATCCTGTTACGAACAAATGGAATGAGTAAATATATTTGTTATTCAAACGCAACAATTGTTAAACAGTTAAGTTGCACTTGTAAGCACAATTAGGTAATATCACAGTAATATAAAATATATCCCATGAGATATATAGAAGTGAGATTATTACGGGAAATAAAACAAACTTTGTATAAAAAATCATGAAATCGCATTCGTACATAACATTATATTTACAAGGTTTCGACGGTAGCGCGTTCTGGTAGAGAATGAGGGAATTCATTAATCATTAGACAGTATGACGGATGCCAATCTGCCAACTCGACATTCTTACACTAGTTAACATAACTTTTTGCTGATTCATGGAATGTGTAAGTCTACATCTTAAGTTTGGATATGAAATTACGTATATCATACACAAGGGTGTGGCAGAACCTAAGGTTAGTTTAGCCAAAGTTTTAGTTCAGCTAAGTGTAGTTCGGCTGGACTCGGGAGAGCCTTACGTTCGAATAAGTAATTATAATAGTTGAAGTTGTAATATAACCTCAAAGTATAATCTATGCCGGGTTTGTACAGTATAAACAGCCAAGAGTACAGCGAAGCCTAAGTTTTAGTTCGGAAAAGATCGGATAGGTCAGGTCCACCAAATTTGTGTAAAGATTTACATTACATTTGCTAACTATTGGAATGTCTAGTCAGCATCTAGCTGGGGTGTCGATTTTATAACAATGTACATAAATGTTAGTCAGTTAAAGTTCAGAATGCTGGTTCACGTCTTTTTTGTGCCTTTATCCAGTGAATGAGTTAGAAGTATTACACTAACAAAATTCGATGAAAAGCGTTATGTATAATCGTGCTAATAAATAATTTAGAACATAAAATCATTACCGAAAGTTTTGATGTAAATCATGGGTGCGGCAAAGCCTAAATCATGGGTTGAAGTAGAAAAGTATCCAGTAAAAAGAAACGCGTTACAAAACAGACATGTTATTAATAACCAATCGATTAAACGTTACACAACATAGAGTAATTAAGTATTGACAATTTTAATGTAAAATCAAAAATCGTGATTGTTACTAAGCTGCCGTTGCTACCGACAAACATATGGAGAATTTATATTGAAACAAATTAAATGTGGCTTAGAGAAAGATTTAACGTTAAGTAATACAGGCGGATTCGGTTAAGTTTGGTTATGTAATTACATATATCATACACAAGGGTGCGGCAGAGCCTAAGGTTAGGTTAGCTAAAGTTTTAGTTCGGCTAAGTGCGGTTTGCAAGAGTCGCGATAGAGCCTTATGTTCGGAAAATACCAGTAGAAACAGTTATATCATACGCATGGGATGCGGCAGAGCCTTATGTTCGGAAAATATAGTTGAGTTGAGCGAATTTTATATTAATAACAGTTGCGGAGAAATTCAGTTGCGGGGAAATTGCTCTACACACAAAGGCACTGAATAGCTGCCTACGTGTACGAAATATATTGTAGAATTCGTTTCCACTTAAGCCTCCGTTAAAAACATTAAAATTTCCGTTTTTTCGAAATTTTGTTGCAAAATTTGGGGGAGGGGTGACTCCGGGGTTGAGTTAGACCGAATACAACTTGTTTTACTGTTTAGAAACATTACGTTATATTTTGGTCGGTTATGTAATTACGTATATCATATGCATGGGTTACGGCAGGGCCTAAGGTCAACCTAAGTTTTATTTCGACTAAGTACGGTTTGGTTGAACTGGGATAGAACCTAACGTTCGGGTTAGCTCGGTTTTCCCTACATTATAACACATTTTATAAAAATAATTCAGGGTACGGCGAAGCCTAAGTTCGGTCAAGTTCGGGTTTTGGTTCGGGTAAGACCGGTAGAAATAGTGTATATTATACGCACGGGTTGCGGCAGCGCCTATGGTTAGCCTAAGTGCGGCTTGCATGGGTTGCGGGAGAGCCCAAGGTTGGCCAAAGTCTTAATTTTTACTAAGTGTCCTTCGGTTGGACTCGGACAGAACCTTACGTTCGGGTTAGCTCGGTTTTCCATACATTATAACACATTTTATAAAGCTAATTCAGGGTACAGCAAAGCCTAAACTCGGTCAAATCCGGGTTTTGGTTCGGGTAAGACCGGTAGAAATATATTACAAGGGGTTGCGGCAGCGTCTATAGTTAGCCTAAGTTATATTTCGCCTAAGTACGACTTGCGGGGGTTGCGGCAGAGCCTTACGTTCTGAAGAAGATCGGTAAAGCGAAGCCATAATTTTGACTAAGTGCGAATCGGCTGGACTTGGGAATGATCGGTAATGTTCGGGATTATATAATGTACTTTATATTATATTACAAGAGTACAGCGAAGCCTACGCTCGGTCAAGTACGGGTAAGACCTTTAGAAATGTATTACAAGGGTACAGCGAAGCCTAAGGTTGTCGGAAATGCTCGGTTTGCGAGTCCTAATTTCTTCTATGTGCGCTTCGGTTAGGCTCGGGGACGATCGGTAGTGTTCGGGATTATATAATGTATTTTCCAATGTATCCCAAAGACATTATAACACTCTTATCTGATACAAGGTTGATGACGAATGTATAAATTATATTCTCAACTAAAACAGTACTTCTTACGAGAAAGCGCTGTGTCCTAATCGGTAGCCTTGCGGACTCGGGATATGGAGGAACCCGGTTCGACTCTCGGAGACATCCAAACTTTTTTCAAAGCAAATAATTAAACTAAATTAAATATTAACTAGATGACCCGTGCGAAGCATTCGCATTCTAACTTAATTAAAGTACACACAGTATATTTAGTATCGTATAGTGCGTATACTATACGATACTAAATATACAATTAATTAAAAATAGCAATGTAGTGGCGTAACGGCAGCTCTCCAGCTGGGTATTGTTATCATCAGTGTTACCAACGCCAGGAAAATATCCCCACAACTTACTTGATCTTACATCACTGTTACTTTCGGATTCTTAATTTTTTTTTCGTATAATTGTATTTTGTATATTTTTTCGGTGTGGCGATTAAGGAAAGCTTTAAAATTATGCATCATTCATGTAATTTGATGACGTATTAAGGAAGTTACGGCGTACCGACAAAAAATGGCCCTGAGAAATAATATATGTGACTAGCTGACCCGTACGGCGTTGCCCGTGGTGGTTGGTATTTTCAGTCTTTTTAACGTAATTGTATTCTTTTTAAGTGTTCAGTCAGTGAGTGGTATTTGGCTTTTATATAATATATAGATCTTAAATAATAAAAGCACTATTGTCATGATAATAAAAGATCTGAAATTATGATTTTAGTAACTTTGATCCCCCCCAAACCCTCCTAAAATTTCGAATTTTTTCAAACCCTTTCTTATTGCGCACCTATGGCCATAGATGAAACTACATACCAAATTTCATTCCAATCCGTTCCATAGTTTTGAAGAAGTCATTTTTTAATAATTTTGATCCCCCCAAACCCCCCTAAAATTGCGAATTTTTTCAAACACTTTCTTAGTGAGCACCTATTGCCCTAGAGGAAGATACATACCAAATTTCATTCCAATCCGTTCTATAGTTTTGAAGAAGTCATTTTTAATAACTTTGATCCCCCCAAACCCCCCTAAAATTTCGAATTTTTTCAAACCCTTTCTTAGTGAGCACCTATGGCCCTAGAGGAAGCTACATACCAAATTTCATTCCAATCCGTTCGGTAGTTTTTGAGAAATCGTGATGAGTGAGTCAGTGAGTCAGTGAGTCAGTGAGTCAATGAGTCAGTGAGTCAGTGGGTTTTGACTTTTATATATACAGATTATTACAAAACAAGATGGCTGCCAAAAAATAGATGGCTGCCCAAAAAATGCTCCTAAAAATCTAAATTCACCCTCAAATCCCCAAAATCGCCCCAAAAATCAAAATTCTCCCAAAAACCCCCAAAATCGCTCCAAAAATCGAAAATCTTCAAAAATGTTGTTCTCAGCTTGGGAACCAAAAACCCTCAAAATCCAAAAATCGCAAAAAAGGTGGGCTTTAGTTAGGTTAGGACCCCCAAAAAAGTGGGCGTGGCTTAGGTTAGGAACCAAAAAGACTAACAAAAAACACCCAACATAAGTGGGCGTGGCCAAAGGTCAATGATCTTGATCCACCACTTTTGGCGCTATATCACCCCAAACTCTACTTACCTCTTTTCTTAAATTCGGTCTTGCCTAAGGCCGGCCACACACTGCAGCAGTCAAGGCGAGGCAAGGCGACGTAAGAAAAATCGCTCGACTTGCCTTGTCGCAAAGCGAACACACACAGCAGAAGGCGAGGCAAGTCAAGGCACCAAAGTTTTGGCGCGGTTTCACAATCCAGTACAGAACGTACAGAGTGGTGAAAGTCACGTGACTTCGCGCATGCGCGGAACACTCTGACTAAATGACTTTCGACGAAACATAATTTTTGACTGCTTCGCTTTTTGACTAAAGGCGCCTTTCCGCCTCGCCCCGCCTCGTCTCTTGCAGTGTATGGTGCTCCGTAAGCGCCTATGCTTTCCCTGTCGCTCAAGACGCCTTTAGTCAAAATGCCTCGCCTCGCCTCGCCTCGACTGTTGCAGTGTGTGGCCGGCCTAATTGTTCTTTAAAGTTTGACTGAACTAATAAAGTCTTTCAAAAATTTCACGTAAACGGTTTAAATGCTCTTGCAAACCAGTTGAATATATTATTATGTCGACAAATAAACTAAACAAATTTCGTTTTGAATTCAACGTAGGATATTGTTCATAACACGCTGGATTGTTGGTGGGCTATTTTTAAGTCCGAATGGCATTCTTAAAAATTCGTTATGTCCAGTTTCAGTTGAAAAAGCTGTCTTCTCTACGCTATCTTTGTCCACTTGATGGAAACCAGATGCTAGATCTAAGGTCGTATAGTATTGAGTTCGGTCTAATTTGTCAAAAATATTCGTAATATTTCGTAAGAGCTATCATCGATTGTTTTTAAATTAAGACCTCTAAAAACTATCACTAGTCTACATTTTTGTTTCCCTTAGGCAAAAGCGTTTTTGGTACAATCCATTGCGATTTAGAATGTCTAACTATTTTTTTGTTTAAGCATGTCCTGAACTTGATTGTTTACTTCATTTTTATAGATTTCTGGAAATATTTAACTCCTATTATGAACTGGGATTTCATCTGTTGTCCTTATTACGTGTTTTACTTGATTGGTAAAAGTTAATTATTTTCTTCAACATGAAATATGTCCGCGTATTCCTTAGTTAATTTCATTATTTCGCATTTTTCTTCAATATCATATGATCCGTCCTAATTTTATTCAGGTCCAATTTCTTATTTTTGCAATTTATTGAGTTAATGTTTATTTCTTTATTGTTTAATTTAATATTAGTTTCATTTCGGGTGTCCACAATTTCAAAATGATCTAATGGTTCAATTTTCAATGGTTTTGGTTTTATTTCTATTTTATTTAGAGAATTATTAATAATTGGGCAAAGTGCTTCATTATTTTTACACTCTGTGGAATTTATAGTCTTTACAAGTATACGGAATTACTCCTTGACCGTTAGACATATTTTAAATTTCACTATCTGTTTACTTCTTGCTTGAATTGCATAACTTTGTAAGTTTTTATTTTTAATAATATTGGATCTGGTTTCTGGTTGCTCGGGTTCTTTCGTGTTAAGATAGAATATAGGAAACTTAATAATTGTATTGTCTTTGCTTGGTAAAGTGATTGTGTTTTTAATAAAGTCAAAACTTAGTTTTAACTCTTTCATGTTAACAATTCCTAAAAGTAAATAGTATTTGTTCATAAAAATTAAACAAATAGAATTTCCCGCTTTTCTTGCCTAATAATGGTAATTTACATATATATTTTTCTCTTGAAGTACCGTGTGCTGTCGTTATCTCAAAAGGTTCTGACTTTATTGCGTTTTTATACATCTGAAATGCTAGATTTTTCTGTATAAATAATTTGACTTGATTTAAGAACGCGTCCGATTTAAATGTATGCCAATTCATTGCTGACATGAATATTCATTATGTTGAATTTATTCCGAGGCTCGTTGCTCCTAAAAAATAATCTTCAATTAGTTCGTCTTCATTTAAATTTAACATTTCGAACTATTCCTGACATATTTCGGGGTTTTCAGAATTGTCGTTATAATTTGGCTCCGCTTGTCCTAATTCTTGTTCAAAGTCTTGTGAAAAGTTGTACATTTCCGCCCCCCCCCCCCCGGGTTTTCCAGTAATTTGGTACATTTTAGTGTTCCTAACCGTGTAATCTGTCTGTCTTGTCGAAATACTCATTGGTATAGGGTTGTATTGTTTCTGATTTTGATTGACATTTTTATTGCTCTTTTGCTGTTGATTTTTGTTAAAATTTGAATTTTGCGGTTGTCTTGGTTGAAAATTTTGACGGTTTGTTAAAATAAGGGTTTTGGGTATTTTGCTAAGGTAATTGTTTAGGTTGGAAAGTTTTCTGTTTGAACGTTTACCCATGAAACGAGTTAGAGCTTACACACATTTTTAAAGCCTATCTCTTAATTTTACTTAATTAGATGAAAAAATATATTAATTTTGGAAATCTTCGGGATTTTTTGATACATAGAATTTAGTTACAATTAATTGTGTCATACATTGACATACATCTAACGAGCATAATTGGCTCTCCATTATACTCGAGAATCATTTCAAGGTATTCTCTTTTTAAAGTCGGGGTTGCCATGTTTATTAGTTATACATAACTAAAATAAAATAATAATGCTAAAATATATTTACGTTTATATCACAAAAAAATTAATATAATATATCGAATTGATATTTTTGTTTAAAATCTTTCAATTAATTGAAAAAGATAATATTATTGCATGAAAATGCTTTGCCAATATTTTTAATAGCAGTTTCTTTTCTACTCACAAGATCCACAAATATATGCTCATCTTATGGTCCGGGTAGTTGATTTTGGGGTAACGTCGTTACGTTGTCTTGTTTGGCGAGATGAACTCTGGTTGGCGAGATGCCATCTGGTTGCGAGTCCTGTTGTTTATAATCCTTGCAAACGACAGTTTTCGACGTGTTATCTTTGCTAAGATTCAATATCTCAAGAAAAATAAGCAAGTAAATCCAATCATGAGTTTCAAAATGGTGGCTGTTTGAAAATGTCAAACCTAAATTACTCAAAAACCGTACATTTTAATGAAAAATGTCAAGACACTTTTTCTGTAGCCCTTTTGATTTCCTATCGGATGGTGCAACTGTCAAAACAATCGGATGAAGGATAATAGCTAAGTTAAAGATAATGATAGCAAATGTACATACAATAATGCTGTGTTTGTGTGTTGGTATAGGATGCCGGGTTGAATAAACCAATTATTACACATAACATAGGTTAAACTTCATGCCAAGTTTGAACTCAATCAGTCAAACCGGTCTCTAAACAAAAATTATTTAATAAAAAAAATTAAATAGCGGTTATCTAGAAAACAAAGCGCTTACGGGTATGTGTTTTAATAAACTTTTTTTCTTATTTTGACCCATAGAACCATTCTCCGAAGTTTGGCACTTTACTTATGAGACACTCTGTAACGGTTGGCCAATTAATATGTCTGAAGTGCGAAGATTTGTAAAATCATTTTGGAATTAATTTATAGGGTCGAATTAAGTGTTAGCAGTGATATAATTTTTAAAAATGATAAATTATTGTGTATTATTAACACTAAGCGTTACTGGCAAATTTGTATTGAAATGACCTAAGACTGGTGCATTTGTTAAGATTTTTTAAGGAAATTTATAATGATTGATCTGTTTTAGAGTTCCAGCCTATCATTATTTAATAACTCAAGGAAAGGTGTTGATGCATCATGAATAATCTGAACTTAATTTTGATAAGTAATTAGTTATAACCAGAAATCTTTGTAATTCTAAGGGTTATTCTAAACGATGGACCCATTTAAAAAAAATATTTATTAAAGTACAAATCCAAAACTAACAATCTTTATACCAATGAAAAGAGGAAGTTTCAATGTTTTTTTCCATACATTATAAGTGTTCAATGTGGCCACCGTTAGCTGCACGGCAAACATCTACGCGGTAGCCAAACTCGTCCCAGACACGACAAAGTATATCTGCTGTTACTTAGTGCACGGCAGCTGTGATACGGTTCCGCAGATCGTTCAGAGTTGTTGATACAGGAGGGACGTAAACAGCTTCCTTAACATAACCCAATAAGAAATAGTCACATGGGGTGAGATCTCGGTGGCCAGAAGTGTAAAGGCAGGTTTTCATTTCCCCTGCGACCTATCCAGCGATGAGGAAGGGATTCATTCAAAAAGCCTCGTACATGGAGGTGCCAATGGGGTGGAGCTCCATCCTTTTGGAAAATGAAGTCCTGTGAATCTTCCCTAACTTGAGGGAATAGCCATTGTTCGAACATGTCTAGGTAGGTTATTCCAGTTACAGTTCTTTCCGCAAAGAGAAAAGGTCCATAAACCTTTGTATTGGATAAGGCTCAGAACATGTTTATCTTCGGTGAGTCTCTTTCGTGTTGCAATATTGATTGTTGAATTTGGATTTTGCAATCCCCATATGCGAACATTATGTCTATTCGGTGAAAAGTCTCTTCATCGCTAAAAATTCCATCACGCGTCATCCTCAATCATTTCTAGCACATAACCTCAAAATTCGATACGCTTCTCTTTGTCATTAGGTTTGAGAGCCTGCACAAGTTGTAATCGGTAGGGCTTGTACAGCAAAACGCCGTCTCAGAACTTTCCATACAGTTAAGTTCCATGTTGGTTGGGATATTCCAAGTTCTCTACTTGGACTTATTGTCTATTGGTAGACTTACTTAGAGTGCGAACAAAACTTTCTTCAATCCGTCTGACATCATCCTCAGACACACGCCGTTGGCCTGTGCTTTTCCTTTCCACACACTTCCAATCTGTTGAAATTGATTAAACCAACGGCTAATGCTTTTTCTAGTTGGTAGTTCAATACCGAATTTGGCACGAAGTGCCCGCTAAACTACAATTTGCGAGCCACTTTTTTCGAACTCAATAACGCAGAAAACCTTGTGCTCCACAAAATGGCGGCCTATTGCCACGAGAACTTTTCCGGCCACTTCTATCTCCATTTGGCTACCACGTAGATGTTTGCCGTGCAGCTAACTGTGGCCACGTTGAACTCTTATAATATATCGAAAAAACTTTGAAAGTTCCTCTTTTCATTGGTACAAAGATTGTTAATTTTGGATTTGTACTTTAATAACAAAGGATTTAAAAAAGTTTGTCAATAATTTTGAATAACCCTGTATTTTACTAATAGGTTTAGGCATGTTAACGATAGCTTGTTACCGTACTTGTTTTCATCAATTTGAACTCTTTCTCTAATAAATACATGCCCTAAAAATACAATTTTCTCAACATATGTATAACATTTACCTAGATTGAATTGAAAACATTTTCTCTGGCCTTTAACATAACATTTTTTAGTCCTACATCATGTTCTTACTTAGTTTTATCCCAAACTAAAATATCAATATATGAGCCAACACCTTCCAATCCATCAAAGGTCTGAACTACAATTTAATGAAAGGCTTCAGAAGCACCTAATACACCATATTTAATCTTTTAAATAAACAATGCCCAAATGTGTTAAATGTAGGCCTTCATAAATTTGCACTAGGCTCATCTAGTAGAACCATCAAAAAACCAGAATTTGCATCAAGAAAAGTAAAGTGTTTGGCATTACCCATCTTATTAGAAATTTAATCAACACTAGGCGGAAGAAAATGTTTTGTATATTATCATTTAATATCTTTAGATCAAGACGGATCTTAATATCTCTATTTTTCTTTTCAACTAAGATAATACTAGTATTAAACAAACCCATTCTGTTGTATGTGACACTTTCTCAATTATTCCTGTTGATTTCATTTCTAGGAGTTTATTTTTCAATGCAACAGGCATTTTTCTATTATCACCAACAAATGTATAGCATTATCCTTTACTCTTTGCGCTCAAAAGGCCATTACCAGTGGCAACACTCGACTCTTAGACAACTCATATTATTTCCCGTGAACTTGGTCCTCTCGGGTCGCATGACCACTGAAAGTAGCTGCTCTTTCGTTGGTATGTATAGGTAGTACCATTTAAGATGGCGCGTGGTTTGCGCAGAAGCAGTGATGATCTCCTTCCAACACCAGTCTTTGTCGTTTTGTAAGAAAAATACAGTCTGTGTCAAATCCATCGATTAGAGGGCCGCCGAGCAATTTTTAGTATGGACGCGCTTTCAATTACAAGCTTCTGCACAGTACTAGGATTATTTAAATAGGACAAATTTTATATATTTGTAATCTGCGTGATATGTTGCAACTAACAGTATAAATATCTTCCAGTTTAGTAAATGTTCGGAATTTATAAAATAACAAATACTTCGATTTTTTAAATCGGGACATGAAAAAGTAGTAAAGCGTAAACTTTTTTTATTGTTAGGGTAGAAAGAAACTTCCAGCGGCAAAGTTGTAGAAAATTAGTTGATCTACATATTTTATTTCAAACATTTTTCAGTCAGATGTTTGGTTTGTCCACAATCGCTTGCAAATAAGCGTAACCAATATTATCAGGTAATAGCCTAATGTAAACATATTGTTTTTTCTTTTTCTTATATCTATAGTTAATTTATAATAATTAACTGAATTGAAGAGCGGGACAGTTAATAATTTAATGTAAATATATTGTTTTTTTTTATATCTATACTAAATTCATAAGAAACTACTTGAAGAGTTGGAAAGTAAATTATTTAATGTAATGTAAATATATACTATTTTTCTATTTACTTATACCTATAGTAAATTTATAATAAACTACTTTATAAGTTATTAAATAGCCTTTAATTTAAATCTTATTTTAAGCGTGTTTAGTACATGTTTTATTTAAAATGTCTCGATATCATAAAGTAAATACTGTAAGCCAACATAACTAGGGTTGACTGTACAATGCCCCGCCTAAAATTAGGAGGAGAAGTGTGGTGGGATAGGTACTCTGTCTCACTCGCACTACCCGCCCTACGCGCCATCCTATATGATTTTATCTAATACTATCATTTTGATTGGGCGGCATCAGCAGCTCGGAATTGTTTTTTTAATTCACTTGACTAATACTGGTAAGTAGGTTATAGTAATAGCAAAACGGGAGTGCGGATGGAGGCCAGGTAGTTCACTCACACACACGCAGACCGCTCACACACACAAGCGCAGGGGATTAGGACCGCCCGCATCCCTTGAGCGCGTGAGTGTGAGGGTGCGTGCGTGCGAGGGGACTTGACCTGGCCTCCATCGGCAATCTCGTTTTGCTATTACTATAGAGCAAACCTATATTTGCAAATGAATATTTTATAAATAAGCTCAGTTTAATGACAAATATAACTTATTTGAAATAGAATACACGATATTGCTTAGTATTTTAAATCTCATAAAGACTTCATATTATATAGATAACATATGAAAACCAAAGTGGAATACAACCAATAGTCGTGTTTTTAAATGACAAGCTACAATAAAGAAAATGTTTTAATTGTTTTACAAACTTACATTATAACTTAATTAATTTATATTATCCGTTTTCGTAATTTTATAATAATTATCAACTATTTATCACGACACTAAAAACGACTAGTAAAGCACTGAGTGAAAATATAGAGGTTATATTATTGAGCTGGTATAAAAGGAGTGAAAGGAATCATGCGTTGTTCACATAGCTCAAGAGTTTCTCTACAGATTCCAGCAATGTACACAGAAAATAATACAATTTTGTAAAAATAATAGGTTTCCGTAGATAAGTAATGCTATTCCACTCACGATGGCCATACGACCTGGGAGGAACAAGACTGCGAAAACAATACCAAGCTGATACAGAAAATGGGCGTGGCCACTCCTAGTGGCCGTACGACTCCAGATGACCTTTTTAAAAAACGCTCTTCGAGTGCAAAGGGTTAATTAATCTTATAACTAAATGATACACAACCTACATTACCATCAAATAAGTCTTCAAACCTTTTCAGAATACCTACAGAATATGAAGTCAACTTTAAAATTTTTTTTCTTGATTCTACATCAGTAAATTGTTGTAATTGTTTCATACAAATTAATTTTCATAGCCAAATTTAACTGATTTATATGAAATAATATAATTTATTGTTTTTTTTTTAAGTAAATGCAACTATTTTAGTCACAACACAAAGTATATTAATGTGCGATCTTACTTTTATACTATGCACTATAGCTTTTGTTCGCTTCTGAAATAATTTTGTACATTGTTCTTTGTCACAAAAATGTGTCTAAACCTTAGTCCTAAAAGGTATTTTCTACCTTAAATCTTATAAAAAGTAGGTTGTTTTTGTAGATTTTAGAGTTAAATTTTATAAATTAAAATTGACTTAAAAATGCTGCTATTTAAAGTTTTCTAAAAACGGTGAAACCTGAACCTGAGATAATTTAATGATAGAATCACAAAACAGTGGTTACTGGGCAATTCATATCATAAGATATTTCATCATATTAGTGAAAAATAAATTTAAAAATAACGAAATTACGTCTTAACAGTTCATTTGTTTGCATTTGTCTTCATTTTATACTTTTTTTATCTTGGTTTATGAATGATAAAATAAACCATTTAGTATTTTTACATAAATCTAAATATATTATGTTAATTTTTTTTAAATATTTTCATAATGGTTCATAGTAGAGGAGGAGAGCGATACATTTAAAAATAATGAACTTACGTCTTAACAGTTCATTTTTTTTTGCTGCGGACATTTTATCTTTTTCTCTTGGTTTATGAATGATTAGTATTTTTATATAAATCTAAATTAATATATTATGTACAGATTACTATTACGAAGCTGTGTCAGAAATCTGGAAAAAGAAAGGACTCGTTATATTTCTGCCCAGCCTGTCCCAAAGAGCCACATTTGTGTGCAGGGACTTGCTTCAGAGATTTCCACGCGGCCGATCAGTAATTGAATTTTTATTTACTTTGGTTACTATTATTTAATTAGCAATTGTATATATACATTTTGTATTTATTTTTAGTTGATAAGTAGTTCATTTTAAATAATTTTTTTGGAAATTGTTTTGTTACAGAAATATTATTATATTAATAAACGAATATTCCTGAGAATTTTTTTATTATTTCCTTTCTTTAATTTATTTATTTTATTCCCAATAAAGTTCCAATAAAACCTTATTAAGAAAAAGAAAATGTTATTATAATATATTATGATACTTGCAGTGTTCTAATCTATGACTAAACGTGGTTATGTCATTTCATGCGTACGATAAATAGCTATAGAAAATCATATTTATACACACCGCCCATTCTAGCACTGTATAGTTGGACAGATTCATGTCTCATGACTTTAACATAACCCCCCCCCCCTCCTATCTGATATGGGAATCTATAATATGTCCAATACCAACAAAATTAGAGCCCATTGTTACATACAAATTGTCGAAAAATTTGGTTGGTACTATGCCATCAGTGGTAACTACTACTTAAATGTATCCACGTTTTTAATTTTTCTTGATTTCAGAAGTTGATTTCAGAGGAGGTTAGCAAATCTGTTCTCCCGAACAGTACAAATACAGGGTCATCGAAAAAGAATACCCATATTTGAGAAATTAACTACTTCGAGTAGCATGAACATATTGAGGCGAATATGGTCTCTAATTGAAGAGGAGGTTTGGAAGTTTTTTTTACAGTTGGTAGTAGTCGTTGTATATTGTTGATGGGTCGTCGTCCTTGGTTCTAAAAATAGCGTTGCGCTTTGTTGTCCCTGTATGATGTTGACCGCGCAGAATAAAGCTCATTGTGTGCTTTGGTTCGCGGAGCTAAAATCACTTGTACGTGTTCAACGTAATTTTAGACAAACTTATGGTTGTCACTATGCACCTAACCATAAAGCCATATAATCAATTTAAAAACACAAGAGGTGTAGACAAACAAAAATCACTAGGTCGGCCAATAGCATCAGATGAAAATGTCGAACGTATTCGATTGTCTTGTGTTAGCAGTCCTAAAAAACCTATTGCTCATCGAAGTTTAGAACTAGAAATACGTAAGACTACCATCCAAAATGTTCTCCATAAAAAAATAATACTGTATGCATACAAAATTCAATTTAGGCATGAAATTAAACCAAACGACCGGGAAAATCGTGATAGTTTTGTAGTTTCTTAGCTTGAAGAAATTGACAACCATGATATTTTTTTAAGTCGGATACTCTTTACTGACGAAGCTACTTTCCACTCCAATAGATGTGTACACCGTCACAACTTTAGAATTTGGGAAACCGAACAACCAAATGTTGTACACGAGTACATTCGTACATTCTCCAAAAGTGAATGTATGGTGCGAGTTACTAAGTGACCAAGTTTTTGGCCCCTTCTTTTTTGTTGAGAAAACAATTACTGTTTACTGGTGACGTCTACCTGAATATGCTTAAGTTTTTCGTGTTTCCTCAGATAGAATAATTCAAACACGAAACTGGTGTCCGTTTCATGTTCCTGCAAGATGGGGCACCGTCGCATTACAAAAGAACTGTTCGGGACGCACAGAATATCCAGTTTCAAAACGGTTGGATTGGTAGAGGTGGCCCTATTTCTGGCAGCCCAGATCTCACACCAATTAACTTTTTTTCTGGGAATACATAAAAAAATTGTGTATATTGAAAACAATCGTGACATAGGGCATCTCAGAGAAAGGTTAGTTGCTGCCATCTCCACTGTCACTCCAGACATGCTCCAGCATACGAGGTGAGACATTGATTATCGTGTCGATGTCTGTAGAGCTATCCAATGGGGCACTAAAAAAGGTACGTAAAAAAACTACAAACCTTCCTCTTTATTTTGACACCATATTCACCTCAATATGTTCATCCTACTCGAAATAGTTAATTTCTCAAATATGGGTATTCTTTTTCGATGACCCTGTATTTGGGAAATAAATATTCTCCAAAGTAAGTCATTGATATAGCCAGTATGAGCTAAAATTTGTCAAAATTCAACTTGCAGTAAGGTAGTTTATACGTTGAGATAGATGCATTACAACACCAGCTCCAAGCCCAAACAAGTCGTGGTCATATTTTAGTTCAGTTATAGGTTATTAGTTAGAGTGGGTTATATATGATACCACTTCCCTACATATTACAAATATCTTGATCGGTAAATTAATTATTATTCTCATATTCTCTTACATTGTCAATAGTGTATTGTCGTACTTATCGAGCCTAAAAAACATTATTAATAATAATATTAATTTACACCATACTTGGAAGTTGAGCGTGTATGACCTCAACTCCTTGAGTATTGAATAGCATTTCTTGTTAGCGAATTTCCATAGGAAAATGAGCTATTACAGTGGCCCTTATGGTGAGACCCAAGGTCGGGAGTAGCAAATGAGCACCGATCATAGTCCCCAGAACACGTTTTGGGGTGTCAAAAAAATGCATATATATATGTATATATGTGTTCGCACTCTAGCGGCCGCATTTTAAGTCCAATTTGGCCCAAATTTGGTACACGTGTTGGTTGTTTGTGTGGCTCGGACAAGTTCGTTAGCCAAAAAAATCCAACAACCGGAAGTACGTTTTTTGACCAGAAGTAACTATTTTTTGAGATTTTTACTACGAGAATGAAAGTTTTTAAAGTTTTTTCTAACAATATAAATGTAGGATGTTATTCTGCGCATTTTGGTTTTTTACGCAACCTTATAGCTCGCTTGGTTCCCCCAAAATCGACAAAAACGTAAAATACCATAAAAGTACCCATTTCAAAGCCAAGTGATGCAAACTCGCGAGGCCACTAGGAGGAAACAAATTCTACTAATATATTGCGTACACACATAAAGCTGTTCAACGCCTTCGTGAGTAGACCTATTTCCCAAATTGTTGGTTAAAACCCTAAAACATAGGCATATAAACTTAATTTTGGAAATTGGCTCAACTCACGTCAGCGGTCCAGCTGCGTGGTCGATTTATTATTTTAAATTGTTTTTGAACACTATATTTTTGTTTACACAGTTAAATAGCTACAAAAAAACTGCCATAAATAGTTGTCTTGCGTTTTATTCGAGCAATCATGAAGTCCGCCTGTAAATTTTAACCCGAATAAATTAATAACGGCGCAATCAAAAAGACTTTTTATGTGATGGGCATTGCATTACTTACGTTAAAAATCTCTTAATTTTTTTAGGAAAATATCTTAAATAAAAGAAACGAATTTTACATAAAAATATTGCTTTATTTTAATAAAAATATTTAATTTTGTACAGATGATTTATGTTCAAGGCTGTTACTGGGATATATAACGGATGTTATAAAGTTGGAGAGGGAGATTGGTTTGATTCTGTTTTAAATGCGTTCCTGATAAGTTTATTGTGTGGGCAGTCCATACTCAGTTGGTGGAGGTGCTGGTGCTGGGACAGGTGCGGGGTATTTTGGTGCATCGGCAAATCCAACGGGTCCAGCTCCTGCAGGTGCGAAACCTTGTGTTGGAGCTTCAGGCTTTGCCACTACGACGGCCAGGAGAAGGCAGGCAATGAATATTGACTGAAAAAAAGGAAATATTTCTAGTTTTTTAAAATAATACTACTTGTATTAAATATACTAAATTCAAAGGCTAAGACCGAAGTTAAACATAACCTCTAAGAATAAGCTTGGCAGTTGTTGAAGGTTTTTTGAAGCTGTTTTTCAACGTGATTAACTTTACCTATCCGTTATAACATCAACACACGCAATAATCTAGAAATTAATTGTAAACATAAAATTATGGTCTTCAAAACAGGCCCATTTTCGTTGACGATTTAAAACTGATGGACGTAACTAGCTGGTTCATAATCTTAAATAAAGAACTGAATAAATTAAAACATATATATATATATATATATATGTTGATTCAAACTTAATATTTTTTTAAAGGAAAGTAGACATGTAAAATTTTACAACATAAACAGTGGTGTGGCATTTTATCTTAATGTCATCTTTTTCGAGTTATAAGAGTTCAAATTTGAAATGGTAAAACGCGCTGCATTTTCAACTTTATTTTATTTTTTAATCATAATGCATCCAATAATGAACTTAAACAGTGGTATAATATTTATAATAATAATAAATAACTAATAATTAATAACCAAGACAAAAAATTAAGCGGTTCTTAGTTATGCAGTAAAAATCT
This sequence comes from Philaenus spumarius, assembly GCA_018207615.1. Classification (NCBI taxonomy): domain Eukaryota; kingdom Metazoa; phylum Arthropoda; class Insecta; order Hemiptera; family Aphrophoridae; genus Philaenus; species Philaenus spumarius. Next base: position 118,209 of record JAGFPH010000938.1, read on the forward strand.
TAAATACCACCCTGCATATATATTAATTTAATAACACCTTTTTGTTAAAGTAGCCTTTACGCAAGTACCTTCCTGTAAAATTGTTGGATTTTTGCAGAAAAAATGAAATATTTTATAGGCATAGTAGTTTTTGTGATGCAGAGAACTGCATGCAGGACAGAGGTCAGAAAAAGTTAGTATAGTGAGAGTATGTTTATATTTCCAATAATACAATATTTTTACTAGCATATTTTATTTTCGTTATAGAATATGTTATTACGAACTAATTTCCTAACGGCTTTTACAAATCCAAAATAGTTCTTTGTTAATCACTTCCCGTACATGTACATTTTAAAATGTAAACTTGTTTGTGTTTTTTAAGTGTGTTTTGTGTGTTTTTACGTATTTATTTGAAAATGACTGGAAGATAGTCGAAACGCGTCACATGTAGTATATTAAACCATATTTAATTAAGGATTGTTCAACTGGTCACCTCAAAAGAAGGTAATTAATTATTAATTAATTATCAAAAATCCAGTTGGGCTATAAGCATAATAAAATGAAAAAAATATTATTAAAAAATTAATAATTAAAAATTAATAATACCAAATAAATATTTATAGGCCTACTAGTAATGTATGTGTAATATTTACAAGAAGTTTAAGTCTACGAAATGTAGTAAGCAGATAAATGTAATTTGTAAACCAACCATTATATAATAACTATTAATTTTGTGGCTGACGATATATTAAACTATGATAATTTCTGTTCTTTCTTTTTAATGTTTTTAAATGTTAAACCAACAATAAAACTGTTCTAAAATAACACGTGATTTTAAGAATTTTAGTTCTATTTATGTTTTTTGAAAATTAACATTTTAGGAGTTAATGTTCCTGTCAAATATATGTTAATTTTGTTTTAACGTATGTACCTTGTAAACAGCTAAAATTACAAAAATTCACTAACCATACACAATTCTTACGAAAATAGTTTCATCATCTTTTCTACTGGCCTTACCAACATATATTGTTGCTCAGTAAGTTCATACAAAACATAGAAAACCTCTTATTGGCGACAAAGTATGTGCAGCTCGAGAACTACTAGTCTTACAGATTCAAAAATTATTTCGAATAAATTATAATTTAATTTCTAACATTACTCTGGAGAAAATATTAGCCAGTTTTATAAAATTTAGCTTAAAACCTTGAAAGATGAATATACGTGTAAAAGCGTTAAAATACAACACCCTATTAGTGGTTTTGGATCTAAACAAGGACAGTCGGTCGACATGTTGTGTTTGTATACTGTATGTATTATATTATATACTTACTTTATACATGGTGAAGATGGTCCTTTGTTTGCTGAGAAACGAATTTGGAATGATTAGTTAGTGTTTGGTTGCGGTTATATACTTACACTTTGGTACAGCGACAACAAACCTGAGGGCTTTTGTGACAAGATCGTTATTTGTTTTGCTAACTGAATTCTCGGAAACAGACATTTTTTACTTTCACTGCGTTCGTAGATAGGGCTAATATAGGTATGCTGGTTCGATCTTCATATTCCGTGGAAAATTTATGTTTTAATAGTTAGTTATGTGTTTAATTTCTCGTGATGTCCTTCCGTGTGCCACAGCCACTTAAATCTTTCGGATATCAAATTTACAAATTGAGAGGCGTTTTGAAAATTCAAATTAAAATTGAAGGGAATTTAGGAAAATTAAACTTTGGATGTGCGTGGAAAAGGAAAAGGAAATTTAAATTACAATTTGTACGCTTAACGTGTTCCTCTGGCAATCATACCCAAACATATAAATCAACATTTAGGTCTATATCAAAAGTAAGCGTAGTTTGTTAGTGCAGCTATAACTCCGCAATCCCGTTAGCTTATTCGGGTATGGCAGCCCTCCATTCATGAAGAAGATTTTATTTTGGAATTGCAGGGGTTGAGTTCGGAGGTGTAAAAAATATACTCATAGACGTGAAGTGCACCTCAAACACACCTTCGGAAATCGTGGTTTTACTATTACTGTCGCAAAGCTCATTATGTATGTAAGCCAAAATGGAAAACATAGATTGATTTGAAGGAAACGCTCTGTACGTTTTTGGCCCAGTAAACCTCGATATTTAACCGATATTTTGTTTAATTCATTTACTTATATCTGCGAGTGAACTTGCTAGTACTCCTGCAATAAAATTATAAAAGTAGCACGTATTAACTATTACGGTAGCTAAGTACTTAAAACTTTAACGGTCACTACAAAATGGTCTGCGTAATTAGGTAGAAGAGCAAGATAAATTGTAGGGATTATTTGTTTGTCATATTCTGAAAAAAAAAACGCACTTTACTGAGTAACTTTACGTATATATATATAAATTTAATTAAAATGCGCGAGTCAAAGATTATAGAAGTTACGAAATAAATAAAACACTAAAAATCCAGATTGTTAAGCCATTGTTTTTACATATTTGTGCTCTAAACTAAATAGTCTAAACACTCCACTGGAACCGAAAAGAGCAAAAATAACTATTGAACCCAAATACAAAAGATATAAAAACTGATTGCGTCAAATCAAATATGATAGGAACAAAAGCAAAAGTTGTATAGGCGAATTAACATAGTGAACATTCAGACATCTTGCAAAATCAGTGTTGTCAGATTTGCATTAGCTGATCACAAAATGTTTATGAAAGTAAAAAGTCCCAACTTATGTATGTTTACAAACTGAAAACATAATTTAACTGAAGAGTGTAGGTTAGTTTAGTGCATGTGTTTTTTGTTACAATACGCTTCGTTTTTTTCGCATCAGAAGTTTAATAAACAACAATTTTCAGAATTTATAAAGCTAAATAGCTGAAATTTGGAATGTGTTATTCGTAAGTTATACTAAAAAAAGGAAAAGCATTTGCATTTCGATTACTTTCATCTAAGGTATAAAATGGGGCTGTTACACCTTTATGTAGCCAAGTTATTTTAGCTAGAATGAACGCAAAGATATAACGTTTTTAATACAGATGGACGGAATTGACTTGATGCGCTTAGCGCTTAGAATCATGAATTTTAGTCGTTGCTTTAGCGCTTACTGATCGTGTATGTAAACATTAATTGATCAAAAAACATTGATAGATTGGACGAAATATTGTAGCGGATTTTTGGTCCAGGAAACTCAGATCTTATATCCCATTTAAAACGAAATTATTGTATCCTATATTCATTTCATTCATATTTATTATTTTTTTAGCGAAGCCACGGGTACCTGCAAGTATTACATATATAAAAACCTAAAGTCTACTTTTCGTAACGTTCACCGATTTCCTGTTTTTAATATCGGCAATATTTTAGCTATTAACTTACTCGCGTAACGCTGTTTCATTTGTCAAAGTTAAAAGCCATTTTACTGGTTTTTGTGCTGAACGTTTGAAATGAGTGCTTTAACAACATTATTTGGACGAAAATTCCTAAAAACAACTTTGTTGGAATACAAACATTGAAAATTAGAGTATTAGATACTATAACAATATTCAACTTTGGTGTGCTTGGTAAAGTGCAAGTGTTACAGAAACTAAGTTTGGGATACTGGAAATAACTCTGTCAAAAACAAATTTTCTATAAAACAGTTTTAGATGCCACAACAAAGCAGCTTTGGAATGTACAAAGAGAAAGACGCAACAGAAAAGAAATTTAAAGAGAAAAAGGGAAATAAGGAGAAAGAAAAACTGCTCACTATGGTGCTGGAATGTTTATTTATAATGACCGACAAGATTTGTTTGCAGTTTGTTTTGCTTTACTAAAAAATCGCATTTCATGATGCACACTTTGCAACAAACATCATGACCAATCAAGCTGAATATGTTTACAGTTTCATAACGCACTAATGTGCGTAACCTAGCTATGTACTAAGTTGATCTATTTTTTTATTTTTATTTTTTTTAAAGCTTTATTATGTGTCAAAATAATATGTTTATTTATTAAAAACCATCAATTTTACTTGAGAGGGTTACTTATTAACTAGATTTAAGGAATGGAGTTACAGTTTTTTTCATACTTTTTATTAACCAATTTTAAGATTTGATATAGTATATTTCTAGTTATTATAGTTGTGATTTATTGTTAATTTTGTTTTTATTGAAAAAAACAAGAACATCAATACAGGTTTTACTAATATACAAATTTTGCTTTTGTTGCTATCATATTTGATTTGACGCAATCAGTGGTTATTTTTTTTTTTTGTATTTTGGGTTCAACAGTTATTTTTGCTCTTTTTAGTTCCAGTGGAGTGTTTAGATTATTTAGTTTAGAGCACAAATATGTAAAAACAATGGCTTAACTTTAATCTGGATTTTTAGTGTTGTATTTCTTTCGTAACTTCTATAATCTTTGACTCGCGCATTTTAATTAAATTTATATGTATACGTAAAGTTACTCAGTAAAGTGCGTTTTTTTTTCAGAATATGACAAACAAATAATCAATACAATTTATCTTGCTCTTCTACCTAATTACGCAGACCATTTTGTATTGACCGTTAAAGTTTTAAGTACTTAGCTACCGTACTAGTTAATACGTGCTACTTGTGGTTTCTTCACTCACTAACCTCCGTCGCGACTTACAGCGAAGCAAATGCAGATTATTATAATAGGGTGGTGGGGTAGCAATGATCTGGATCCTGATGCATGCACAATAAGGCCAGAGTGTTTATTAGTACAGAGGAACTTTTTCATTGGGTAAATGTAATTTATTATGACGGTATAATATGTTAATATTAACAGTCTTAGTATAAAATACGTTTTTTGCGCATTACGTTTCTAAATTGCTTACAATTTGTCAGCAATATTACTTATATATATATAATTATTTAAAGTTAAATAAATGTTTAAAAGGTTTTTAGGTTTTATGGATTTTCAGTATATTTGCAACTGCAAGCATTATAATTTACTTTGACGTAGCACATTAAATTTTAGACAAATAGGATTGTTACTTTACACATAATCCTGATGTTTTAAAATCAGTACCAATAGCAAAGGTGAAAGTAACACTTATAATTACTAACATTCATCTAAGGAAAACAAATCAATATTTTGACACATAATACCCTCAGGTTTGTGGTCACTGTACCAAAGTGTAGGTATATAACCGCGACCATACACTAACTAATCATTCTAAATTTGTTTCTTAGCAAACACAGGACTACCTTCACCATGTACAAAGTAAGTATAACTTATATATATAATATATTGTTTTGTTTTTTCAAGGCGAAAACCTGAGTGGTTATCATCGCCTACATAATATATAGGCCTATTGTTGTATACTATAACAAATCATTAAATATACTTTATTTGGTATATTTACATTTAACTAGTAACAGTTATATTGTCAGAACTAATTACATCGATTTTGACAGTTTAATAAGAACTGGAAACTAAGTTATTTATACAACTTAAAAACCCGTTAAAAACTAAAAGTTAAAAAATTAAACTTCAAACAGTTAACTATTTTTTTAAAATTTCTTTTCAACATGATTAGAAATTCAATAAAATAATAATTCAGTAAATAAAAAAAACATTTTTTAAAATAAAAAACTGGTATAGAAGGAAAGAAATTATTTATGGTAGCAATGTATTTAATAATAATTAGTATTTTAAGAACTTGTTAAAGTGTGAATTGATAAAATGAGGTGAGTGTAAAACACACAGATGTCAGTAGTCAGATTTGAACACATAAGAGTCCGAACCATACTTTATTCAAACACCCTTAATAGTGGAACAATTTCCAAATACAAGTACTTCAATATTTACAACAGTAGACTTAATTAATTTCTTGAAATAATTATTTTATAAAAAATTAAATTT
>JAGFPH010000938.1:160241-178532 GCA_018207615.1 Philaenus spumarius
TAAAGCAGTTTTATTTTTTTAATATTTTATGTCAGCAGTAATTATCAGGGCTATAGAATACAAGGGCTAGACCAGTCCGCCAAGGAAAGCGTTCCCGTGCTGCCACTGTGATGACGTCACGGTGGTAACTCCTGCTCCATTCCCACCGCTTCTCATTACAGTAGTATTCTTTGCTTCAATAATTTCAATTTCTTAGCAAACCTGTAACATTTTGATGAAGCGCTCTCCTTTAATTATAGTATTGACACTACACAAAGCAATACGTAGACTGTAAACAAATAGTCTAAAGATGTAAGAAGAAGACAGGGTTACAATAAAATTCATTTGTAGGTAATAAACCGTTGTAGAGTACTAATGTTAACATACTTTTAATTTGATTCTCTGATACATTTCCGAAAACTACATACGAAATTGAACAAAATGTGTCACATTATTGAAAATAATTGTATTTATTACAATAAACCACCAAAACTTGAATGTCATACTGCAGTTTAATAAAACATGTGTAATACTTATAAAATAAAACACATAAAAGTTATAAATACTTATACATAATGAGTAGCTTATATGCAGATATGCACATGACATAATAATTACTGCTGAGATAAAATATTTAAAAAATAAAATAAAACTGCTTTATAAACATTTTTCTTCCCTAGGCCTTGGGGAATATTTAATTTAATATTTAATTTTTAACAATTGAACTATTTAAATTTAAATTGACACTGTGCAATTTAATTTAGTCTAGAAGTTTAACTTAAAATTATGTTTAATTTTTTAATTTTTGTCATCAATAATTTTATTACTCTAGGTTTAAATTTGATTATAATTATTTGTATATTATATCTAATTATTCTGACAATTTAAGTGCATTTTGCTAGTAAAGCTTTGTTTTAACATTTGAACTTTATTATAGCTGCAGAAGAAATTACTTGAGGACCTTGGTAACTTTTCAACATAAAGTAATCTCGCTTGCAACTCTTACATTAAATAAATAATATTTTTTAATGTTTATTTTAATTTGAAGCTGATTACTTAAAATTTGTTGTTTTTAAATTTTGAGTTATCAATAATTACCGGTGCTCTAAGCTTAAATTTTATTATTATTTATATATTATATATTTATTTATTTATATCTCATAATTCTGAAAATGTTTGATCTAATGTACTTTGTTGGTAAAAGTGCAAACAATATTACTTGATAATCTTGGTAATATTTCATAAAGTAATCTCGTCTGCAACGTAACATTAAATAAATAAATACCTTGCTAAACATATAATTTAAGTGATTGTGTATATTGTATAACTTTTTAAAGAAATTCATGGAATGCCTCTTCGAGAAAATTATCCTTGAATATGCGCAAAAAGGCGAAAATCTCGCGGAATTAAATACTTCCTTTAAACACTTGTACTGAAAAAAAATCATTGCTCAATATTAACCAAACTCGCTAAACATATAACTTAGGTGATTGTGTGCATTGTATAAATTTTTCAAGAAATTTTTGGAATACCTCTCCGAGAAAATTAGCTTTAAATATGCGTCAAAAGGCGAAAATCTCGCGGAATTATATATTTTCTTTAAACACTTGTACTGAACAAAATAATTACTCAATATTCACCAAACTTGGTAAACATATAATTTAGGTAATTTTGTGTATTGCATAATTTTTTAAAGAATTATCGTCTGCAACGTTTTATCAAATAACACGTGAGAGCTAAGGCGAACAGTGCTTACGCGGGGTGTTATGGTACCAGAGTGACGTCACATCACATAGGAGGGGGACAAGACAAGAGGAAGTTTGGGACAGTCGGCGAGCGTCAACATCAAAGGAGTGGTCCAGCCCTTATATTCTATAGCCCTGAGGAGTTATACCCCTCCCCCATTGTAAAAATATTTTGCACTTTGTGTACATTAAAATATGCTCTTAAGAGTAACTTGTTTTCAACACCTATGCAAATGTCAAGCTACAATAAATTGTCAATATAATATTGCTAACATTATCTTTGGTCAAATTGGGCACTGGCACTTTATTTTATATAGATGCAGTGTAGTGTATCAAAGTATAGTATCTAGAATCAGTTTTGTCAGTCACGGATTATTTGCCGTCGCCGTCATAGCAACAGTGACACGAAATAGAATATTAGAGCATACATATTGGTCGGAAAAATAAACGATCGCCAAAGCAATGGCGAACGTGACCAAATGCACGCCAATTTTCCTTACTTTAGAATTTTTTTCGTAGAATACTATCCTTCAGCCGCGTTTAGAAACCGACTTTCAAATAACTGAAAATTTTGTCTTCTAGTTCCTCAAATCAGGACATAGGCCTACAGTGTAGAATGCCCCAAAATGTTTTCTTCTTTTATTTATTGATTGGATGAACCTAAATATGTACATTTTTGTTGCTTCCTTTTCAATCGGTGACGGAATAACAATAAAACGAGAGTTGCTCTCTTTTCATGTCAATAAAACATTAAAAGAAATAATATATTACATAACACTCCCCGTGATTGACTTCAGTTTAATGAATCCCAATAAGAATTTTAGAAGGCGCGGCGTCAGAAATTTTACCGCGTGCACACTTTAAATTGTATGATTATCCGCAGCCGACAAAGAAACGCCTTCTGTGTTCCAGGCCTATGGGGTTAGAGGTAGCGCACGGAAAGATTTGGTGGGGGATGGGTCATGGTTGCTATTCTAAATTATTCTAAAATGGTCCTGAATCACAATTATTACAAGTGGAAAAGTATACACACCTATATCATTTTTACTTTCTCCCCCTATACCATAGTATATGGAGAAAGTATTGTATTCGTCAAAATTTTCGAGTTTGAGTTTTTGGTGGAAATATCCGTTTTGGGTCCCCCTGAACCTAAAAAAGTGGTTTTCGGAGTGATGTCTGTGTGTGTGTCTGTATGTGTGTCTGTGTGTCTGTGTGTCTGTGTGTCTGTGTGTCTGTGTGGATGTTATCAGACCTACAGCCTAAGCCAGTCGTCCGATTTTGATGAAATTTGGTATGGAGGTACTAATCCACGGTATTTCCAGGCGTTTTTTTCATTTTTGTGAATTTTTTATTTTTAAGGGTAATTTTCCCATAAAAACCCTTAAAATAACGGAAAAATCAACTTTTCTCAAAAACGGCTCTAACGATTTTGATTAAAATTTTACAGTTTATTAGGGACCTAAAGTACTCCGTTATTTTAAGGGTTTTTATGGGAAAATTACTCTTAAAAATAAAAAATTAAGTTCCTATAATGAGGGAGAAAGTATGTGTCAGTTTCCTGATACCGTTTATTAAAGTATTTTTGGGAAGCCTAAAATTGTTATTTTGCATCTTAATTTTAAACAATTTTCCGTGCAAAATGTTGTTGTAACCCCCTCTATACGGTCGTCCTGGTTACGCATATGCCCTTCCCCATTGTAAAAGCATTAAACCAAAACAGGTGGATTTTTGCGATGCAATGCGGCCTATTCCGCCCCGACTAGTGTGCGCTTACCTTAAGAATATTAGATATTTTTTATCGTACTGCATTATAAACTGATGTTTTTAATGCACATGTTACGTCCGTAAAGTAACTCTTTATTGTAGTCATTCACTACTTGCTCAAAAAGTCAGCTGATTCAACAACCGGCTGACTACATTTTGGCAATAGGACCAAAAAGTATTGTACGTAAACAAAATGCTTTGCGGTACATTAACCGTTTAAAATCTGTAAACACATTAATAATGTAATTTAATTAATTGAAGGTTTGTGTGATTCTAGTGCAGTATGATAAAATGTATCGTTCATAACTTGCAACTAAAGTGTTTTTTGGTGCTTGATCGTTAACACCACGACCTCGCACCATGAACCTCCATGTTAATTACTAGTGATGAAATATACTATTAACAGAACTATTAAAGTTCTTTTAAATCTTGAATAGATTACAATTTTTGTAAAAAATAAATCTCAAACTGTCATTGTTGAAGACAAGAATATATTTATATTACCATGGATACAGGACAAAATAAATATTAACAAAACAATGTAATTGTCATTAGATTTCTGAACATCATGAAGGTTAGTCGCATTCTTTTCTATCCGGCTCACTCTCTCCGCGGAGAAGAAAATGTCGATCGTCCGAGAACTGCACAGGTTTCTGTACCCTGCACAGGTTAAGAACGTGTAGCGCGAGGAGGATCCGTACTTCGTTTCGTCATTTGGTACGGTGATGGAAACCAAGACGGATCCGAACTGCGCTCCGTTCTGAAACCGCGTTCCGATGTGGATCCGAATTCGAGTTCACAATCTGTGTATGCGGAGGGAACTGGGTGGGGTTTCAGGGTTGTCCGTTTGCATTTCTGCGGAGATCGAAGTGACCGGCGTAGTTCTGAATGTACCTGACTGGATTTGTGTCCAGACAATCAACAAAGCCCTTAACTGTAGTCCGTTTGGAAATATGTAAAGCTTAATCAGAACACATTGGAATCAACCAAGGTGAACTTTTACTTTCTTGTAAAATTACATACAACTTGTTTTGTTTCTTCAAGTTTTGCTGGTTAAGTTCATACATTATCTCCTTTAGACTTACATTTGAGCGTCAATTTATAAATTTAAAAATGTTTCAAAATAAGATTTTGTAGTAATATAAATGCTTGTTTTTTGAGACATTTCTCAAAATTAAATCATAAAAATTATGAAATATTTTAAAACGGTAAAAAAGAGGTATAATGCATTTTTGCAAAGAAAATTTTCCATTTATCCAATACCAATACAACTGGTATATGTTATAATATGTGTAATGTGTTAAAAGTTAATTTAATTTACAGTTCAATTTTAATTTCATAAAATTATATCAAACTTTCACATAGCCTAAATGTTATTAAGGTTGTTATTAAGGTTATAACAACTCCTTTGCTCTTTAATAAAACTTTGTGAAGTTTCATAATACTTTCTGTAGTAATAATGTTAATTATCAGCTTACGAGTAAGTTAAATAACAGCATTTAAAACCAATTTCAAAATCCTTGAAACTTTTCAAAGCATAATGCTGGTTTAACAGCACAATCTGTGTTGTAACTGTAACAAAGTGTTGAAACATAAAAACCCAACACATGTGCTCATTACCGTTGCACCTCAGTTTTATGAAATGAATCTGGATGCAAAAAATCTTAAATCACTCTAAAAGGTTATGTGTTTAAATCATCTTAGTAAAATTGCACATATAATTATAAATAGTTGCATAATTTCACAGGATTATTTTAATTACAATTATGTAAAGAAATACTGAGGCAGTTTCATTGTTTTATATAGCAGATTACTTTTGTTTCAACTCCAGGATTTAACAATCTCAACTGCAACCAACTACAATCAGTTCTTCATCAGTTTAATAAAAAACGTTTATAAAAAAAAACAAGAGACCATTCAACAACAAATATTCATACATTTGTGCTGATCTAGTTATAATATTATTAACTTTCAATTATGTGTTAATTTTGTTTCTGTTACTGTAAAAATCATTCATACAAAATCATGTTATTAGATCAGTTGAAAAATCCAAAGGGTCAATACAAACAGGGTAAATTATAAACAGGTGTGGCGTAGCATGCACATTTTGGCTCACGTCCTTAAGGGAATAAACCTTACAAATTCAATATAATTAATAAATGTATGTTTTTAAATTGGTTTATTTTTATTTTATTACACTCATCCAAACTTTAATTAAGGGTAAACGTAGTTTTTTTTTAATTTAAGTTAATTATATATGAGGTATCATAAGGTAAAGAAAAACATTTAAACAAACACTTAAAACCATGTATTAATTTATGAAAACTTTTGTTCAATACATACTTCGAATATCTCAATTTGATTTATCCTATTTTTTTGGATTTAACCTTTAACTGTCAAACTTGCAGTTTTAAGAATTCTTATAACTGTATAAGAGTTATGTATAATCGCATATATTATTTCTCAAGACTATTTTTTTGTCGGTACGCCATAACTTCCTTAATACATCATCAAATTACATGAATGAGGCATCATTTTAAAGCTTTCCTTAACCCACTACACGGGAAAAATAGACAAACAGCTTAAAATTCATGTTTTAATAACAAAAATTGATTTAAAAAACTTTTATATTATACTCTGTATGTTCCTAATGAAAGGCGCCATCTACTAACCATCTGTTTAACTAGCATGATAGCTGTTAGTTAGATTGTTTACACTGTAAGATTGTATAGGGAAACTGTTATTTATAAACCAATGTAAATAAATAAACTTAATTAACTGAATGAAATCAACGTGTTAAATCAGGTAAATGTAGGCCTACTCCGAACTTGCGAAATATTCGCACGGGTCAGCTAGTTCTTTCTTTAATGTCAAATGGAGTTTTCAAAATTGATTGGCTTTATTTTTGTATTTATGTACGTGTCTACATGTACTCTCTTGAATCATAGTTTTATAACATATCCTCTTAAACGGGCCTAGTCACTTTCCAGTTAAAATTTAATTGAGGTATCTTCCAAGAGTGGTAAAAGTGACAACTCACATTCAATTTCTATTGAAATCAGTAGAGTCTTTACAAAAAATATATTTCCATTTTGGTGCTTCACTGATGTAGCATACCAATGTAACTAACTGTTACAGTTTGATTATTAAAACTCGTGCATTACTGAAGATGGCGACATTGACATTGTGAGATTCTCCGTTCAAGTTTTATTCTATCATGTTTTTGGAACATATTTTACTATCCCTTTTTATTGGAGGCAAAATTTGTTCCAGGACCTTCTGAATCATATAGTACAATAAACTGAATTCAAACAAAAAGTTAACTTTGCCGAAACAATTATCAAGAAATTATGTTTAATTTAAAGTACAAATACAACATTTTATACTATGAAGAAAATATATTTTTATTTACGTTTTTGGGATCTATTACATGATACTTATTTCTAACAGTCTTTGCTATAGAAAATGCCCACTTAATACTAAATGTAATCTTAACAGGTTTAGTGTGTGGGCAATCCATACTTTGTTGGTGGTGGAGCTGGTGCAGGAACGAGTGGCTTTCCTACGAGTTTAATAAAGTGACTACGTAAGAGACTTCAATAGTATAAAAACTAAAGTTTTAATATTCAATACAAATAAAGATTTATTCATTTAATTTCGTGTACAGGTTTGAAATTTGTTGAGGTTATTTGTAAACTTCTGCGGCGTTGCTGATGTACAATAAAATCAGGTGTGGTAAATCTGAAAAAAAGTGCGTGGTTTTATTCAGCTCTAAAAGTAGTCATAGATGATTTATTGTGTGGGCAGTCCATATTCAGTTGGTGGTGGTGCTGGTGCAGGGACAGGTGCGGGGTATTTGGGTGCATCGGCAAATCCGACGGGTCCAGCTCCTGCAGGTGCGAAACCTTGTGTTGGAGCTTCAGGCTTTGCAACTACGACGGCCAGGAGAAGGCAGGCTATGAAGATTGACTGTAACAGAAATACAAATGGTTAGTCATTTGTACCCATTTTGGGAGATTGTTAATTTTTGTAAACTATTTTTTTTTAATCAGAGAATGAATTCAGCGAACAAAGGTGACAAATATTAGTCTTGTATTAAGGGCATACTAGAAGCCTATAATATTTAATGCAGTGTTTTTAAATTGTGATATTTTTCCGCTATACAGCAAAGATTAACTAAATAAAAAGTGAAAAACATGGACCAAGACCGAGATTCGAACCCAGGTCACTAAGCGATTCGTGATAATGTTCTGCCAACTGAGCTATCCTGTTCCCACCAGCAATGGTCAAAGTCATCTGAAAGTTTACTGATTTTTTTAGAACAGATTGATTACCTCGAATGAAAGGATATTGAAATCAATCGCCGAATTTTTGAAGAAAATAAAAGCTATTATTCTGTTTTTTAATACATCCGTTTTTTTAAGGCTTGTGATTTGACTTTTCACTATTAATTTTGTTAAATTAAAACTTGCTGGGAAAGTTTATAACGGAAACATTATCATAATTTAAATAACAAAAACAAAAATCGATAAAAGTCTTGACTCGATCCCGATATTTAGTATATTATTTTAGTTAGAAGGAAAAACTGTGTTTTATGAATTTACTAAAGAACAACTAGGCGAAGTAAATTATGTGGAATTATTCTTTTATGTTATTTTGATCCGTCAAAAACTATAATATTACCGTTTACAATCTTGAAAAAGAAAATCCAATTTCGTTAAATACATTTCTACACTCAATAATATGGTGATTACAATTGTGCAAATAGAGCTGGATTTACACCAATTTTTAAAACAATGAACATACTTTTCGAGTAAAAACTTATACCAAAAGTACTGAGTAAATATTAACCTCAAAAAATTTGAACCAAACCATTAATGTTATTTTTATATTATACAGATTTATTATTGTAAATGTTAGTTTGGTTAACTAATCTAGAATAAAACTTCCTTAATCAGTGTGTAAAGTTACAAAATCCTTTAATAAATATTAAAGTTATATATGAAAACATACTAATTACTTTAAACCTAACTTCCGCATTGTATAAACTATTTGCTTTAAAGTGAAACTATTTGTTTTATCATTTGAAATAATAACTACATTTATTTTACTAGTATAGACTGATATTTTAGGTCAAAAGTAAAATATATATTTTAGTGCTTACTTTATACATGATGAAAGATGTTTCCGTTACTGTGAGAAGCAAAGTGGAATGATAATCAAAGCACAGATACAGCTTATATATCCTACTTACTGCCACAGATCTGTACATCTCCTATCACTTTCATACCTGTGCCCTTGAAAGTATTCGGTGGCGTTTCTTGGTAGTGAGAGTGCAATAAAAATTAGTTTAAACTTGTTAAAACAAATACCAAAGCAAACAACGTGTTCCTTGTTATGCAGTTTTTACAAACATTACACGGATATCTGATACGTTTGAACAAATTTTACACCACAGTTTAGGAAATTTCTGTTAAAGATACTATTAACAAATGACATTACACAAGAGGTTATAAAGTTAAGGGTTTCACTTATAGGAAAAAATAACAGATTTTCGTAATAGGTGAAAAACGAAAATCTTTGCTAAAATTAGTTCTGTTAAATAGCATTTTAAACATTGCTAATAGATTTGTTCACCAACAATTCTCGAGCAGCATAATAAAATAGAATGCTTTGTAAAGTATGTACTTTTTATGGATTGATTAAATAAACTTGTCGTTTAAGTATATGGAAACTATTGTGTTAGCTTCGACCCCTCAAGTAGCTAGCAAAACTGAAAATATAGATTTAAATTTCCATTTACAGGAAAACTGTTGGATTTATTAAGAAAATGTCTTTAAATTATGTGTTAAGTAAAAAAAGGTGTTTCATAGCAAAATTGGGTTTTACTGCTCAGAGAATATGGACACTCAACATTAAAAATTGAAATATGACAAAATAATATCTGAAAATTTTTAATATTTGGCCCAGTAGAACATTTTTGTGTTTTTCAATGATCATCTGTTTATTAAAAGACTTATAAACTGCCATGTAGGTTGTTTCTCAGTGGCATTTCCTATATTACCTAAATACATTAAAATAGTAAAAACATCGTTAACTGTAATTTGATTTTTAACATTTATTAGCTTTACTTTTAAGGTAATGGTTGATCTTACGCTTTTATAAAAAAATTATAAAATGTATGTAGGGAGGAAATAGGTTGGCATACAAAGCACACAAAGGTGTCCTCTAGTAATGTATGATTACAAAGTAAAACAAAACCAGTTTATATTGGCAACACCGAGAGGTTTTACGGCCTTTTACGTAAAGTTAACTATTTGAATTAATTCAACTGTATAGCAACAATAATTATAATATATACTCTTACAACTTTGTGCTATAGACCACTAAATTTAAATTTTTCAGGAATGCAGTGAAAATTGATTTAAAACAATAATAATCAGGCCTTTTTGTACCAATCGAAAGCTTTTTGTTAGTCATGTACAAAATATGTTTGTTCCACAAGATACTGTTTATTGCTATGTTACAATTATAAAACTCTGTTTTTACAAGTTACTAGTTACAGGTTCATAAAAAATTAGCACAATTGAAGAAAAAAGTACAATTTTACAGGTTAACAAATGTGAAGTTAGAATAAATTGAGAATTATTATTGTTTGCCAATAAGACTCTATATTTTCTGTGTGCATTGTTAAAACTTAGTTGGAGATTCTTACAACAAAATAAATTTAAAACAGAAAATTTAATTAAATACTAGGGGCTCTGCCTCAGATGTCCCAACCCCGCCTCAGATGGCTGCTTCGCAGTTGGAAAATTCTCTAAAGAATCTCGTTAATCTTTGGCTCGTTTGTACTTAGATGACTGAGCATAAGTCAGCTGTTTTATTTGGCAGCTGACTCAAACTCATTTAACATTATCTCCATAAGATCATGCAATTTGAAGGATTATGTGCCGGAGCTCCTTCTCGGGTGCATAGCGGCTAAACGGAAGATTTTATCTTAAATCTGATGCAAAATTTTTAGTTTGAAATTTAATTTTCTACAACTTTTGTATTTAACATTTTTTTGCTATCTCTTGCCATTTTCTCACAAAACGCGATCAAAGTGGAAAAATGAAAAATTAAAAAAATCTTTCCCGCCCAAAAGGTGCTTTCAAAATTTTAAATGTTAAATTCTGGCAATTTTTCCAAAAGTTTCTCGTCAGGGGGGTCCGATTACTGGAAGTGCCTCATAGTTTACAATGCATCAGTGAACCCGTCTTCTAGCTTTAAAGACGTTGAGCGGAGCCTCCCTTCTCGGATGAATAGTGGCTAAATGGATTATTGGATCTTGAATCTGACGGAAAATCTCTAGTTTGAAATTTAATTTTCTACAACTTTTGTATTTAAAATGTTTTGCTATCTCTTACCGTTTTCTTACAAAACGCGCTCAAAGTGAAAACATTTTAAAAATCGAAAAACATCTTTCCCGCTTAAAAGGTGCTTCCAAAATTAAAAAATGTAAAATTCTGGCAATTTTCCCAAAGGTTTCTCGTTGAGAGCTTTAATTCAAGTAATTTATAAGGTTGAGGGGGGTCCGATTACGGGAAGTGCCTAATAATTAATGTCAGTCGATCAGTGTTACCGTCTAGCTTTATATAAGTAGATTTTTAGAAAAATAAAATAGACTAATAAATAGAAAAATAAATATAGTCTATGTGAATATATTTGCTACCATTTTAAAAGCTATATTTAAATATTAAAAATATGTTTAAAGCTGTACAATCCAAGTTGTTTCTCATCCATGTTCAAGACGTGTATACTTCGATGACTATATCCATATAATCGGCTTTGTCCTGACTAAACGAATGACCGACACATAATCAACGTAGAGCAAAAACTACTTAAGATATAGAAACGACAGTTTGAAGGTATACTCTTATGGAGTCATACTCACACCAATAAGGATTTTGTAAAATTTTCATTTTAATGCGTAAAAAAAGTTATAATTTTGTGTTCCCTCACAGCTTTATATCAGAAGATAAAACAAAACCGTTCGGATCAAAAGCTTAGCAACACTTGTTTGTTTTCGTTCATTACCATAGCAACCAAATTAGAGCAAATTTAGAATCAGTTTATTACTATACACAACCAACAGCTCTTTTAGGTTACGTTAACAAAATGAAAGTAGAAAAAAATCGAAGTAAAATGCTTACTGTATAATTCAATTCAAACATTGTGGTCATTTACTAAATGGATAAAAATTACTAATTTTATTTTAGGCCTATACTTTAACCAAAATACTTTTATTGAAAACATTTACATTTATTACCATAAAAACCAAATTGGAAAATTTAGAATCAAGTAATTATTCTTCACAACTAACATTTTTTCGTTTAGGTAAAAGGAACAAAAGGCTTACTGTATTGTAATTCAAACACCTGATGCTACAAATTACATTGTTTCCTTTAGTTGGCAATATCAAAATTTGTTTA
The DNA here is from genome assembly GCA_018207615.1 of Philaenus spumarius. Lineage (NCBI taxonomy): Eukaryota > Metazoa > Arthropoda > Insecta > Hemiptera > Aphrophoridae > Philaenus > Philaenus spumarius. The sequence goes on from JAGFPH010000938.1 coordinate 172,201, forward strand.
AAATGTTGATTATTTAAATATTAAAGGTGAAATTACAATGCATGCCGCAATTCGAGTTATTGTATATGGTCGTGTCAATTTCGATCACTGTCTTTCATTATGTATAGGACCCCCACGACCCTATTTATATCCAAGTGCCTCACCCTATCGTAATCTCCGTGAAAATATACAATAATTTGCTTGCATTGGCATGAGTCTCCGCGGGGGTTGGTGAGCCATGAGAGCAGAACGCCCCTAGTAGTAGTAACATACAACTTAATGATTAATGTAGGTAATTCTTTTTAAACATTTTTGTAACAATTAATATTGTTATCATCAAAAATAAATTAATAATATTTTATTGTATGTTAAAAAATAATATTTCTTTCACTTATCAACCCTAAATCAAACTAAACGATAATAATAGAATCCAACCTACCTTTGATAACCTGTAAACTTAAACATACGTTTCATATCATATTTCGAATATATTATATTTTCGAATTTGTACTTTTTTTAAATTATATCTTTTTAATCTTGTAGAAAAAGAAAGTCAGAAACTTGTAAAATTTGGCATGTTCCGATTATAGGTTGCTAGCACTTTGAACAGATAATCTTTAGCACAAACATAATCTTTAAGTTCCCCAAACATTATAGAATTTTACAACTATTATCATTTTTAAACAGTACTTTATGCAACTAAATACAAGGTTTTTTAAATACACATGCTGTTTGCCTTTTTAATTATTTAATAAATTAATGGTTGTTGCAGTTTGTTACGGATGTTATAACTACTGTTAATAAGTCATGAGTTATAGTATACTGTATTTTTTAAACGAGTTTTAAATATATTTCTAAAGTATTTTGTTTTAGGCCTAATATTTTTAAGCAATAGTATAAACTAACATTTGACTCTGAGCATGGCAGTCCTTTATGGTAACAAATTTAATTTTTACAACTAATAGAAACAATGAACTAAAAAAAATGTTCAGACAAAAACGTTTGACGCAAAGGTTTTCAAAAACAAAGAAATAGAATAAATGATTTATTTTTTACACCCTTAAAAATAGCACTCCGGCCTCTCTAACCCCTTCACCTTACAAATTAGGTCAATCAACCTGCAACAGGTTATTGTCAATACAATAACCTTAAAGGCATTTGCGGGCATATTACACGTCTTTCTGTTGGGCTTTAAATTGTGGATTTAACAGTTATTTTTTTAAATCTAATCATTACCGTACTCCAAATAACTTATTTTACCTGTCCTTAAAATTTTTGGTTAAAATTTTTTGCACCTCAAATTTTCGAGCTCCTCAAAAACTGGTCCTCCGGGCAAATGCACATTCTTTGTCAATCGGGTCATGCAAATAAACACTTTTAATAGTGAGGAATAAAACTGCATTTCACTTGTTTTAAAATTAACCTGTAACTTTGTAAATAGGCCATATTTATTACACGTTTTCAAACCAATCAAACCAAGTAACAAATTTTAATTCCTAAGTTTCAATCTATTTTCTATTATCAAATTTGAAATGAGTAATGTTTACTAATGTTTAATTTGAACATATTTTCCACTGATACGAGTATGGGTTTAGTATTGAAACCTATTTTAGGCCTTGGTCGATATAAAACATCATACTTAAGTTGCATTGTGAAGAACCGTCAACATTATAATATTTTGCTCAATAATAACGTCAAGGCCGCAGATGTGAAAGTGACGTAGATGTACAGATTGCTTCCAGTAAGTATATAAGCTGTATCTGTGCTCTGGTAGTCATTCTACTTTGCTTCTCAAGCTAACGAAAACATCTCTAAACATGTACAAAGTAAGCACAACTCTGAGTTATATTTTGAACCTGAAATACTGATAACTATTTAATTTGAGATTTATTATAAATACATGTCAATATAGACCAGTTATTTAATATATTAATTTAAAATAATAACAAAGATGCTTTTAATTTATATCATTAAGTCAAAGTCATTGATTATCTTACATACCAAAAATTAAGTATAATTTTTATGCTAAACGTTTTTGAAATGAACTATAACATATTTGATGTTTTCGTATAAATTTGGTTTGTTAATATAGTAAAGTGTGTCTATTGTGTTAAATGTAATAAAATTATTGGAATGGAAATAATACGGTATACGGATTGAAGTATTATTTTTTCATAGTAAAAATAAATAAACATTATAATTTAATTGATAATCAATTTCAGTCAATCTTCATCGCATGCCTTCTCCTGGCCGTCGTAGTTGCAAAGCCTGAAGCTCCAACACAAGGTTTCGCACCTGCAGGAGCTGGACCCGTCGGATTTGCCGATGCACCCAAATACCCCGCACCTGTCCCTGCACCAGCACCACCACCAACTGAATATGGACTGCCCACACAATAAATCATCTATGACTTCTTTTAGAGCTGAATAAACCACGCATCTTTTTCAGATTTACCACACCTGATTTTATTGTACATCAGCAACGCCGCAGAAGAATACAAATAACCTAAACAAATTACAAACCTGTACACGAAATTAAATTAATAAATCTGTATTTTTATTGTTTATACATTATTGTTTACATTATTGAAATCTCTTACGTAGTCATAGAAAAGCCTAAAGTTCAAACACAAGATTTAGCCCCTGAAGGAGCTCAACCCGTTGTATTTGTCAGTTTATGTTTTCTATTTAGTATATATATGTGTGTTAGCTTTAGTTTTTCATATGATAACAAGATTTAATTTATACTCTCGAAATGCCGTATTTTATTTTTTTATAAGCCTACATAAATGATGGAAAAATTTACGAAACTTTCAAATTACAGAGGAAAATTTAATAATACTGGCACTTACTTTTTTGAAGTGTAAACTTCTATAGGCGTACCTCGGCGAACTAAATATATTTGAGTTGGGTATATAAGTGTAACAGATTGTCCTACGTCATAGGCTTATTCTATAGGCGTACCTCGGCGAACTAAATATATTTGAGTTGGGTATATAAGTGTAACAGATTGTCCTACGTCCATAGGCTTGTTCTATAGGCGTACCTCGGCGAACTAAATATATTTGAGTTGGGTATATATAAGTGTAACAGATTGTCCTACGTCCATAGGCTTGTTCTATAGGCGTACCTCGGCGAACTAAATATATTTGAGTTGGGTATATAAGTGTAACAGATTGTCCTACATCCATAGGCTTGTTCTATAGGCGCACATTGCGCTACGTTTGCTGGCTGGTGAATCGGATTTTACCGACACGCATTTTCTGAAACGCTCTATTGTGAAAAGCTTCATTCTGTCACGCATTTTATATTGTGAAAGGCTCTACTATATACAGTGCACATGCATATATAGCATATTTAAAGTTTAAATGATGAAGAAGTGCAAAAAGCTAATATTTTTATATACTAATGAAGCAGAAATACATAAAATTAAAATTAAACACAAAATAATTTTAGGTTATGCCTAAACTGAAGAAACAACACATGTTTCTTGGATGTATTTACATTTATTACCATAGCAACTAATTAAACAAAATAACAGATAAACAGTTGATTCGGATGTCCAGCTTAGTAACATAAAATAATTTCCATAATATATTTTATATTCATCAGAATATCCCCAATTAAGTTTACACTTCTCCCGTGTGGTATTAAGCACACAATTTTGAAGTGTAAACTTAAATAGGTACACTAAATATTTCTTTAATACAATCTTTTTTTTAAATTTTAAATCCAAGTAGAGTATCGTAGAAAATAGCCGGATTCAAAAGTATGACGTTTGAAATACAACTGATTTACCAATTGACTAAACAATGTTCCCTCGAATCAATATTTAGATGATAAGAGATCAATCGAGTTATCAATAATCTACTGAACATCCTGACGTGACCCCGCACGTGTGGTATAGTCTAGCAGCTCAATGTCTCTAGTTAAACAATCATGGTATTAGTAGTGCAAATGTAGATGACCAGCAATTCTAATATAAAGAAACAAAAATTAATTTATTTTAACAATCTAAAACAAGTATTACAGAACAAACAACAAAACTAAAAATTTAATAGGCGATGCAACAGGTAACTGCCAGTCATTTTTCTGATGTGTTATAACAGCTTTGCCAAAATTTTCTGATAGTAAGAAGTGCTACCAACATAAAAATTGAAACTACTTTGGTTAAATAGTTGGACGAAACTATATTTGAATGTTGTTTGAGACGTTTGGGGCCTTTTCTGTTATATCCCCGCATTTACAAACTATTTTCTAAAACTATTTTCTATTCTCAAACTATTTTCTATAGAATGGGGATTAATCGGGAATGTCCAAATAACTATTTATAACTACTCCATAACATATAAGGAAGGAAGTTTCCTGTTTTTGTTGATATTAGATAAGGGTTATCGCAAACGCGTATCTTTACTATTCGACTCTAGCCTAATATTTGTGCAGACAACGACATTGTTTTACATTTTACTGTTAAATGTGGAATACAGGTAAACCATACTGTGACTAAATAGGTTAGGTTAGAACCTTTTACGTATTTTTTTAATTATTATTTTTGCACTTCTGTTGCCATAGGTAGGTTAGCCTAGAGTCGAATATTAAAGTTGCTCATGTTTAAAAATTTTGTATTATTTCTTTCCCAACAATTATACGTTTAAATGGTGAGTAAATGTTATATTTCACATTTGTAGTTCGATTAATCCTCATTCTATAGAAAATAGTTTGTAAATGCGGGGATATAACAGAAAAGACCCGACGTTTGTTCAAAATAGGCCCTATATATGGTTGAAACTGAAATCATAGCACCAACATGAAGACTTTTTTTAGAAAACTAAGAAGCCTTACCAACTTATATATGTTTAGAAACTGAGAACACAATGTGACTACAGACTGTAAGTTAAGTGGCGTTTACTCGGGCCATACAAATTTCAGATTGCTGAAAACATATCCCAACAATTCTAAGCAATACATTTCTGGAAATAATTGTTTAAACGAGGCACACTTGTGCTAGTTGAGCATATGAAAATGGACGAACATGAACTAGTGGAAATCGGTGCAGCTTTCCTAATGGGGTGGGGAGAAATCGGTCTGTGTGGATTCGTTCTTTTTTTAAATTAGCGAACTGCTTCTGAATATTTAACTCGTGATCTGATGCCAAATTTATCTCTTCCAGAATTTTACCAGAATGTCAAAACATGATTTTGAATATTTCTTGAATAAGGTTTCTGTAACAATACCAATTAAAACCAGATTGGCGATCACCCTTAGATTTCTAGCTAAGTTTAGAAGTTTAATGTACCTCTCTTCAAAGTGCACTTCGAATCTATATGTGAAAGACCAGAAGGTAGATTGTCTGTTAAATGGGGAGAAGGAAAGAGTGAATGAGAGGGAAGTATTTTCCGACGGAGACAGAGGCCATATAGATATGTACTACTAAGACAGGATCGCTGACTCCGTGCTGCGAGAACGAGCTGGCCCTCTCAAGTTACCCCCATCACTGTAAGGGCTCCGCTGTGCAGCGGTAGCATTGAGAGCGGGCATTGTTTCGTTTGTTAAACACCGTATAATCAGTGTTACAACTGTCCCAGAGTTTATGTTAGACTTTTATACTATTGGTAACCTATCTTAATACTGTATATTTATTATAACACTAGCTAACCCGTACGGCGCGGCGTTGCCCGTGGTGGTTGGTATTTTCAGTCTTTTTAACGTAATTGTATTCTTTTTAAGTGTTCAGTCAGTGAGTGGTATTTGGCTTTTATATATATAGATCTAAAATAATAAAAGCACTATTGTCATAATAATAAAAGATCTGAAATTATGATTTTAGTAACTTTCATCCCCCCCAAACCCCTCCTAAAATATCCAAATTTTTCATACCCTTTCTTAGTGAGCACCTATGGCCCTAGAGGAAGCTACATACCAAATTTCATTCCAATCCGTTCGGTAGTTTTGAAAAAGTCATTTTTTAATAACTTTGATCCCAAACCCCAATAAATTTTCGAATTTTTTCAAACCCTTTCTTAGTGAGCACCTATGGCCTTAGAGGAAGCTACATACCAAATTTCATTCCAATCCGTTCGGTAGTTTTGAAAAAGTCATTTTTTAACAACTTTGATCCCCCCAAAACTCCCCTAAAATTTCGAATTTTTTCAAACCCTTTCTTAGTCAGAACCTATGGGCCTAGAGGAAGCTACATACGAAATTTCATTCCAATCCGTTTGGTAGTTTTGAAGAAGTCATTTTTTAATAACCTTGATCCCCAAACCACCCTAAAATTTCGAATTTTTTCAAACCATTTCTTCGTGAGCACATATGGCCCTAGCGGAAGCTACATACCAAATTTCATTCCAATCC
>JAGFPH010000938.1:178632-193218 GCA_018207615.1 Philaenus spumarius
AGTGAGCACCTATGGCCCTAGAGGAAGCTACATACCAAATTTCATTCCAATCCGTTCGGTAGTTTTGAAGAAATCGTGATTTAATAACTTTGATCGACAAACCCCCCTAAATTTTCGAATTTTTTCAAACCCTTTCTTAGTGAGCACCTATGGCCCTAGAGGAAACTACATACCAAATTTCATTCCAATCCATTCGGTAGTTTTGAAGAAATCGTTTTTTAACAACTTTGATCCCCCAAATCCCCCCTAAAATTTCGAATTTTTTCAAACCCTTTCTTAGTGAGCACCTATGGCCCTAGAGGAAGCTACATACCAAATTTCATTCCAATCCATTCGGTAGTTTTGAGGAAGTCGTTTTTTAATAACTTTGATCCCCCCAAACCCCCTTAAAATTTCAAATTTTTTCAAACCCTTTCTTAGTGAGCACCTATGGCCCTAGAGGAAGTACATACCAAATTTCATTCCAATCCATTCGGTAGTTTTGAAGAAGTCATTTTTTAATAACTTTGATCCCCAAACCACCCTAAAATTTCGAATTTTTCCAAACCCTTTCTTCGTGAGCACATATGGCCCTAGCGGAAGCTACATACCAAATTTCATTCAAATCCATTCGGTAGTTTTGAAGAAGTCATTTTTTAACAACTTTGATCCAACCAAACCCCCCCTAAAATTTCGAATTTTTTCAAACTTTTTCTTAGTGAGAACCTATGGCCCTAGAGGAAGCTACATACCAAATTTCATTCCTATCCATTCGGTAGTTTTGAAGAAGTCGTTTTTTAATAACTTTGATCCCCCCAAACCCCCTTAAAATTTCGAATTTTTTCAAACCCTTTCTTGGTGAGCACTCATGGCCCTAGAGGAAGCTACATACGAAATTTCATTCCAATCCGTTTGGTAGTTTTAAAGAAGTCATTTTTTAATAACTTTGATCACCCCCAAACCCCCCTAAAATTTCGAATTTTTTCAAACCCTTTCTTAGTGAGCACCTATGGCCCTAGAGGAAGCTACATGCCAAATTTCATTCCAATCCGTTCAGTAGTTTTTGAGAAATCGTGATGAGTGAGTCAGTGAGTCAATGAGTCAGTGAGTCAGTGAGTCAGTGGGTTTTGGCTTTAATATATTATATATATATTATAAATAGTAGGTCCTACATTAAAATATAATCCATTCATAAAAAGCCAATGTACCTTTTCACTATCTCGGATTACATTAAAAAAAATAACATTTAAACATATATAAATTTGTAAAATCAATTAAGTTGTTTTGTAAAACCGAAATGAAATTATTTAAATAGCCTAAGTTCTAACTTTTAGTCTTTAGTATGTTTCCAGTTTGTAAAAATATAGTTTGTATAGTACTATAGTATATTTATAGTCAAGGTTACAAAAACAAGTTAAGGCTCGGCTCTCTACATTCAAAACGGCGAAGTTGGGTAACAATTTCAATGTTAAATAACCAAAACATACCTTCACTATTAAGCATATTTTTGTGTTATTTTTGTCAAAAATCGAAAGCTGTATTTTTTTTCTTAAAGTAAAATAGATTGTAGGTGTTGATTGGTAAGGTTTTTTGCAATATCTCTTTTTGCAACTGAGTAAAAAATTAATAAAGTTTACTATTTTTTATGATTTATATCATACGTTTATGAAAACAATAAAACGGTTTTTGAAAATGTATTCGGCAATCAACATCCGCATGTGACAGTACTTTAAAATGAAACCAAATTTTTAAATGTATTCCACGAATTAACGGAAAAAAATGACTTATTCTGTAGCATTGCTCTTATGGGAATCAGATTCAATATGGCGGACAGGGAAGCGCCCCCTTAATTGTGTCTGTTTAAGCATATTCCTTTATTGTCACAGTACATTAAATCATTACATATAATGACGTACATAGGCTACTTGAAATGGAATTACAGCCCTACGTGTGACCGAACAAAATAACCTTATTTAATTTTTGTTGTAGGGATGTAGAGGCAGTATTTTCTGCGATGGTTATTTTCCGCGATGGTTATTTTATTTGCTAAATTAGAACTTGTTTTGTTTATTTATAAATAAGTTTTAATTCATTGATTCCTATGATGTGATCTAAAATATTAGCTAATGAAATGTTTCGAGAAGAATGTGTATTATTTTTAGAAGATTGTGATTAAAAACTATTAAAGTAAACATGAATATAATTTTAAATGTTGTATTCTTCGTTCTTCCTCTTCCATTTTGTTTACACCTCTTCATTTACGATTTATATATTACTTTCTCTACTTCTCACTGTCTCAATAGTCAATATACATATGTATTATTACATTTTAAACTTGAGCTTTTTAATTGATGCAATTTAGTTAAATATAAATACTACACACATTATTTATTTGTAAGCATAATGCGTATTGAATGTATTGTAATATTAATTTAGAAACACTGGAAGAACTATTTACAACTGATAGCTACTATTCATATTTGCGAAGCAATTTTACGTATACAATTAAAGAAACATTATTTTGTGTTATTCTATTTGTTTTATTTTTATCTTTAGTTTATGCATTTGCTTCCATATTAACATGTTATTAAACACATTTGTTGAAAAATAAGATTTATTTATTTTATAAAACAAAGTTAAAATGTATAATTTCAGGTTAAATTAGAAAATGTGTTAATATATAGACTACTAAATGACATTATATGCAAAGAGGAAATAAGGGTACTTTAATAACTAGGAAAAAGCAAAAGTCAAACGATTACTCTGACTATATGTGTAGCATTGATAGATTCAGTTCTGATAGTAATTGTTTCTTGACTTTCACATAATTATTTTTATATTATTTCAAACTAGTTATATGTGTTTTATGATATCGTTGAGTGGGCATGGAAGCAACAATTTTTTATCCAAATTGCTTTTAAAGGAAATTATTACTTGTATTTGTTCAACTGACTCACGAAATAAAAGGTTAATTTAATGAAGAATCTTGTTATATAACTACTGCTTCAATATACCTACTATAACGTTACAACAATTGCGTTTATAAAAGTTTAAATTTGACTTTTCCTTATTCAAATTACGAATTCAAAGTAAAAATTTCACTTAAATTAAATGCTTGTAAATATATTTTAATACGACTGAAATATAAATTTTATATCAAATGAAATTGCAGTCGTTTAATTTGTATTTAGCAAAAAAAAAACTAGAAAAGTGAAAGTTGTTGGTTTTGGTATGCACAAATTTACATTAATACATGTATAAGTACAATGCATTAATTACTGCTTGGGTGCTTAATGATAATAAAACCCAAAATCTTGCTAAAACGAAACGTTATTAAACAAACAAACATACAGTAGACACACAACGTGGAGGGAAAGTCCTTACTGTGGTGGGGGAACAGTCACCGCCGCGCCGGCTCGCTCATTCCGCCACCTGAGTCAGCGATCCAGTGTTATATTATTCATATCTATGACAGAGGCAGGTATTGCTCGACAACACGAAATATTCTCCAACCACAACACCGACAACCCCTCGGCAACATCCTGCAACTACGTGACACTCCAGGCAATATGGCCGCGCTATTTCGTCTACATTTCTGTATATTGCAGCAACATTAATGGCAACACCATTGCTGCCACAAATTGCAGTGAAATATGGCGCGTTTAAACTCTCCTGTAGAACTTTAGGCTTTTTTTTAGGGGGTAGCAATTCTGTTACACAAAACAATTCAATTATTTATATATTATATTATTATTCAGTTATATAAATATGTTTACAAACTGGAAACATCCTGTGACTAGAGACTTTAATTTAATACTTTGTGCTATTGTTTAGGGGTTGCAATTCTGTTAAACAATACAACGTAATTGGTATCAGTATAGAAAAAAACAAATTTACCTTATTTGTGTTTTTGATATAAGTTTTACTGCAGACAAGCAGAAGTTATGAATTTTGCTTTCAGGTGAACGTATTTCGCTTTAAATTATTATTCTGCCAGATAACTTACAAAATGTAGTCTTTTATCAATATTTCGGTATTTTCTCACGTATCTATTTTCTACGTTCTATAGTGTTGGTATGGAGTAGTGTTGTCAAAATCTATAACAGTACAAATCCCAAAACTAAAACCCAATACAGAGAGAGTAGATCTGTAGCCTATTATTAAATGTAACCCAACCTTCCAAAGAACTCCTAAATTCAAATAGCCTAACTAACCATATAATAGAAATGTATGTATTTAATTAGTAATCCTGTATTCAAATATCAAAATCAATTAAAGCATTGTATATTCATAATCAGTTAAATAATAAGCTAGAACTAGGCTTGGTAGAAATACGTATAACCTCACCATAATGTAACCTTCCACCAAAACATTACCTTTATTAATTAGTATTCCATAAATCAACAATAGATTCACATTTAATAATCATCACAAACAAAGTAATAAATTCTCACATGTTATTGATAACACGGCATAATTAAAACCAGTCCGAAATCCGTTTGTAAACAGTGGAAATACAAAACATTATCGCACGAAGTAGGTTAAGACAACTCAAGATGGGAACTGATAAAAGTTAATCGTAATATAATTTTAGAATAGACATTAACTAACACAAATTGGATTATAAACTTTGTAAAATAATACTGGGATAGACTTTAGTATTAAAAGTAATTATAGAAATCAATGTAATGTGTGTTATAATTAAGATATGCATAAGCGTAGGAAATAAGAACCAGCGGATAGCCTATAAGCCTAATCTCATGCAACTCGCATACCTTTGTCAGTAAATATGTTTCGCGATTTAAAATCGTGTTATCCACAATAAAAGTATTTAGTAATAATTATAACAGTATCAGAACGGACTAGTAACCCGGAAATAAGTACAAATTCAAAGAAATAATTAGCCAAAACTACGATATAAAAGGAACTATTTCTCGAAAACCGATATTCAACTAAGACTGACGTCAGAACGTTGTCAAGACAACGGATTGGAACAGTTCTCTGCGCAGAAGTCTGGAGCATCTAGAACAAAAGGAAAGAAAACGAAAGCGTCGGTTTTAAAAAGAGAAGCCGTTCAGCCATGAGAATGTAAAGATGCAAATTGCAGTGTGTTAAACAATTTTTCAATTTTTAAGTTAAAATATTAGAGTCAGTGACAATGAAATAGCAGAGAATGGTAAACTATATTAGTACAAACAAATGAACATTAAACCATCAAATAAAGAACTTCTAATCCTTTTCAAAAACCAATCCTAAAGTTTCCTAACAACTATTTTGAAAGAAATCACCAATTCGATTTACGTTCTGAACATTATTTTAATAGTAAAATTTTCATAAAATGCGTTGATTTAAAGGAATATATTAAACCTAGCCGAGTGCCTACCCCGAGATAATTTCATAGAAACTATTCAAAAAGACTTTCTTTAAAATACAGACAATTATAAGTGCCTACCTAATGAACTCTAACCGAGGCTACTATTAACAAAAGATCGTAAATTAACCATATTTTTTAGAAACCCTATTATCATATTTAAATACAATGTTTTTTTTTTAGTAATTAATAAATTCTAAAATAAATCAATTCTTATTAACAAACTGTATCCATGGTGTATGAGTAAATTATTTATTGTATTTCTTTTAGTATAGCCTATGCATAATTCAAATTCATATTTCAAAATTATAGATTTCCCATCCTTTCAATTCATAGAAAGCTAGTTATAAAGCATATTTTATAATTTGGCTCCTACAACGTAGGGCATATAAAAAAATTGGAAATTATAAAAATTATATTTTATAGATTACATTTTCTTTTTCATAAGTTCAATCTAATTGCATTCAGTGACGTTTTATAGGCCTAAGTGTTAATATTTTACTAGTCTTAGTTTTTTTAAATTTATAAACATTTTTCAAATTTTTCTACATTTTTAAAATTATTTTACCTACTATATTTATTTTATTATTTACTTATATGGTTCCAGTGAGGTGTTAAGTTTCTTTTTTTAGTGCAAACAGCGAAAATGGCTGAACTTAATCTGCAACTTACCCTGGCTAAACATGTTTTATTTTTCTCGTAATTTATTTCACGCTAAAATTCTTTTTGTTTTTAGAGTCAGTTTAATTTTTTTCAGAATATATTAAAATTTCCCAATATTTGGTCTCTTTCATCTGCACAATTAACGCAAACATAACATTTACAACACATGTTCTCATACTTTCAACTTCACTTAGGATTTTACAGCTGTGTAAAAAGGTAAAGCTAGTTATTATCAGCCCAGCTTTATTATATCGAAATAACATTTCACTGGCTAAATATTGTATACTTACTTTGGAGGAAACAAATCCAAAGACTTTCATTTCACACTTATCTTACGGAAATTTCAAGTTAGCAAGCAATACCCATTATGTCGTAGTTAATTGGATTCTATGAATTGTTATTGTCACTTTACAAATAATGTAGACTAAATATGAAAAGCAACAAGTTGTAAATGAAATAGGGAAGGTGACGTGACAGCAATAGAATTTATGCCAAAGAAGATTAGGTAAACACGAAAAACTATCAATAATGTAAAGTGCTCACTTAAACATATAACGTTACAATTTATAAATTTTAATCTACAAGAGGTTTTTTGCTAAACGTTACCCAATAACACTCCAAATTAAGTTTTACTTTAATACTTTTAAATTACAAATAGATAATGTGATGAGGGCTTTAGGAATTTCAGAGGAGCGGTTTCCAAATTACTTTTCAAAAGAGATCATACCAGAAGACCTCTTTTTGGTTTAGAGAATGGCGAATATTATCAGATGAAGGATATCTGACTAGGGTAGTGGAAGGATCATATGTTTGCTGAAGTCGAAGCTATTCATTGTCGCAGTAAACAAGATAATTTGTTTAAATCCTATTATTTATAAAACATTAGATTTAGGTTAATACTTAAGTAAATGATTTTTCTTTTTAATTTCAACAATAAAATGGATTATAAAATGTTGTCGAAATCGTTATACTTAAACAATAGATCACGGTCACAACTATCACGGTAATTTCGATTGCTCTTTGTGCAATTAAAAAATAGAGGGCTTTTTCCATTTCGTTGCTCGCTGTCCTAAATTAAAAAGGAATTTGAAGAGTTTCTTCCTAAAATGTTTATTATCCAAAGATGAATTTGGGAAATATCTAAATGGAATAGATGGGCCGCATTGCGAAATATGTCCAACAATCATGACAATGTTGGTGGGAATTAATGAAAGAATTGAATTACGAAGCTTATTTCCGGGGAAATTAATTAATTTAGGTGTTTGTATAGATATAATATATTTTTGTAGTTTGTCTTTATTATTGTTATACATGTAAATATGCATGCCAGTTAGTATTAGTGTGTATGTTTGTGTGTTACAGGCTATGATACACCCAGGTTTTTTGCCAATAATATATATATATATATATATATATGTAGTATAATATATTTTACATTAGATTTAATTTAAGTTTATCCTTTAAAACTTTTACCAACCTGGCAGACGGTCTAAAATGACCATTGCCTATCAATGTTATTCTACAAAAACTAAAAATTGTATAACTAAACACATATTATAGTAATGTTAAAGATATTTATGTTATAAAAAATTAACTGGGTGTGCTTAAGACCACACGTTGGAAGTGATAACTTCTATGACTACGGGGATTTTTAACTCGGTAAATGTGTACAATTATAAGGATTATAAAACTGTAGGCCTATTTGTTCAAATTGTTTATTTATATCCGTTATTATATATTTAAAGAAAGGTAAAAATATTATCTTTTAGTTACCTTTTATTTCATATTGATAGATCAAATGATTTAGAAGTTGTTAATATTACAGTAAAGAAATTAATAATCAAATATGTTATACAAAGATGTACGAATGTTTGCGAAGTTAAACAGTAGGTATCCTTCTTTAAATTTGTATAAACGAATATATTGATGATCAAAGGTTAGTTTTATATACAGTTTATAACCCCAAAGCAAATCTTATAACGTGTAGAAGCCCATATAACTTATAGTTATAGAAGCCTACATTAGTTGTATAACTAATATATAAGAAAATTAACATCACAAGAAATTTTAATGGTTGAAGTTGTAAACATAACCCCCAAAATATAATCTACGCTGGGTTTTGTTTAAGAATTACAGATGATGGGCGAAATCAGCTGTTATATTATATTAACTAATTCTTATGTGTTAATTTGATTGCTATGCTAATAAATGTAAATAATGTATTAATAATATTCCCTCTCCACGATCTGACTTGTGTCTAAACAAAAGCGTGACGCGAGATCTCGCGAGAAATCTGGCGTGATGCGAGATCTCGCGGGAAATCTGGCGTGATGCAAGATCTCGCGAGAAATCTGGCGTGACGCGAGATCTCGCGGGAAATCTGGCGTGATGCAAGATCTCGCGAGAAATCTGGCGTGACGCGAGATTTCGAAAACATAGCCAAGTCGAAAGTGCCCAACGGGCCAATAGAAGTTATCACTTCAAAAAGCTTATTGTTATTATCTAAACCTATTTTAGATATTTAACCTATTTAAACTTTATTTCGGCTCGGTACATTTAATCAACTATATGTGATGTTAGACAGAATTATTCACTGAATTCACATACTTAAGTTTCAGTTCAATTTCTTTTGCGGAGGCTTGTTTTACGTAATTTGTATAATTTAAATAAAAACATGACCACCTTTTTGAAGTTAGTTTCGATACAGCAGCTAAAAAATAAATGTTAAAATAAGATAAAGCCTAAATAAATTTGGTTTTCGTAATTATGGATGAAGTTCAGTAGAGTTTATTTGGTATAACTCGGCCACTATATAGTTTGTATTCAGTTATTATTAAGCATTTTTTAATTAATGACAAAATATTCAAAACAATTCATTGGATCTACCGGTGTTTTTGCCGAAAGGTTTAGGAAGACTAATATTTATAATGATACCGAACTAAACGACTTGTAAATCAAATAATTGGATCATTTCATAGATCACCAGACCCTGAAAGCACCCAAATAAATCGTGCACCCATTTTCAACATACATCATCTCAGACATTCGATATAAATAGCATGCACTATAAATTGTAACTATTATGATAGTAATAAGAATACATATGAAGAATAAGAAGATTAAATCAAAGCGGTATAAAAAGAGTTAAAAATGTATCATTGAAAAAAAAGGAGGTAGACGAAGTAGAACACCAAGAATGTTAACAGTTACCAGGCAGATCACATTTTTACACCTAATGTAATATGAATAGTTAAATCATCAGCTGATGAGTTTTAAACATCATATGGGAGAATTTTAACTAGTATTTACTGCTAAGAACATCTTACCATTGTATTTATAACTAAATAATAATATATCCAGGATCTTGGTGACTGGAATTTTAAATAAATCGACCACGCAGCTGGACCGCTGACGTGAGTTGAGCAAATTTCCAAAATTAAGTTTATAGGCCTATGTTTTAGGGTTTCAACCAACAATTTGGAAAATAGGTCTACTCACGAAGGCGTTGAACAGCTGTCTGTGTGTACGCAATATATTAGTAGAATTTGTTTCCTCCTAGTGGCCTCGCGAGTTTGCATCACTTGGCTTTGAACTGGGTACTTTTATGGTATTTTACGTTTTTGTCGATTTTGGGGGAACCAAGCGAGCTATAAGGTCGCGTAAAAAAACAAAATGCGCAGAATAACATCCTACATTTATATTGTTAGAAAAAACTCTAAAATTTCATTATCGTAGTAAAAATCTCAAAAAATAGTTACTTCCGGTCAAAAAACGTACTTCCGGTTGTTGGATTTGTTTGGCTAACGAACTCGTCCGAGCCACATAGACAACCAACACGTGTACCAAATTTGGACCAAATCGGACTTAAAATGCGGCCGCTAGAGTGCGAACACATATATACATATATATATATATATATATACGGTATATATATATGAATTTTTTTGACACCCCAAAACGTGTTCTGGGAACCATGATCGGTGCTCATTTGCTACTCCCGACCTTGGGTCTCACCATAAGGGCTACTGCAATAGCTCATTTTTCCTATGGAAATTCGCTAATAACCTCCATTAATCTATATCGAAAACTTCAGATTCTTTTAAAATAAAAAACAGCAGAAAAAGCTTATAACTTTCTCTTTTATTGTTTAAGATTTTCTAAATTTAAATTAATTTTTGTAATATCAACCAGCAACTAACTAAATACTAGGAATAAAATACCACATATATTTTGTGTAGTTACAGATAATTTACTGATGTAAATTGATTACATTAAAAAAAACTGAATGTATTACAGGCTCGGTAAAATAATTATAAATAAACGGTATCAGGAAACTGACACATACTTTCTCCCTCATTATAGAAACTTAATAAAAAAATACTATTACCAATTTATTGTGATTCTTTTATTTTTAACAGTCATTTTCCCATAAAAATCCATAAAATAGTGGAAAAATCAACTTTTCTCAAAAACGGCTCGAACGATTTTGATTAAAATTTTACAGTTTATAGTACTTTAGGTCCCTAATAAACTATAAAATTTTAATCAAAATCGTTAGAGCCGTTTTTGAGAAAAGTTAATTTTTCCGTTATTTTATGTGTTTTTATGGGAAAATTACCCTTAAAAATAAAAAATTCACAAAATGAAAAAAACGCCTGGAGATACCGTGGATTAGTACCTCCATACCAAATTTCATCAAAATCGAACTACTGGTTTAGGCTCTAGGTCTGATAACATCCACACAGACACACAGACACACAGACACACAGACACACAGACACACATACAGACACACACACAGACATCACTCCGAAAACCACTTTTTTAGGTTCAGGGGGACCCAAAACGGATATTTCCACCAGAAACTCAAACTCGAAAATTTTGACGAATACAATACTTTCTCCATATACTATGGTATAGGGGGAGAAAGTAAAAAATACTATAAATAAATTAAAAATAATAAACTGTTAAACATTTTTATTTCGTGAGGAGATTGTTAAAACTACATTTAAATTAATATTCGAGTAAAGCTATAGAAGGTGATATATCCTCGTTGTATTCTTCACTAAGTGCTGATTAGTCAAGTGTCTAGTTTGACCCGTCCATACCCAGGTGGTGGTCGAGCTGCAGCAGGCACATGTGTGGGGTATTTTGGTGTATGTGCAAAAGCAACCCGTGCAACTCCTGCATGTGTGAAACCTTGTGTTGGAGCTTTATTTTTTGCCACTACGACGGCCAAGAGAAGGCAAGTGATGAAGTTTGAAGGGGAAATAATAATATGTATTTACATAAGTAAAGTTTACTTTAATTTGGAAGTAGAGTGCAGATACTTAGGTACAGTTTCATGTATGTACCTAAAAGTATTTCAATGCAATACAGCATACTATTATAACAAAAAAGTTGACATAATAAAAGAATAGATTTTGATTTCTGGAAGCGATTCACCGTAACATAATTTTAAATGACAAGTGTGAGTAGTTTAACTGAAATAAATAAATGTAAATGCATGCATTAAAACACGACGAATTAGTTTATCTACGTTAGTGTATTACATTTCAAATGTAATGAAGAAATATACCTTTATAAACAATGGAAATAACAATTTTATTTTTGTAAATTGTGTTTACAAGAATTGTCAATATAAAAAACGTTAACAGCGTCTAGAGATTATTGCTGGAGTATAAGTTGAACGGTTGTGGTAAAGCTATGGAAAGTGAGTGGTTTTATTCTGCTCTAAATGCGGTCCTGTTTAGTCTGTGGGCAGTACATACTCAGTTGGTGGTGGAGCTGGATCAGGGACAAGGGAGGGGTATTTTGGGGCATCAGCAACAACGGGTCCAGCTCCTGCAGTGAGAAACCTTGTGTTGGGGCTTCAGGCTTTGCTACTACGACGGCCAGAAGGCAGGCGATGAAGATTGACTGAAAAAAATAGTAGTTAGAATACACAATTTTAAATGTAGGCATAATTTTGTCGTAACAAAATGTGATTATGATCAAATTGAAGTCGTGTTTGATATTTCTTTGTAAACTAGGAAATATATTTCGGGAAAAATGTGTGTTTTTTATATATTGCTGATTTATTTAATTTAATGTGCATTGTAAATATTTGTAATATTTATTATTGCATAATTTAAATATTAATTATTTTTCTTTTTAGATTTAAAATTAAATAAGCTTTAAAACGATATGCCACACAACGATATTTGGAAGTATTTAAAAATCTTGAGTTACAGCCATTTTGATTTTTTCAAAATTGATTTAGTTGTTCAACCAAATACAGTTGTGTGGCACATTTTTTTAAAAGCTTATCTAATTCTGAATCCAAAAAGAATTATATTTAATTTTGTTTAAATAGTAGGCCTACTGCAAAATGGGGCAAAATCGGAAAACACGATTTCGTTGGTTTTGGCCGCCATTTTTAATCGGTTAAAGATATTTATGTGCAAATTTTACCGTCGGTTTTCTCTTCAAATTCTACATCGAAATGATCTATCACATGACCACCTTTTCATTAAAAAAAATTAAGGTTATTCTAAGAAGGCGGACACAAATTTCAAACTCACCAAAAAGTGGTTCTTTTATGGTTGTGACTAACTGTTTTTATTTCTATCTTATAAGACTCGTACATTTTGAGATATTAAACAGTTTCCAGACTTTTCAAACACCCTGTATAAATGATTTACTTACAGAAAACATTTTCTTATTTAATTCTGAATCCAAAAAGAAGAATAATTAATATTTTTTTAAAATAGTACAGCAATATGGGGCAAAATCGGAAAACACGATTTCGTTGGTTTTGGGCGCCATTTTTAATCTGTTAAAGATATGGATGTGCAAATTTCATCGTTGGTTTTCTCTTCAAATTCTACATCGAAATGATGTACCATATGACAACCTTCCCATTTAAAAAAATGAAGTTCATTCCAAGATGGCGGATCCAAGATCGCGGACAAAAATTTCAAACTCACCAAAATGTGGTTCTTTTATGGTTGTAAATAACTGCTTTTATTTCTATCTCATAATACTCGTACATTTTGAGATATTAAGCTGTTTCCATACTTTTCAAACACCCTGTATATACATGTTTAATTGTAATATACAAAAGGCTGTTATTAGTGATTCAATGAAATGAATATTTCCTTCCAAAAAGTGCAAATTAAAAAACAATAATTGATATTTAAATTAAACTTTTACAAAATTTCAAATTGCATATTGATTTATATTACACACTACGTTTCTTATAAAATTAAATTAAAAAATTGTATAAAGGTTTCTATGTTTCTTATTATAATAAGTGAAAACAAGTATATTAGAAAAATAATGTGTATATAAAAGTGTATATTCTTAGTGTGAACGAATTGGATTTAAAATTTATTTTTATATGCGTTACCATGATATTAAATTAAACATTTTATTTGAAGATTTTTTATTTAGTCGAAAATGTTTCATTTGTACATTATGAGAGTTGTTTCTGTTACTATGGAAGCAAATTGGAATGATAACCAAAGCACAGATACATCTTATATATTTACTGATCTCAATTTTTACATCTTGTGTCACGTTCATATGACCTTGGTGGAGTTCTTGAGAAAAATGTTCGTAGTTATGAAGAGCTTGTTAGTAGTAAAAATAAAATGAATTATATTTTTGTAAACATTTGGTAGGTTTGTGTTTTCAGCGCCCAAGGGTATTTGGCTTAAGGTACAAAAAATTTAATTCATTACACAAATAATCGTGTTTATGATGTATAGCTAGTGTTGTTACTACTAGGCCTACATGTTTCTAATGAATTCCGCCAAGGCCATACAAATAAAAGTGACAGAAGATGTGCAAATTGCTGCCACAAAATATACAAGCTGTATCTGGCTGCGGTTATCATTCTACTTTGCTTCTCACGCTAACTAACGGAAACATCTTTCAACATGTACAAAGTAAGTAGTAAAATACTAAAAAGTATTTTCTGCTTAAAATATTCAGTAAGTGTATTTTCAGTAATCTCGACTTATACAAAACTAGTGGACACGGCATTGCTTGATATACCTAACCTAAAATTATATTCAGTTTTTGATCCAAATCAGTTGTTGATCAAAATCAGCTGTTGATCAAAATCAGCTGTTTTAAGGTTTTCATATGAACAGCTGTTTTTTGTGCCCCTGATAAAATCAAAAGAAATCTTTCTTCTTCTTCCTTAAGATTGACCTTCCATAAGATTAACATGGCAACTTTGAGGGCCACTGGGGCGAAGCCCTTAACATATATTGAGCTAATTTTAAGGGAAGCACAACTTCAGAGTGAGCTCTGTAAAATGACAGCAAAAACATCAAAATCGGTTAAAAACTCTAGGAGGAGTTCTACTCACAAAATAACCCCTAGCAAATTAATTATGTATAATAGATATATTAAGAATATAATATAATTGATTAAACAGATGGATGTATTAATAACATTGTTTGATTACAAGGTGTCCCGCTGTAAGCTGCAAAATTTAAAAATGGTTCTTTGGGTCAAGATAAAGAAAAAAAATTGAATAAACGTTTTCCCGGTAGAGCTTGTTTTCAGATATCCCCTATTTT
>JAGFPH010000938.1:193228-221655 GCA_018207615.1 Philaenus spumarius
CATCTAAAAATATATGCATTTCAGAAAACATTTTTATTCTTTTTTTTTTATCTTGACACATAAAATCCTTTTTAAAGTTTAGCAGCTCACTTACGGGATATTTTGTATGAGTTTATTATTGATAGTTTACAAAATTTGTATTTTTAATCAATAAAAATCGCCAAAGTTCTACTCAAAAAATGTATATGTTAAACATTAAAACTTGTAAATAAGTATTTTATAATAACGTCATGCAATTATTTAAAGAAAACAGGTACTGTTTTTACTTTATTTAAAAGCCTTTTATAAATTTATATAAAACATAAATGTAATAATATATTTGAATTACATTATTCAAAATTTGTGTGGAAATATCAATGATTGATTTTATTAGAAAATTTTTTGGAGTGTTCTCATGTAGAATAATTTATTGAAATAAAATATTTCATACTATTCGCTACCGGTAAGCATCTTCTTTGAACATATCAGATTATTTTCAATGTAGGAATAAGAATTATTATTTTTCCGTCAATTAAGTATGTAATAACACATTTCTTTATACAACTATTTGATTTAAAATAACCTATAGTTTCTCATCTACGAGTCTTTGTTGTATTTCTAAAAAGTGATCTACTTTTTATTTTTAAATCTACGAATTACTAATTTTTCTTTTTCCTCTAGTCAATCTTTATCGCCTGCTTTCTCCTAGCCGTCGTAGTGGCAAAACCTGAAGCTCCAACACAAGGTGTCGCACCTGCAGAAGCTTCACCCGTTGCTTTTGCAGATACACCAAAATACCCCGCACCTGGACCTGCTCCAGTTCCAACACCAACTGAGTATGGACTGCCCACACACTAAATAATCAAGACCACATTTAGAACACAATAAATCCACTCGCCTTCTACAGATTTATCACACCCAAGTGTTAAATTGTATTAAAGTATGTTAACATTTACAATCTGTACACAAAATTAAACCAATACTGTTATTTACATATAAAGTTTTTTCAGTAGTCAAAGTTTTTAAAGCAGCAATTTCTTTTAACATGATTGTTATTTGGTAAGTTTTATATTTTCAGCAAAACCAGAAAATTAAGTAAGAATTACAAAATTATCATAACCACTGGGATAATACTACACAAATTATAGACAAAACTGTTAAATCTAAATGAATTACTGCAATAAACTTAATAGTCTGGTCTAATATTTTCCCGTATTTATAAATTCAACATTCTCATTAAGCCTATATTATAAAGAAGAAAAGTATGTGGGTATCTTTGATCCAATTTGTATGTGTGTTCGCTATTCACGCCTAGACATTTGACGAATCGGGCCACATTTTTCATAGTGATTAATTAGCTCAAGAGAAATATTATTTCTATTACTTACGAAAAAGAAGTTAACATGGGGTAACTACCCTAAACAATTTTCCTTTAATTCTCATGAGATTAAAGAGCTAAAATTTAGCAAAACTGTTTCTTATGAGATATAACAATAATTAACTTCGTATTTTAGTAATTTGCCTTTACGGGATAAAAACTATCATACTAGGTTATTCATCTACATAAAATGTTTGAGTATATTAACGAATTTGAAATTTTTAAGTCAGAAAAAACATATTTTTCAGAAAAAAAGTAGAAACGATCTGAAACATTTTAATATATGTTTTATATGTATTAATTGTCATACAAGATAATAATACCTACATAAAATGTTTGAGTATGTTTATTTAAAAACCATGTACAGAACATGCAATTTTTGGGTGGGAAAAATCGAGCTTCCAGTAAAGTAGTAGGAACGCTCTGAAACATTACAATACACGTTTACAGATGTATTAATAATCATACCAGGTAATAATACCTACATAAAGTTCTTGAGTATATTTATTGAACACCCATGTACTATGCACATGAATTTTTGCAATGCAACGAGAAGGAATTTCCAGGAGTCGTCTTCTCTATAGAAGCACAAGGTGTTAGAGTCGACTGCATGGAAAATATACTTAAAGCTTGGAGGTGGTCCAGAAACTAGGATGTCTTGTCGTATAAATTTGAAGATGTGGTAGTGAAAATAGAACCCCCATAATTAATAAAAAGAGGTTTGCTTTCTTTAACTGGGCTCTAAACATTGTTATATGCCCTACTACTTAATATGTTTGTACAATGTCAAATAAGTGTTATTCAAAATTAATGTTCAAAATTAATATTTATCATTAAAATAAACGTTTGGAAGTTCGCTGGATGTTCAGAAATTATGTTAATTCTAATAACCATCAACCTACTTGGTCCCAAACTGCCTTCAAATGGTAGTATCTATGGGAATACAGTCTGGGTTTATGTAACCCAATTTTAAGTTTGAGCACAAGTACAACAAAAAATCAAAAATATTTACTACGTCCCAATCATTACGTTAAAGTATCCATAATAAACTATAGTTTAATAATATAAGGTGAGTATGTCAAAGAAAAAATCTGTTGCGCCCATTTTTGCTAAATAATGTAAAAAATTTCCAAATCTGTTCTCAAGTAGCCCGAGTTTACGGTAGGTTATTATATTTAGTACGTGCATTTTTGGGCGGGAAGAAATCGAGCTTCGAGTAAAGTAAAAGAGACGCACTGAAACATCCTAAAACAAGATTATAGATTTAGTAAAAGTCATACTATGTAATAATACATATATAAAATGTTTGAGTTTATTTATTGAAAAGAAATGTACTATGTATGTGAATTTTTGGGTGATCAAATCGAGCTTTATATTTTTGTCCCATAAATAATAAAAAAAAATGTATTCATTAATTATTTTAGTTTCCTTGAAGCAAGAGAGCTGAAATAGGTAGCCTACATTTATTTAATAAATGTTTCATGTAAAAATTAAACTCATCGAATTTCTGTCACTACCGCCTAAAGGAGTTAAATAGTCTAACTACCCCTTCACAATAAACAAACTTATGTTCGACTGACGTCCTAGCAGTTAAAGAGCTGAAATATGGAAAATATTATTCTGACGTGACATAAAAAAGGAAAATTTGCTGATTACTTAAGTCTAAGGGGTAAATTGGGATAACTATCCTTTAAAATAAATTATAATTTGTTCACTTGCTATAGCCTATGCTTCAAGGAAGTGTTTCTCGTGAATATGGCTGATCTGTCTTAACTTCTGCAACAGTTTCGGAAGTTATTCCACATCCTCAGATCGTATTTGATAACTGCGAAGGCGAGTGCATCATTATATTGATAAGCTACCCGCAGTTATTTTCACAAACAAAAAATGTGATACAGTAAATTAGTATGTTTTTAGTTATTTTAAAATCATTTAATCATTAATAAAATTATAGTATAGGCCTATTATTTCAATTATTCATAACTCATAAGAGCATAAACCATATTTTCGAAAGTATTGCCTTATGAACTGTAATTTAGACATTCAATTTAGCTAGAATTTTCCTTAGGCTTGGATGAGTCTATTTTTTAAATCTATTTTTTATCTGTGTTTAGAAAACAGATGTTTTATAAAAGTTGACGAGTTGACTCAACGTAAGAAACTTCTAAGTTTATTTCTGACTATGCTTTTAATTTGTTAAACTGAATCAATTGCCACATTTGTATATTGGTTGGATGGCATATTTTGAACTAATAAGTGGTGACTACTCCACCATTTTGAATTTGATTTTATGTTTATACTATGTGATATTCTAAACTTACTAAGCCTCAAGCTTTGCAGCAAAATTGGTAGAGCATCATTTGACTTAAAGGTATAAAATAAATCATACTAGAACTTTTTATTATATACGAAATTTATTTACTTGAACATATACAAATACCTCCTAAAGGCTATGGAAGAGAGATTTGGACATTTTAGTACTATTGCTGTAGACTTTGACCTGAAATTGTTGGATGTGATGCGGAAAGTGTTATGGTTACATTCTATTCTAAATGCGATCCTGATTGCGTCTAAAAGTTGGGCAGCCCATACTGAGTTGGCGGAGGAGTACGCACAGGTACTGGGACGTGAACTGCTCCAGGATGGAGTTCGGCCGCAGGATCGGCGAACATGATCTCAGGGGCTTTATCACCGGCTCCTTGAGACTGGGATGGGTTTGGAGCTTCAGGCGTTGCCAGGGAAGCGGCGAATAGAAGGCAGGCGATGAAGATGGTCTGCACAGATGAAAAGGTTAGATTACACTTTACACACAAGAAAGGTAAAATAAAAATATTATTTAATTTTAACTTTCTGGACAAATATGAGAAGAATGTTGGAATTTAAATCATTAATATGTCTGAATCTATTTCTAAAACCTGTAAATTTATTTTGTATATCTGTATACAAATTTTTAACAATTTTAGATACAAATTATTTTAAGGTTAAACAAGAATGGTTTACTTGTACAGAAAATAATATATCTAACTAGGAGCTCCGACCCTGCTACCTCACCAATCTTGAGGTGTCTCATGGCAAAGTAAATGGAAACAGATTACTGTATTTTATACGCTGATGTGTTCACTTAAATGATGATTTATAAGGACAGATTCACTTGGATCGGGGTAGGGTGGTTTGGGTAGTTTCTGACTCATACACAGTATGGCCAGGTTGTATGCTTGAATGATAGGAATTTTTATACAGGCTGTCTAAAAAACATTGTCCCTAATTTCACCAGACTATTCAATAGGAGAAAATAAGAAAAAACTTCCAATAAACATAGGTCCGGAAATGCTTAGTTTTCCAATTATACGTGTGATGGCTCAGTGCCTAACCTAAATTGTGTTAAAGATTTTGATCAAAATCAGCTGTTTTATTTATAATAAGTAACAACAGATATTTAAATTAAAATACAGTACCTTTTTCGTTGATTTTTGTTTGTGTTTGCTTTTATTTTGTTAACCTAACCTGAAAAAGCTTTTGTTGTTCAGAAAAAAAAAAACTGATTCTAAATTTCCTGATTTGGTTGCTATGTAAATGCATTAGAAATAGATATGTGTTGCTAAGATTTTTTATCGAATCAGCTGTTTTTTTTTTGTTTTTTTTTATATATGGCTAGGAGTGAATCTCCGAATATTCACTGCTTCACACCCTAAAATCTACATTTAGCAAACTCCTTTTTTATTTTACGTCTATGACCAAATAAGAATATAGCTTCAAATTTTCTCATTTTAATTTTAAGTAGTTTTTGCTCTACGTTGATTCTATGTCAGTCAGTCAGGACAAAGCCGCTTTTACAAATATATAAAGATTTTTTAAAACAATGTTTCTATTTTGTTAATTTTTCCTTTGGAATTTATTTATGAAAATATATTATTTATGAACATAAAATAGCAAACAGTAGGCACTGTAACAACATAAAATAATTTAAGAAATAAATAACTAACAATAACAAGACATATACTTTCTGTTTAGTACTTTTTCTGGTGATTGCTTAACCCTAGACGTAGCAGCAACCTTTTTATTACTCCCTTAACTTGTACACCTTGTACCTTGTGTACCTTTTACACTATTTCTTAAAACTCTATAGAATGTATCCCATTAGCGTAAAGCATACACGACTATATAGGCTATTTTCTAGTTCAGGAAAGCACAGAGAAAACTACATTGGGAAATGGATATTTCAAAATTGAGGCCATTTCCGGAAGAAGGGCACATAGGCCTATGTGCCCTTTTTGCGATCATTGTTTTAAACGATCCGCCATGTTGTTTTTAGTAAATTTGCTAAGTTTCAAAGCCTTATCTTGAAAACTGATTATTCTATGGAAGTTCTTATTACTCTATGCACAGCTGATTTGAAAACAAGAGGCCATTTCCGGAAGAAGGGCACATAGATGAACAGTAAAATTTGACCTTATAAAATGATAAACACATTATAAATATTCTTCATAATTTAATAAATTAAAAATAAAATGAGTTGTTTTATTTTTAAAATAAAAATAAATTCCAGGTGATTTAATTTGTATATCCCTTGTGGTCTAGACATGGTTGTCGGAAAAAGGGCACATAACAAACAACAATATAAATTATATTGTCACATATAACCAAATTCTTAAACACTATAAGCAAGCCAATTTTAATTTATAATAAGATGATAGTTTCAAATATTTTGAAAGGGTTGTATGAGTGTATAATTATACTTAACAATACAGCAGTAAAATCTTTAAACTGATTTTACTCAAAACATATTTTTCATCTATGTGCCCTTCTTCCGTAAATGGCCTTAATTTTGGTCTGGAAAAATACCTCAACTTGTTAAAATATAAATATAATGAAAAATATTTTGTTTTGTTTCTTAACGTCTACCCAGTTAGACTAATGCAAACGGGGTTTAGAGTAAAGAAGTAAGTCATCCTCCAGTAACTAGGTTCGAAAAAACGCACCGGTGTTAGTTCCAACTGCAGCAGACTGGAAGAGCTTCTTTTGCAACTCAGCCTCTAAATACAATTAAACTTAAATTGCTTTTCAAGTTAAAACTATCGAAAATTTTGTCCTAGTAGTAGTGCCAGATTATTTACCCATGATTATAAATAAATATTGAGCTTCTCTTGTGAAAAAATATGCTTGATAGAAAAAAACCATTATAAAGTTATAGTTTAATTATTGTAGCTAATGCATCACTAAAGATGACGACTTGGTCGTTGAAACACGTTTGAGTAAATAAACGGATTAGTTGTGAGATTCTGTAATCAAGTATTTCAATTTGGTTGGAAAACTAAATAAATATCGAAATTTCTCAGACAAACTTTTATATGATGATGATGACTACTTTATTATTATAGGTTATTGTAAATGTTTGACTATTTGTGAATTTTCAACATGTTTTGTGCCTATTGTAATACGCCTAATGATGACTCCAGTTGAGGCGAAACGTTGTACCTTTAAAATAAGACTACATTTTAACTCAAACTTTTAACACAGTGATTTTGAGTGGCTGTATTATTAAAAGTTTATCATGTAAATTTTATTAACATCCTCTTTAATAAAAATAAATATTTGTGCAAACGAATAAATACTGAATTAGAGTTTTTTGTTGTTTGTTTTAATAATTAATAAGGTTTTTCGAACAAAAAGTAAAGAATATTATGTAAAGTAAAATATTAAAAATAAACTGAGCCTCTTACACTTCTTTCAAACAATTACTTTATAATTTAATACAATGTTTTGTTGTAGTTTTTGTTTGGACAGCAATAGTTGAAATAGGTCTAGTTTCAGTTTTAACAAATTGGGTAGGCCTAGTTATTTCTAACCTTAAAATGTGTAGTCTTAATTAGTTGATTACAAAGATTGACTAAACTATAGATTCACTCACCGGATGCATTGTTGCTGATGATACTACTGAAGGCAGAATACACTCTTGAATCCAAGACTCGAGATTTTATAGTCTGAGAAAGTAATGACAGTTGTCAATTTATGCCTGGAAGCAAACATAAATAGCGAATCTAGATAAACAACAAACGGTAAGTGACTTGAAATACCAATTAATGACGACGTTACACAAACTTTCTTACATGAAAAACAAATCGAATGTAAAGATCTGAATGTTTTAAGACGGGTCCACAACAATAAACATTTACGTTGTTTGTTGTATTTATGTGAATGTGTACGTTCAGGAGCACACAAATTGTTTGTCGCAAGCGCCGCAACGTATTTCAGAACGAACTGTTTTTGAATTAAATTAGTTTGGGGTGGACTCCTCCATGAAGGAAGATTCCCTGCACATCAATGATGTATTGTGCCTAATATGTTGCCGCTCTTAACTTGTTAGAAGACTGTAACCCTTGTGACGTCCATGATTTTCTAAACCAAGTATTTTTGGTTGCTGGATTCCAAAGAGCTCTCTCAGTCTGTGCTCTAGTATCTCGCAATCAAATTTGGCGTGTCTTACAGATTCTAGGGCCTGTTGACACCTTTGGTCGCCGTCCAAAGACTCCCATTGTTGATAGCCTAGATGTTTCCTGAACTGTCCATGTCCAGTTGTTAGTGCTACAACTCTTGTGAGCTGTTGCCGCTTTAACTTGATTAGGGACCTCGTTTAGTACTTGGTCTCCTGATTATGATTAGTCGTTTACTTTGTGCATGTCCTGGTATTTTGCACCATCTCTGGCGTTGCTGTTCTCTGGCCCAGTTGTTCACTGTGTTCACTGTCATCCTGTGGCTAATGCAACACATTGGTTCCAGTCACATGAAGGGTGTAGATGCTTCTTTCTCTGCTTCTTTCTCCGTTGAATGGGTGTCCTGGCCTCATCTCAGTTCCACCATAGAGAGTTTGGATAGTGACGAGCTACATTCCTTGAGTGTGATTTGTACTGATTACAGCGCTTTAAGTGCTGCTTGACTATGATAATTAGGATTTGTATTTTTCTATAACTTTTCGACAATCCTAATTCCTAAGTGGGTTCTGGTAGTGATAGCTAAAATTTCTGTTTGGAAGACTGTGCAGTGTGTCCCAAGGCACACACTGATGTTTGTCCCTGGTGACGCGATGTATACGCCTTAGGCTCGGTACACACTTGCTGCAAAAGGACGCGGGACTCTGCGCCCATTCAATTTGCGTCTTCTGTGCCCTATCTGCGTCCTATCGGCGTCCTACCTGCGTTCCACGTTTATGAGCCACTTCAACTCTTTCATTTGGAACCAACCGAGATGGATCGTACACGAGCTCAAATATTAAAAAAGAAAGTTTTTTTTTCATACTTAGTGTACAAGTACGTAAATCAGGAAAGTGCAATTAACAATAGGAAGTACTGGATTCATCCATACAACAGCGAGAGGTGCTTGAAGGGTGCTTTTAATGTATGTTTGTTGGATCTCAGAGAAGATGATGACAAGTGTTTTTAAATTATTTTCGAATGTCAATTCGATCCTTTGACGAATTGTCTGGTAGAATCTGCTGACAACTCTTTCTCAAATAAGTTCTCGATCTTCACCTATTTAACTTGTAATCATGTTTTTGAGACCGAATTTTGCGTTTTGGGTCAAATATCGCAACAATTACTGCAGTTACAGAAATGGGATTTATTTTAATAAGTTTTTCTGATCATTTTACGTAAATTTAATTAAATTTTTACCTTAATAAACGTCCTATATATTTAAATAGGGATTCGTTTCTGTGAGTAATCTGAAACAAGGGTGAAATCTTA
The DNA here is from genome assembly GCA_018207615.1 of Philaenus spumarius. NCBI lineage: Eukaryota > Metazoa > Arthropoda > Insecta > Hemiptera > Aphrophoridae > Philaenus > Philaenus spumarius. Next base: position 202,325 of record JAGFPH010000938.1, read on the forward strand.
CGCTAGCTGTAACTCTCTAAAGAAGCATTTCCGGACCTATGAATATATGAACTTTTTTCATTATTTTCTTGCTAGTGGAATCAGCTCAGAAAGTGTTCGGAACATTATACAAATAACTTATTATTTTAGCTCATAATAACTTTTAAATGTTTTGTTTCTAGAGTAATTCTGGGTATTGTTGACAACTACCAGGAAATATATATATTTTTGTCAATATCTCTTTGAGCTACAGAAAAAATAAATAAACCATTGTGTTTGTCATTAAAAAAGCCAACTATTTGTCTCTTGTAATATTTTTGTAAAGTTATCTGTTTTTGAGATATTTGACATTAAAAATTATAGACGGCCGCCATTTTGAAAATATTTAAAATAATGTTCTAATTTTTCGTACAGTGATAAAATGTTACATAAAAAATAGGTATACAAAGTTTGAGCTAAAATATCTTTTCTACTTCAAAAAATATTAAGTATTTTGTAAATAACACATACAGACAGACAGATGAAAAAATAAGCACCGTAGTCAAATGTTTATATTGTGAAATATGTTTGTCTGGATCCCAGGAACATATACCAGGGGTCGAGATAGTTCGGGGATAAACTCAGACCTTGCGTGAAATCCGGTAGTTATCGCTTTTTTCTGAATTGTTTATGATGTTGGCCCAATGAATAATCCAAGTTTTCAAACTCGATCCCCGAACGCAACATAGTGAAATAATGTTCCAAAAAGTCCAAAAAACTGCAAAGTTTTCTTCGGATTTTTTGTGATTTTAACATTGAATGACTAATTTACGATAATTACTACTGCATACGTTTTTAAAGTTAACACAATTTTGCTACAATTTGAGACCAGAACTGACTTTGTAGACCTAATAGTTTCGGTACTAAAGCTTTACAAAATGTATAGTTTTTTCAAAACGGAAATTTTAACCAGTGTTTTGTTGTTCTGTGGCATATTTTATAATAGATAAGACTATAGGCTTTGTTTTATTACTGTCTAGTCCACTTTACCACCTAATCCCATTACAAAAAACAATATTACATTACAAAATTACATTAATGGAGTGAAAAATAAGAGGACGAGGTCTTCAAATTTCTTCAGTAATCGACCTTGAAAGCCTATTTTCTTCTGTAGTAGAATAGGCTTGTAATACTGTTAATTTGTTACTATATTGTGAACAATAAATTTAGTCGTATAGATTTGCAAATCTGGCAATGGCGGAATACATTTTTTAAATTTGAAATTAAAATAATCGTTCATAATTCTCATTTTCTTTCATAAGATTCGCACACAATAAGTGAAAATAGCAAAACAATATTACTAGATAAATATCGTCCTGTCAAAATTTTTGACGTGGATGGAGAGGAAGGGGGGGGGTATGGTCTTGAAACGTTCAGACAAGGCTTCGATAGAGTAACAAGTACAGATACAGGCGCGAATGCTGGCACTTAGCAAACCGCTACTAACCTGAGTAAAAACATCAGTACCAGGCAAATCTCTGTTTAACACGTTCACTGCTAAGGATGCACATGTGTGCTTGACACTGAACACTACGAGAAGCGGCCGATGCACAGTGTATTGCACGAAAAGCCCTATACTTTGAGTATTTTCAATACACAGTGCATTGCGTGCTTTGCACGCCAACTTCATTGGGAGTATTTTCAATACACAATTTATTGCGTACTTCGCACGCCTATTTTAAGCCTATGTGCGTCTGCTTTAAAGTATTAGTGATTAGAAAGGTTCAAAAATAAAAATTAAGTAATTTCTACTCATTTAGGCTATAAATATAAAAAGTAAAAAGTCAGCTCCTAGCATAGGAAATACGAAATTTGCGTAGCAGTGAATGTGTTAAAGGTGAGGTAAACATCCACTAGTTCGTTTGAAGGATGAGTCACATTAGACATCGGTGTGGGAAAATGTTTTTTTCTCCACTTACGCCCTTTTCCCATCGTGCCAGGTCGAGGCCAAGTACTCGTCGATATCTGTAAACAGGGCTAGTAATGGGAAGTATGAAAAATGTAGGGAGGGGGTTGTTCATCTGTTTGTCCCCTCAAACCTCTTCAGCGTCTATTAGAATTTGAAAGATGACATTTCCCGAAGAAACTAGGCTTTACACCTGGTCGAAATTCCCACAGAACAATGAAATATTGCTAAAACTTTTCGAGTTCGAAAAACTATACATTTTGAAAAGTTGTATTTTATAAACTATTTGGTATACAGAGACGGTTTGGTCTCAATTTTTTGTAAATTCAGTCTACTTTGAAAACGTTTAAACTACAACGTCTACATTGAAAACTAGTCCTTCAGGGTTTAAATTGCCAAAAACTGAAGACAGTTACAGAATTTTGCGGTTATGGGACTTTTGTTCGATGCTCAATTGCGAAAACTTGGATTATTCATTGGGCCAACTCCGCCAACATCATCAAAACATAGAAAAACAGAACTACCAGAGCTGACGCAAGGTTCCCCCTCTTTCAGGCGACAATGTTACTGAACTATAAAGGAAAGTAAGACTTTTTAATGTTATTGTTTTACTATAACGTTTGATTTATTTTCAAAGAGTGCAAAGCCTGTTGGTTTATTTTGAAAAATATATGAAAATAAGTTGAATTTAAAGTATTGTTGTTGATTTAATCAAAAAAGTAGAATTATTTGTTCAACTGTATAAAAGTATAGTTTTGCAAAAATATTAAGTAAACACATTATTTTAAAATGAAATCGTATTTAGTTTTTTTTAACAAACTATGAATTATATTGCAGGAAATGACGAAATGAAACTATAAACACTTTTACTTTCTCACTATGCTATTATAGTATATAGAAAGTAGGCTATATATAGTGATCGCAAAAAAATCGATGATGAGATTTTTGTGGAAATATCCGTTTTGGGACCCCCTGAGTCCAAAAAAGAGGTTTTTACAAAATGTCTGTCTGTATGTCTGTATGTATACAAAGCTAGAGCGAAAACTATTCGATCGATTTCAAACAAAATTTGCACCAGACATGTCAAGTAGGCATGTATAGATGCATGAAAAACGGTTTTGAAAAATTTTGAGATACAACCCCCTTTTTGGCCAAAAAAACCCCCAAAAATCAGTTATTTTTTTTAATAAAAAACGGATCGAGCGATTTTGATAAAATTTGGTTTATTTGTAGCCTTTAATGTACCCTACCATATGCAAAAAAACCTCATCTTTCTAAAAATTCTCGTTTAGCTAATAATAATAATAACAACTGATTTTTGGGGTTTTTTTTGGCCATAAATGGGGTTGTTTTCAAAATTTTTCAAAACCTTTGTTCGTGCATCTATACAGGTCTAATTGACGTGTTGCAAATTTGTTCGAAATCGATCGAATAGTTTTCTCTCTAGATAATAATAATAATAATATTTATTTTTTAATCTTTTACTTTAATAAAACACTTCTCCTACCCCACCTACAATTATGAAGCCCCAGTGAATCTGTTTAGGAATTTAAATATGTTTGTGAAAAAGTATGTGCCAGTTCCTGGTACCGTTTATTCGCCGTAGTGTTGACGTCAAGAAGTGAAATAAATTCATAAAAAATCATCCATTTATTTAGAGAAATAATCAACTTTTCTAATACATTTTCATAGTATTCAAACAATTTTTTATGGAACAAATAGTTGGCTTAAACAAATGATGTCTTCATTTGTATAAGTTTGTGACAGTGTTAAATAAAGAGTTCCGTAGGCCTATATCAATATAATTTCATTATTTTATCTCCGCCGGTTAATAAATTGCTCACACATCTTTTGTGACTTATGAGGGCTAAATCTTTAAAGATGAACCAAAATTGTAAATGTTAAAAATGGAAAGCTCTCTAAAAAGTCCGAAAAAACACATGTCTATATATACGGTTGAACAAATAATAAATATGTGAACACCATACATTAGTAGTAAAAAAAAATTACAAACCTTTTCACAAAAGCACATTCATTGCTGTTTTTCTTAACATAACTGTATTTATCTTACCGTAGTAATACTTTTATAAGTACCAAACCAGGAAATGCCACAGAGTTTTAGCCAGCGTGAATATTTAGAGATGTTAAAACAACAACAAAATCAAACTATACCAACAACCAAAATCAACTGAGCTATGCATTTTTAACTGTCACATATTTTATATTGACAAATGTTATTCTACCATTTATAGAATTACATTCTCTTTGCAAATATTTGTAAGTTTTAGTCTTCTTCTTCATTGTAATTGAAGCTATACCACTTAGATTGTATTTTATAAATTAAGTAAAATTATGTGACAACTTATTACCTTTATTTTCACATAACTTTACTTTACAGTTCAAAGTATATAAATACACGTTGATTCGACTCATCAATAATGTTTAACCATTAAGTAATAGTTTTACTTAAGTTATTATTTTTGAAGATAAGTGATAAATAGGTTGATTATAAGAAAACAAAAATTACAACAGTTTTACTGGAAAATAGGTTTTATTGTTGATGCAGTGTGGATGTATTTGATTCAACAGATTTCATTCTATTTCTAACAGTCTTATTTTTGAGTCTTGAGTTATAAAATGATAATTTCGTTTAATATTCTGTTTTAAATGCGGTCCTGATTACTTTATTGTGTAGGCAGTCCATACTCAGTTGGTGGTGGAGCTGGTGCAGGTACAGGTGCCGGGTATTTGGGTGCATCGGCAAACCCAATAGGTCCAGCTCCTGCAGGTGCGAAACCTTGTGTTGGAGCTTCAGGCTTTGCCACTACGACGGCCAGGAGAAGGCAGGCGAGGAAGATTGACTGGAAAGTAAAATAGAAATATATAAATTTTTTAAAAACTTAACATCCCTTCAAATTTTAAACGGCTAGTCGTAACAAAACCAAGAACGAAAGGGCCTTAAGATTACTTGTTAAGTCCAAAATCCCCATAAAATATAGGTGTTCCATACAAAGTTTGAAAGTTGGCCACCATATTGGAAAATGGAGGCAGTTCACAAACATTTTAACTACATATTTTTCAATGTACCAATAAACAAGAAAAGGTTCCCTATTTATTAAAATTTGCTGTCACGTTTATAAGTTACAAGGTACCAATTGTGGCCCATTTAAAAAAAGACAACCTAATATAAATGAACTATTTCAATTATTCCGACGTAAGGAACACACTCCATAAGTTTGGAGCCCTATTTTAGAAACACTAAGAACGTGTTTACCGTTCCAGAAATAAAATCTATAATTTGAGATATTGCTATGTAATAAAGTATAATAGAGTTTCTTAGCATGTCATTTATTATAGATTCACTTTATTCTAGATCACCTTACCTTGTACATGTTGAATGTTGATGCTTTGAGAAGCTGATGTGGAATAATGTCAAAGCACCTGAGTACAGATTTTATACTTGTTGAGAGAAAAACAAGAGTAAATAAACTTTCATTTCTTCTGACTTGAAGGCAAATGAATCGATAATCGCATTTAGTTGTACCGAACAATTACATTGGTACAATGTCAAATTTAATTGGTATTATTGTTCGAATTTATAAACAATGTAGTTTGAAATAGAAAACAAAATTATGTATTTCTTATTTACCGCTAAGCTTTACTGCTTGAAACGACTTAACAACCACAAACTGTTGTACACAAATATGGCAAAATACTGTAAAAGCATTTTTAACTATTACTTGGCTATTTTAATAATTTTGAATTAACAGTTGTGAAAACCTGGTTCAACTTTTTATTTGTAAAATAAAATAAAGATGGGTTAAAATTACAGTATGTCTCGCACGTGATATTGCGTCAGGGTTGCAATATATTTATGATAAAACAATTAACTAGAAAGATATCTCAATGTTCAATTATGTACTTATTTCGATTATGTAGTTTGATAGCAATTCGATACAGCTCACCGTTACAAAATGTAGATCCAAGTTTAATTTAATACTGATCTTATTTATACTATTTACGTGACTAACAAAATAATATAACTCATGCGAATGGTGTTTTAAATTAACTAGTATTTAAGACATATCATTATGTTTTACAGCACATCTGTCAACAATAAACCCTACTTCAGACATAACATCTGATTCCGCTCATCATTTGGAATACTTTAGCAAAACCTAACCTACAGTAGATTATACTTTGAGGTTATGTTTACAAGTTTAATCAAAACAAAATTCTTATTATTTATATAAATATATATTTAATTTTAAAATCGTTGATTTAAGTAGGCCTACAATAATTTATACTTTAAAAAAAATTTAAATTTTAATTTTAATTTTAATTTAATTTCTTAAAATTAATTTCATGTCTTTGAGTAATTTGTTTAATTGTTGGCTCTGTACATTTACAGTGTTGAAAATCCAATTGCATATACTCACATATAGTTTGTTGTTGAATATGTAAAGTATTTCCTTCTGAAGAACAAAGTAAATTTAAAAAAAACTTTTAAAAAAATGTTCCACGATTTCTAACCACAAAACAAATCACATCAACTGCTATAAAAGCAAGTGTCCGTACGTACGTGAGTAACATATAATATAACAGCTGATTTCCCCCATCATCTGTAATACTTAAACAAACCTAGTGTAGATTATAGTTTGGGGTTATGTTTACAACTTCAATCGTTATAATTTCTTGTGAAGTTGATTTTTTTAAATATGAGTTATAGAACTAATGTATGCTATAATATACGCTATAATATTTGCTTTGAAATTATAAACTGTATATAAATACCCTTTTATCATCAATATTTGTTTATACAAATTTAAAGAAGAGATACCTATTCGTTTTGCTTCGGAAACATTCGTATAATACATCTTCGTATAATACATAACATATTCGATTATTAATTTCTTCACTATAATATTAAAAACTTCTAAATCATTTTGAAAAGCAATTAAAAGAAAGGACTTTTATCTTTCTTTAAATATATAATAAACGTATGTAAATAAAAATGTGTAACAAATAGGCCTATAGTTTTATAATCCTTATTATTGTAAACATTTACCGAGTTAAAAATCACCGTCAGCATAGTTAGGTATGCCTAGATAAGTAGGCCATAATGTTGTTTTCAAATAGTTTGCTTTTTGAAATGATATATTTCTGATGTGTATCTAATTAATCAGCCTGTGATTTTTCACATGGACTTACTAGTTAGGTCTATAACCATTAAACGTAATACTTTGTATACATGTGTATCAACTTAATCTTCCCGTGATTTTTACCGGAATTTTACTAGTTCAAACATAATTCTTACAACACATACGATTTCTTTTTCCGTTGTGTTAACTCGTCACAACGGTATTGGAACAATGGATAAAATGTATTTATTTTAAGATATGCAGTTGTACCGCTACTGTCTGTAACCGCTTCATAGAAAAGTTCCATTGAACATACGTCTTCCATTTAATTTTCCATTCATGAGCTATTTTGTTTTTGTTAGTTTTTAACGTAATATCTTTAAAATTAGATAAGGTAACTAGTTCAAATTTAGTAAACATATTATCTATACATTTTTACCAATGTACAAAAAATCTGAACGTTCTTTTGTATATTTTCAAAATTTCGGCCGTTTAAAATTTAAACACTTTAAAGTTATGGCAAATTTACACACTAACTTTCAATATATTCTGGATAAAAACTGTTAGGTTTATCCATGTAAATTTTTGGTTTTATTAGAATCAAAGTTAAATCAGTCTAACAGCCCTAATAGTTTTTCAGGTATGCATAAAAGTCCCCGAAATCTGTGCAGAAAGCCCAGTTCCAAACCTTTACTTTTACAAATAGAGCACTGAGTATTATAGTATATTTACCATAGCTATTTACTATAGTATAGAAAATTAGGCATTTTATTTTCTAAGGAGAAAATACCAGCTGTGCAAAGAGCTGGATTGTTACATATCCAACTTTATGGAAGTGAAAACTTCTTTATACGGGTTCGGCGATTTTTGAATTGGTAAAATATTATGAGTTCGCGTCACCGACAAGCTAATGATAACAGTATATATATAGCTATTAATATGACTTGTTGCGCTTGGCCAGTATTGAAAGTATATATTATACTACTGTACATACAGTGTCCATTTTAACTGGGCCACCATTATTATCTACGAAAGTACAAGATGTACAGCAAACTTTAAATGGGGTACTTCGTCTACTTTTTAGTGACCATTAAAAATATGAATTTTAGATTTCAAAAATTTGTCGCCATTTTTCAACTTGGCGAACAACTTTAGAATTTCTTATTTAACACCCTGTCTTTTATGATGATTTCGGGTTTTAATTGTTATTTTAAGACTTTTTTGTTCTTGGAGTTTTTTTTATACGACTAAACGTTTAAAAGTTAATAGTAATAAAGTTTTATTAACACCCTAAATGAGCAGATGATATTTTGATATGGAAACATTTTGAACCAATAAAAACGCTCTTAACACTAATAATTTTTTTAGACAAACAAATTACTTTTTAAAATCAACAAATTAATACAGTTTTTGTTAATTTTTTAAAACCATAATACAGATGAATTAAGTGACAAAACTAGAAAGTTGTCGCACACGAAAAATGAAGTTGATAATAGTTAACTGATGTCAAATATGAGCTGGTTCACAATCCAGAATTCAGTAAAATCCAAAATTATCATAAAACATAAAGAGTGCCATAAAAAATCGAAAGTTGGGGGCCATTTTAGAATTTAAAAACATCAAAAACTGCACATTAAAAAGAGAACTTGTAGCCTCATAAACAGCTTTGGTTAAACAACAATTTGTACAATGAGAATCAACCGCTGATTTCGAACATATGTTATCAACTTCATTTTTCATGTGTGACAAATTTCTAGTTTTGTCGCATAATTCATCTGTATACAAAAAAATACTGTTTTGTTTAAAAAACATACTGTATACATCCGACTGTATGATATGGACGCTTTTTTTATGGGTAAAATCTTATGATTTAGCGTCACCAACAGTCCAACATCCTGTAATAGCAGTACTATATTTTCTGTAGCTATAAGTATGACTTGGTGGGCTCAGTCCTCGTGAAAGATTGTACATTGTATATAGTAAAGTTTTTGTTGACTATCTTGACTATAGTTTGTATTATTGTAAGACTAGCTGACCCGTGCGAATATTTCGCAAGTTCGGAGCATTCCTACATTTACCTGATTTAACACGTTGATTTAATCCTGTTAATTAAGTTTATTTATTTACATTGGTTTATAAATAACAGTTTGCCTATACAATCTTACAGTGTAAACAATCTATCTAACAGCTGTCATGCTAGTCAAACATATGGTTAATAGATGGCGCCTTTCATTAGGAACATACAAAGTATAATATAAAAGTTTTTTTAATCAATTTTTGTTATTAAAACATGAATTTTAAGCTGTTTGTCTATTTCTTCGGTGTAGCGGTTAAGGAAAGCTTTAAAATGATGCCTCATTCATGTAACGTAATGATGTATTAAGGAAGTTATGGCGTACCGACAAAAAAATGGCCTTGAGAAATAATATATGCGATTATAAAATGAGTGCTGTGTATAATATGTATGTAAAGTTAAATTGCCTACGTGAAAAGTTGAATGTGTGTATACTGTGCAGTTTAAGTTCAAACCTAAACATACGAACTTACTTTTATTTCAAATTTAATGTTTATTAGCATATTATTATACCATCAAAATTTTAGAGGTTGAAAACGTATATACTGAAATGGCAAAATGTTTTAATTATTATTGGCTATAGACAATCGTATTAATTTATTTTTATTAGCGAATTTCCATAGGAAAAATGAGCTATTGCAGTGGCCCTTATGGTAAGACCCAAGGTCGGGAGTAGCAAATGAGCACCGATCATGGTCCCCAGAACACGTTTTGGGGTGTCATTAAAAATCATATATATATATATATATATATATATGTGTGTGTGTAATATATATGTATATGTTCGCACTCTAGCGGCCGCATTTTAAGTCCGATTTAGTACAAATTTGGTACACATGTTGGTTGTCTACGTAGCTCGCACGAGTTTGTTAACCAAAAAAATGCAACAACCGGAAGCACTTCTGGTATATATCTGATCTTCTATAATAATGGGAAACATATATTTATTTGGACGAAACTCAATAAACGTTTTTGGGCCAATGAACTGTAAATATTTATCCGCTTTTCTTTCATTTATGTACTCATATCTGCAAGTAAACCCACGGGTACCCATACTAGTTTATAATAAAAACTTAAAAACTTTTTGTTCTCATTATATAGGCCTACATAGATGACAATATTTTAAAATGTAATCTGCTGTTATGTTGTGCTGACTGGTTTACGTTGTCGGATACAAATTTTGTTAATTTATAAGTAATAAACTTAACTTTATTTATTTAATACTCGTAGCAGACTACCTAACCAGAATTGGTTTAATTACACCCTAATTAAATGGTCCCAGCTGGACATACTGCCCGATGTAAAATTTCATGAGCGATCGCTATTGGTAATCATCCTTTCTAAGAATATATTAAAGGTTTCAGTTCTTGGAAAGAACAAATTGATACCACCAAGTATATAAGCTGTTCTGTGCTTTGGTTATCATTCCACTTTGCTTCTCTGTAACGGAAATATCTCTCAACATGTACAAAGTAAGTACAACAATAAAATTTTACTTGAAAATATTAAAACAAACTAAACCTTGCTTAAATTTAAAACTACTCACTCGGTAATTTTGCCACCTTGTTCAATCATAAACATTTAAAACTTCTTTATTACTCCCTCATATTTTAACTAAGAAGGTTTCAAACATAAAATGTACAATAATTTAATTTATATTTATATTTCAGTCAATCTTCATCGCCTGCCTTCTCCTGGCCGTTGTTGTGGCAAAGCCTGAAGCTCCAACACAAGGCTTTGCACCTGCAGGAGCTGGACCCGCTGGGTTTGCTGATGCACCCAAATACCCCGCACCTGTCCCTGCACCAGCTCCACCACCGACTGAGTATGGACTGCCCACACACTAATCCTGAAAAAACTACATTAAATTTAGTACTTAATAGAAATTTCCCATAACAAAGACTGTTAGAAATAAGTATCATGTAAGTTATCCGTCAATAAAAATTTGTTTCATTTCACAATAATATTATGTTCTTCTGTCTTTTAAATTTACAAACTCTCCTTTAATAATTGTGGTGTAAAAGTTGCGCAAATTTTTCCCTCATAAAAGAATAGTAAAATATGTTTGAATAAATGTTGAATTTGACTTGGAAGAAGATATACTTAATGGAATAAAACATGAATACAGAATCTCACAATTAATAAGTTCACTCCTCAAACGCGTTTCTACGACAATGTCGTCATCTTTAGCGATAGTTTGATTATTTTACCACACGCATCAATGAAGATGATGAAATTTCCGTAGAAACGCTTTTGAGTAATAAACGTATTACTTATGAGATTCTGTGATCAGGTTTTATTCTAATAAATATTTGTTGAGTTCTGAATGTATGAATGCTACCATGCCAAATTTTATTATGTTTTTCTTTTCTGAAGAAAATTGAATATGACGGACCGACAAAAGAGTGGTTCTAAATCGTTCCGAATTCCTTTTAAGGTACGGAATCCTAAAAACTATCTGTACACTTTTTGGTTTGCGTCTACTTAATTTGGAATCAGAATTATCTATTTTAAACTATAAGTTGTAAATTATTATAATTTGTTATTTACCCTTTGAAATTTATCCACAAACCAGTTAATTTACACTCTCTAGCTTACAAGACCTTGTACGTTTTTAAAACAAGCAGTATAAAAACGTAAAAGAATTGGCTTTTCCAATAAAATTTGAATTTACTTGCGAATATGAAACGTAATGCAGTCTTATAAAGATACATATTTAGCCATTCTTAGGCTAGTTTTATTAAAATATTGATACACCAATAGCTCGATTTAAACGATTTATTCGAAGAATTTAAAGAAACATATATCAGTTTGGAAATTAAAGTTTCGTGTTGAGTCTGTATCTCGCAGTGGTTCTACATTCCACTCGTATTTTTCACTATTCTCAGACTCGATTAGGCTAAGTATTATTCAACTCTTTTGAGTTTTAGTGGAAAGAGTGCGAGTCTTTCCACTAATGCCTACATACTTAAACTATACAGAGCTTCTCGCAACCATTCTATCAAACTTTACCATGTTACTCAGCAGGCAAAAACTAGCAAATAATATAACATTTGTGTCCTATCTTGCGTAGTTTAGCAGTTGTTTTTCAACATGAGTGGTTTTAAAAACAAAATTCCTCAATTAATTCATGAAACTCAGAATGAAAGTTTATCACATTGATTTACACAAATATTCCAAATTTAATTTTGCTTCAATTATCCGTTTCACGATTGCAGTGGTTTAAACTTGTCAAAGTTAAATATCTAAGAAACAATATATTTTACGAAATTTTTTCAAATACAGAACATTTAAAGACAAATCAAACTTTATCACTTTTTATCATTGAGTTAAATATAACTGAAAAAATGAAATAATTCTGGCTGAAAGTGGGTTTCCGTAATTATTAAAGAAATTCAAATGAGGGTGTAATAATCTAAATGCACAGATGATATTAATTTCAATATAAAATTAGATCAAAATTAATATTTTTGTATAAATAAATATCTCAAGAGGAAGGTAGCTTTATTGTATCTCACTTTTTAATTTTATGTTTGTCCACTATTAAAGAAAATAATTAATTGATATTGATTTAATTTGCTTAAACATTGAAACACTGAATTCAGAATTTATTGTAAATTAGGTTTGATGAGTCAAAATGAGTGTTTTAAAATCTACTAAACATTATTGAGTCTTAATAATAATAATTTATAATTTATTCAGGAAATACCAACTTTTGGAAATGGTAAAATAAATCCTTGTAGGGTGGTAAAAAATATAAAATGTTAAATAGAAACATTAATTACAATATTTATTATGTCTATAAAGCTATGGCTATATCTACACGAGCCGAGCCAAGCGGAGTGTAACTTTTCCAGGGGTAATATCTCTGTGTATTTAAATGGGAGTGGCTATGTCTACACGAGCCGAGTCTACCCACTCGGAGCGGAATGGAGAAGAATGTTTTCCATGATCAGAGAGCATATAGTCCGCAGTCAGGTACTTTTACCTGGACACAATTCCAAAGTTAATGAAATTTTGGGGTGTTATTTGGGGATGTATAAGGATGTAGTATACGAGTTTTCCACCTAAATTTCCTTGTGGAAATTTTAGGGGGGCTAAAAAACCGCGACTTTTTTTGACGTTTTTCGATTTTTTGCCTATAACTAAAAAATTACGCGTCTTACGGAAAAATATTACCAATAAAAAGTTAAAGAACATTAAATTTCCTTCAAGATTCACTGGTCAAAAATATTTTTCGGCCTAATAGTTACCTAGGTACAGCCCTCTAAAGTTAGGCAACATTTCTTAAAATGTGCACATTCACTAAAAATGCATGTCTTTGGCCTCTATCTTTCGATTCTCAACATATCAGTGTATATTATGTATACCCCTTACCTTTTACCACCCCACCCCACCTTGACTCCCTTCCCCGCCATTATTTATGGAGATATACCTAATAATATGCATTCTATAGGCCAAAAAGTAGTAAGTTTTTTAATCACAATACCAAACCATGTCAAGAGTAAATTGAATCTGCTGACCAGTTCAAGTGTAAATTTTACTATTTATATATTTAAACTTATGTACACGTATTTACATTGTAAACTGAAGGTAATAATATATGCACATTAGATAAATGCTAATGGTCATCAATTAATTGTCAGTCTTGATTTTGTTGGGGCACACTGTCAACACTTTCACCCTCCGAGTCATCACTCGATCTGCTACCTGCATTACTGATAACAATGTCAGCTCCATACTTTTCCTGTAGACGCCTCTTCACAGTTTTCACGTGTGGTCGAGAATCTTCAGGTATCTGATCGAGCAACTGGCGCATGGAAAACTGGAGAACGAAACGAGAAAATATTTTTCACGGCTTGATCAAAGTTGGCAGTACTTACACGTCCAGGTCTCTTTTGCACACGTGCAGGAATATTGTAAAAATTTGTAATACAATGTAACTAAATCTGTGTTAAAACTCTTCAACAATGCAACACGTTCTCCTTTTTCTGTCAGGATTTGACTTTAACTGTTTTATTTCTGTAATCTTCAGTAACTTGTTCATCGCACAGGAAATAGGCATTATTGTAATCAAATGTTAGCTTACCTGACCGGGTTGGTTTGGGTTTAGCAGAAACAATTTCCTCATCACGACGTAAAGAAACCAAAATCAATTTTTGAAGTGATAACTTCTAATGGCCCATTGGGCACTTTCGCTTGACTATGTTTCTGAAATCTAGCGTCACGCAAACCTTTTGCCTAGACACAAGTCAGAGCGTGAAGAGGGAATAGGCGAAACTAGTATATATAGACAAGTAAGCGCGTGGAGAGGGAATAGACGAAGCATAGTATATAATAATACCTAATAATAATTATTATAATATTAATATATTACAATAAGAATGCGAAAAATAGTGACCATTATAATGTAAGCATTATTTATTTAGTGACTAATGATTTTGAACGAGGTATTAGTGTATGCACTCTACATAGAATTCTAAGAAATTCAACATGTAAGGGATAATTATAATAATTATTATATTTGTGCGTTTTAAGTTTTGTAAAGAAGATTGATTTTTATCTAACTGAAGTAAGTTTAGACAAAATTTTACATTTTGTACATTTTGACAAAGTAATATTTTACATCGTTTTATTTTACTGTAAGTTAGGCCTATTATTACTCACTTAAATATAAAATTTAGCATTGTCCTGTCAGCTAATAGTATATATAGACAAATAAGACGGAATAGACGATACATAACATATTACATACGTTATTATAAAAAGTGTATACGTTTATAAAAATATTATATAAAAAAACAACCCCCTTTTTGGCCAAAAAATTCCCAAAATGAGTTATTATTATTATTATCTAAACGAGAACTTTTAGAAAGATGCTGTTTTTTTTCTTATGGAAGGGCACATTAAGGGCTACAAATAAGCCAAATTTTATCAAAATAGTTAGAGCCATTTTTTTATAAAAAAATAATAACAGATTTTTTGGGGTTTTTTGACCAAAAAGGAGGTTTTTTTTTTAATTTTAAAAACATTTGTTCGAGCATCTATACAGGCCTAATTGACATGTTTGGTGCAAATTTGTTCGAAATCGATCAAATAGTGGTCTCTCTAGCTTTGTATGCATAGACAGACATGCAGACATACAGACAGACATTTTGTAAAAACTACTTTTTTGTACTCAGGGGTCCCAAAACGAATATTTCCACAAGAATCTCAACATCGATTTATTTAGCGATCACTATACAGTACTTTCTCTGTGCTATAGTATAGTGAGAAAGTAAAATATATATTGAAAATAAGTTTGGATTAGGTAAAGGAAAATGAAGTAAGTTTAAAATATTTTTAGTTTATTGAATTGATGTGATTTATTGATGTATGTAGCTACAGGTTTAAAATATGTATATATAGTGCATATTTAGCATCACTTAAGTTTATGACCATACAGTTGAGAACAGTTTGTATTTAATTAAAGCTGATTTTGATCTGACCTAATATGGTCTTGGTTTAGTTTGTGGGCAGTCCATACTCAGTGGGGGGTGGAGCTGGTGAAGGGACAGGTGCGGGGTATTTTGGTGAATCGGCAAATCCAACGGGTGCAGCTCCTGCAAGTGCGAAACCTTGCGTTGGAGCTTCAGGCTTTGCCACTACGACGGCCAAGAGAAGGCAGGCGATGAAGATTGACTGGAAAATAACACAAGCAATAAGCAAATTTTCTAGAATATTTTTATTTTGCATTATATTTTGGTCCTTTAGAGCCTGTCTCTTAAATACTAATATAGCCCTAGCATAAATGAATGTACTAAAATTGGAATAACTTTTGAATGGTTTGGCATAATTTAGTGCGTTCTGTGCTAATACAATGTCCTAGCGTTAAGTACTGAACAATTAATATATTTTGCAATTAATGTTTTTTTGAGAAAAAAATTTACACTTTAAAATTGTTTTCCTATTTTGTTAATGTTTTTCGAGAATTAAGAATAATAGGCCTACTGACTGTCTACAGTTCATATAGTTTTGTTTCTTAGTTATTTTTGTTTATGTAAACACAATTACAATTAGCCTAATTAAACAATTCATTCACTTGAGTAATGTAGGTTATATCGATAAGCTGAAGAATTGATTAAATTAACGCATTAGGTTAGACTACATGAAATCTATAATCTTCTATATATAAAATTCAATGTATGTCCGTCTGTTTGTACGTTTGTATGTTTGTCCTTTATGCGTTACCAAACCGTCCATCCGATTGCTTTGAAATTTTGCATAGTAACACATGTTAACCCTGGGAAGGTTTTAGGCCATTTACCGAAGTCCTAGGACATTAGGGCTACGCCCCAGTGGCCCTCAAAGTTTCAATGTTAATCTTATGGAAGGTCAATCTTAAGGAAGAAGAAGAAATATTTCTTTTGATTTTATCAGGGGCACAAAAAACAGCTGTTCGTATGAAAAGCTTAAAACAGCTGATTTTGATCAACAACTGATTTGGATCAAAAACTGAATATAATTTTAGGTTAGGCCTACAATGAACTTTTTTTTCTTTTTTTTTTACAATGAACTAAAACACTTGGGCTAATTATTAGTATCAGGTTGATTTGTCTATCCGTGCAAAGCCAGCTAGTACAATATAAAATTACATGCCATAGAAGCATGAATTGTGTTCAAACAGTAAAAAATTCAGGAAAAGAATAAAATGTATACATATGATACAACAACAAAGCACAAAATATAAAAAATCACCAATGTAACAAAAATAAACTGAAAACTAAAACAGCTGATCCACCGGGAATTGTGAATGGCTGATGCAACTGAGCAGTTACTATCGCAATTAACAAATTACTTTTACGTATTTTTTCATAATTCCACAACATTGAATACGTTTTTATTTTTTATTAATATGGTTATTTTCCTACAGTTTTATATAAGAAACATCAAAATATTGTAAGAATTAAATACTTTTACGAAGGGGTTTTCTGAACTTCCGGTGTATCGGAAGTCCGTCTTTTTATAAAAAAATGCTAACTGCCGATAAATTTAATATAACACATTTTCTATAAATTGACTAACGAACACTAATGCAAAGTGAATAATAATTATTGATATTAATATTAAGCTATGAATTTCATGTAATGAAACTCGTTCAGATCGATTTCTACAATGTATTTTTGACAAGGAATTTTGTTTATGTAATAAAAGCTGATACTTTCAACATTATTTAAACTAAACACTTTGCGGAAAAGTTCTTCTTTGGAAGAAACAAATTTTAGGTCATTATAATTATATTAGTTTGATTTTTGGTTAATATTTTTAATGTATACGCCTACAGTCAAAAATATAGTGTATTTCAAAATATTGGACAACATCCAGCCTACTTTTAAATAGCACAAGTAAAACTTAATTTTCGCTTATTTTAATTTTGTTCAAGATAAAATTATTTTAAAAAGCAACACTCAAATAAGTATTTTAAAAACATGTTTCATTGATGTACTTACTTTGTACATGTTGACAGATGTTTCCGTTAGCGTGAGAAGCAAAGTGGAATAACTACCAAAGCACAGATACAGCTTATATACTCTTGATTGTTCATCTTCTGTCACTTTCATTGTGAGACCTTGAAGGCTATATTCAATACATTCCACTACATTTTCACAGCCTTGTGGTGGATAATTATTAGGCCTACTTTACAAGCTAGTTAGTTGCTAAAATGCATAGTCAATTGCAAACATCGAACGTACCTGGACCAAAATACTATACCATTGACCTTTAAAGCATATTATTAAGTGGCAAATGCGAATCAAAGAAATCCAATTTTTGCAAATGTCCTCATCTAACACATCGCGTACCCACGACTACCTTGTCATGTTTAGCTACTGTTCTTTATTTAGGCTAATCGCCAGGAATAGAACAAAGTCGTACATAATCTGTATATATAACAGACAGAAGAAGTCCTTACTGATTAATAATCAATGCACCACAACCAAAACTATGATAGCTAGACACTTCAGCTATAACTTTCAGGTTATCTTCATACCACTACGTAGAGGTGTTATAAGAAAAGATTTTGCAAAATATTGATTTTAAGAGTTGAAAACGGTCAAAACATGGGGGTTCACTCCCAGCCCTGTTACAGATAAAATAGGTAACTGATTCCAATTAAAAGTTTAGCAACACAATTTTATATGTGGCATAATGTATTGAACCAACTCGTGTTTGTTGAATGCATTTACATTTATTAACTTAGAATCAGTACATTATTTTTCACAGCCAACATTTTCTGTTTTAGGTTAGGTAACCAAAATAAAAAACAAAAAGAGAAAAAAGGATTTTTATATTATTATATTTCAAACATATTATAAATAAAACAACTTGTTGGATCAGCTTAACACAATTTTGGGTTAGACCCAGGGCGTAGTCAGCTTTGACGGGCCCCGGGCAAAACTGCTTCGCCGGGCCCATTTCGCAATAATATTTTCTACCCTTGTGGTTTACCTTATAACTTCCGGTCCGCCGGTGGTGGTCGTGTTGCGCGTAGGCGTATGCATTCGAGCAATCGCCTTGAGGGATTCAGGTGTTTAAATAATTTAGTTTGACTTTAGTAGCTGTTGGGTAAATTCTCATTACTCTTTTTTGATGGTGAATAAAATATGTATAACAACAAATATTTTTCTAATAAACATGTTGATATTATATTTTTTGAAGTTTGCAGTGTTTTAAAAATATTAACAGGACAAATTTTAGCATAAAAATTTAAGCTACATTATACTTTAATTCTATTTGTATCAAATTTACAGTTAAAATGAAAATTCAAAATAGAAAGTTATATAGGTACTGAAATTAAGAGGAAATTTAATAAAAAATAAAAAGATTTTTCTAAGCAGAGTCTAATTCATATGTATAAACCCATAAAGATTGCAAAAACTAACGTTATAACATCAGCAGCTTTCTTTTCTTATGTGTAGGCTTAGTGATTTTTGCGGAGTCTAGGACCGAGGGCCAGTTGCCTAAAAACTTTGACGAGGGTAATTTGACAGCCAGAGGCTTGGCGGAGCGAGGGCCAGCCGGCTAGTTCTACTGTGCGGTGGGTGTGCGGGTGGAAAGGTTTTAATTATCGTTTATGTATTCCGATAACAGTATGATTATAATATTTATATAATTATAATATTTCGTCGTATTATCACTTTATATAATTAGAATA
>JAGFPH010000938.1:221665-232160 GCA_018207615.1 Philaenus spumarius
GCCGATAACAGTATGATTATAATATTTGTATAATTATAATATTTCGTTGTATTATCACTTTATATAATTAGAATAAAAAAAAACTAGAGGACTTACCTAAACTGTTTAGTCATAGTATTTTGCCAATAACAGTATGATTATAATATTTGTATAATTATTAACCTTAAAAACTCTTCTATAGAAATTAGTTTAGAGTCTTCCGCTCTGGGGAGTCGACTGGCCCTCGGCCCTACCTGGCTGTTTTGACAGTTTATGACCCCCACGGCAAAAGATCGGCTGGCCCTCGCTCCGTTTTCCATTTTTGCGTGGCCTGGCGGCCCCCCTAAAACCATCTGAGGGCCCGGGCCCTGGGAAAATTACCCGAGAAAACCGGTCTGACTACGGCCCTGGTTAGACCTATACTGAACCAACAAACATTTCTTGAAAGTATTTACATTCATGAGGCTACTTTAGCAACCAACTTGGCAAATTTAGAATCAGGTATTTATCCTTCACAACCAACACTTTTTTATGTTAGGCAAATACAAACAACGAAAAAGGTTTACTATATCATAATTCAAACACCTATAACTATTAAAATTATGTTAACTTTATTTTTACTCGGTTTATCTGAACATTTGAAATACTGCTTTATCGTATCACATTTTGGTCATATTTTATAACTTGAAAATTGTCTCTCTTCTGTATAAAAAATCTCTATACTAATCAATCGCCATTACCGTGAAAATATTTGAGTATACAATACTCTGTTCACATTGTTCAATGTCATTCGATGTGACGTAGGACTTAGAATATTCTGATAATATATGAATCGTTGTAATTCAAATAGTTTCCGAGATAAAGTTTAAATTTAATATTCTTTCTACAAGGTAACTTGATAATGGAACGGGACCATTCGACGTTACGTAGAAACGTTTTATGATATTTGAATCGTTGCTGTACCTCAAATCACAGCAATTTTAAAATTGACAATGTTTTCCCATAATAAAATAGGGGTTTTGTTATACTTAATCTACTCTCCTGTCTCCTGGGTTCGGGTGATAATGGAGTAGGGTCCATTTGACTTCATGAAGGAACGTTTTCTGATATTTAATTCGTTGCTGTACCTGAATTGTCTCCGGGATACAGCAATTTTTAATTTGACATGGTTTTCCCATCGGCCTATTCGTAACTTTGAAATTACTCGTGACTTTTTATATTACATTTTTTTAAATCGTTTTTAATGATTACTTCTTTTGTATTTGCACAAATTTTGGCAATAAAAAAAGATTATAAATTGTAAGCCAACCACACATTAGAGCCACATTTATACGGAAATCATGACAAATGCCTCTCATTATTTGGAAAATAGATGTGGACACAGATTAATTTATAACTTTAAAATGAATTTACCCAGTAAAACCATTCTTGAAGTAGTTTTAACCAATGCATACGTTTAGTCTACTTTCCTTCCTGAGTGGAGCCCTAGGAATCTCCCTACGTTTATTAATTTCTTTTGTTAAATTGTGCATCCCAAATAAGAATCAGAAATAAATTGAAACACTTTATAGAAATAGTTTATTGAATTCCATATCTTGTTAAAAGACCATCTTCATCGCTCCTTGTATTCGCTGTTTCTACGGCAAAGCCTGAAGTTCCAAACACATTTCAGTCTCAAAGAGCCGGTGACAAAGCCTCTGAGATCATGTTCGCTGATCCTGCGGCCGCACTCCACCCTGGAGCAGTTCACGTCCCAGTACCTGTGCGTACTCCTCCGCCAACTCAGTATGGGCTGACCAACTTTTGGAAGCAACCAGGATCGCATTTAGAGCAGAATATAACCATGCCACTTTCCGTATTGCAACAATTTAAAGCCGAAACTCACAGTAATAGTTGTACTATAAAAGCAATAGGCATATCTCTCCTCCATAGCCTTAAGGAGGGATATGTATGTGTTCAAGTAGATAAATTTCGTATATAACTAAAAAAAGTAAAAATTTTAATATTTTAATTTTTTGTCATTTTTTTCTTTTTAGAATTTTTCTCATTTAAAAAAATTAATTTTCTTATATTTTTTGCTGACTAGATCTTTAAAGGTGTTGAATATTTTAAATTTTATATAAACCTATGTAGGTAGGTTCCCAACAGTTCCTGGATATTGAAGAACGAGAGGCTGAATTGTTCATTGGACGTGATGTAGATGAAATCAAAAAGATCTGAAAAATGTTTAAAATGATTTAATTTTTTCATTATTACCTAGACAATTACAAATCGCATAGAACTAGTTAAAAATTGTTTTGAGAACATATCAAATTGGCTTAGGCAAAATATACCATTAATTTTTTTTAAACACACTAGAGGGCTCATCACTTTGCCCACCAACCCCGGGGACGAAACAAATGCAAACAGAGTATTGTATAGTTTGATATTTTCACTGAAATGATGATTGATTAGGACAGAGGCACTTGGATCGGGTTAGGGTCTGGGTGTTCTGGATCCTGGATCCTTACGCATGAGGAGTAGAGATAGAATTTAGACAGATAGAATTTAGATGAGGACAGAGGCACTTATATAGGAGTAGGGAAAAAACACAAACCGTAACTAGTGGAGACAAATATACAAATTACGAGAAACAAAACACCAAAAATGCCAGGATAAACTCCAGCCATTTTGGTTATGTTTGCACAAACATTTTAGGAAAGTAAGAGGTGCTACCAACTTATAAATGTTTATAAACTGAAAACATACTAGGCCTATAAATAATTGGCGACTGGAAGGAGTTTAGGTTCATGTTTTTAGGTTGCAATTATGTCATAGAAAACCACGTAAAATTATATACAAAAACCTACCCTAAACTAACTTAAAATCTACATTTTCTAACATATATGAATTTCATTTGTTGAAATACATAATAAAAATATTGTACCTGTTAATTTGCGTATGTGCAGAATTATCGCGCCTTTTAACATCGTTCTTCATCAATTTGGCAAAGTAGTTATTAATCTGTCATGACGCTTATTTTGTTAAATTTCATCAAATGTCGTTTTATTTGTTTCTGTGCTGATTGTGAATTATTTCTGGTTTATTAAGATAAATCCATATTTTGTACGTTTATTTTCTATAGTTAAACTAACTTTTATATTTTGCTAACGATAGTTATTTTGTATCATGTTCTTTCCATTAGAGTATTTAATTTATTTTCTTGAAACATAACCAAAAGTGCTGAACTTCAACCTGCATTTTTGTGTTTTATTTATTTCATAAATTCTATACTATTTGATTGCGCGCGTTATGTTTAGTGTTTTTATACTCAGTTAAGTGTATGTTTTCAAAAAATGAAAAACATTTTATTTTTATAATCATGCACTCCTACATACCATAATTAATTTCTATCATTCGTTTGAAACTAACAACAAAAGCCAATAATTTTAAGTTAAATAAGTTTAAAATGGTATTCCTCAAAATAATAATTCTACAGACAATAATTAATTAACGGGTTTATTACTAAATTAGTTGTAATAATTAGAGTAGCAACATATAAAAACAAAATAATATTTTCTGTACAGTAATTATTGTAATATTTTTACTTACGAAAAACATATTTTATGTTATGTTGTTTCAAATGGAGTGAGCAGCTGTTATAGAATACTCTCTTCTCGTATCAGAGTACGATTATATAGTATAGATATAGACATTAACAGCGATAATTACGTTAAAACGGATGGCATTCGGAAAGGCCCTATCGTTAGGTTAGTAAATAAAATTACCGATAGATTTTGGAAATTTGAATTAAACTAATCTTCTTTTAATAACTGATGTAAATACCTGCATAAAATATTAGATTTCATTAATAATGCTTCAATTTAATTGTTTAATTTACTCGACCATCTTGCAAAAATGTAAATTTTATATTAGTTATGGCTGTTTGTCATTACAGCTTCCAAACCGGCTGGCATTATATCTTCGGCAATATTTTCACGCGAGTCCTGAACATGTGAAATAAATAAACCCTGTATTTTATTTACATTAGAAAGAGGAAATTTTTGTTTTGTTTAACGATTCAACTCAAACTTATTCTCCCGATTGTGGTGAAACTTGATAGGAACAGTTCCGGAGGATCCATAGCAAGGGTCTCTGACCGGGAAAAGATGCGGTCCGGAAATTTTCCTCCAAAGTGTAATCGTACAATTTACAAATGCAATAAGCATCATACAAATTAAATATAGACTGAGCAGAATGTTTAAGTTTACGATGTTAAGGTTCGTTATAGACCTAGGCAAGAAGAATTAGTTCATGAAATAGTTCCCAAACTGATCGTAAAACTTTTGAGGCAGTTCACCAACGTTTAAGACAGACGAGGAAGTTAGCAAATACCACCAAATAAAGGCCTGTCCAAAAAATGAAGGCGTTGAAAAACATATTTTAAAAATTGTAGAAGAAAATCCTGGAACAAGTACTAGAGTAATTAATTGCACATGATTTACTAAGCTTTTCAGGACCTTCGATCATATGAAATTTTTTTATTATTTTTAGGTCTCCTATCACCTCCCGAAGTTAGCGTTTACTCGTGACTCGCCCAGTATATATTATTAGCGAATTTCTATACGAAAATGAGCTATCGCAGTTACTTGTAGTGAGACCTAAGATCAGAAGTGTTCAAGGACCACCGATCATGGGCCCTGGAACCGAGATTTTGGGGTATCATTAAAAGTTGTATTTGTATACAGTATGTATGTATGTGTTCGCACTCTAGCGGTCGCATTTACTTCCGATTTTGTCAAGATTTGAACCACATTTTGGTTTTCTAAGTCACTCGGACAAGTTTGGACAAATCCAACAACAGGAAGTAGGTTTTTTGACCGAAATTAACAATGTTTTGAGATCTTTCGTATTCAAATTATACTTTTTAAAGTTTTATCTAAGAAATAAATACATGTGATTATTCTGCACATTTTTTTTTCTTTGTACGTCCTTATCGTCTGGTTCCCTCAAAATCGATCAGAACGTAAATTCCATTAAAGAGCCCTGTTCAAATCCACTTGGGGATTTTACCGTTGGGGCAGCTTCTGATCCGAGACCCACGGCTATTAATGCAAACACGTTGAGTGAGCTTGTCAGCTGCGACCAAAGCGAAATAGTCCATAATCCAAACCCGTAAGATTCAAAGCTACTTTCCCCTGCGAGCGGAACGAAGCAGCTCGTGATCCGGGGCTAGAGTCTGAGGTGCAAACAAATTCTACTAATACATTTCGTACACGCAGGGATCGTACTATTCAGCACCTTCATAAGTTTACCAATTCCCCTAATAAATAGTTCGTCGAATCCCTATAATATACAAACGAAATTTTGGAAATTCACTCAATTCACGTCAGCGGTTCAGGTGCTTGATCGAATTATTTTTGTATTTGTTTTCAATCTCATCACAAATACTGGACATTGTGTTCAGAAATATTACTGAGAAAATATTTGTTAAGATACAAAGAAAGAATATATTATTATTATATTTTATTTTGGCAACATGTTTCTTACCTAAAGTGTATCTCAATAGCGTTGATTTTAAACAGTGTAAGTACCTCTTAGTCAGTCTACAAACACGAGTCACAACAATTGTTTTAATACAATACTAAAATAATTTAAAATGCAAAATAATGTTGACTTCCCATTCACTGTTGGCACTGACTGATTTGGTTTCGAGGAATATGGCTGATCTTTTTTCTAGATTGCCTCTGCAGGCCAAGATTTCGGATATTGTTGAGTTCGAAACAGCAGACTGTCTAGTTCCCCCTGATTGTTCCTCGGGTTTGTGTAATTTAGAAGGCGCAAGGCATGGAATTGAGGCCATGAGTGAGACAGAAGGTCGTATATTAGCTGACCAAAAATGTAATAGGTTTTTTATATGTATCAAAATTTTAAATACTGTTGATGATTTTCAATAACATTTCATACATTTACTTAACAAAGTGCGTTTTAGCACACACACAGCAATGCGAAAACTAAACTACATGTGTTCAGTGTTAAGTAATGTGTACCTCTTTTCGAACGACAGCTGTTTACTTTGCACCCTAGGTGGGAATCAGCTGTTTAGCTGATGTAGGATGTTCTGAAAATGTTGATTGTTGTGGGACTAACCTCTGTATAACAGATTGTTTTAGTAACTAAAACACTAATTTAAAATGTAGCTGTAGGAAAAACGCCGTGTGTATTACAGGTGCAAAGTTGAATTTGTCGCATGAGAAAAAAATTTGACGCCTGAGGCGTAGCCGAAATTGTACCCTAAATAAACAAATAACTATTTCACACGTTCAATTATTATGGTCCTCCTGGATAAGAACAAATTAAATCGTTCTTCTCATTGCATATAAATACACATATTTATGGAAGTATATTGTTATAGTTGCGAGAGTTGGCGTGTGAAGCATTCCAAAGGCATTACTAGTGCAATAATGTAATAAGAACAACGCCTAATTTAATCACCTAATTGTTTTTATCAATTTCTTCTAGATCTCATTAGTGCTACAATTGTTTACGTTGTAGCTATTAGAGATTTTCCGAGATTTTCGCTTGAGGACATGAATAAATGAAAGTGACAGTTACAAAGGTCGACAACACAGATCTATATATAACCGACTCTGTGGTTGACCTATACCATTGCCTGACTACGGTACAAACACAACCTAAAAATGTACAAGGTAAGTAGCCCACAATATTAAATATGTTATGTAATGCACAAAGGGTTTACACTATTAAAAGATCTATCAGGAAAATAAATAGCTAGTAAAATCACATACAGTAAAAACCAGATAAACCTTGGTTTCAGGTTGTAGGAAATAGGAAAAATAGTGAATAGGAATACTTCATTTTTGTAAAATAAAAGTTAAATTTCTCGAAATTGTAATTCAAGAAAGCACATATTCAATTAACTGTAGAATGTGAATGAATGACTGCATAAGAAAAAATACAAAGTCAATAAAACACACAAAATGAGAGGTAAAGAATAGTGAAAATGAAAAAACCACACACAAGACCTAGTATTTAGTTAATTCTATAGAACTTACTAATATATGTATTGTGGTGTTGTTTTCCTTGGCCTGACTGAAGTCTGTTAAGCGGAGAGAAACGGGAGGGGGGGGGACAATGCTGGTCTGATATAAAGTACAAATTAACAACAATAAAGTAAGCTATTTAGATTTAAAAAACGCTCTTTATTTAATTCATTGCCACTTTTCAGACCAAAATACTGTTTTATAAATTATTTCTTGTTTTTCCAGTCAATCTTCATCGCCTGCCTTCTCTTAGCCGTTGCAGTTGCAAAGCCTGAAGCTCCAACACAAGGTTTTGCACCTGCAGGAGCTGGACCCGCAGGATTTGCCGATGCCCCAAAATACCCCGCACCTGTTCCTGAGACAGCCCCACCACCAACTGAGTATGGACTGCCTACACACTGAATTTGTCAGGAACTAGTTTAGAGCAGAGATGTCGCCCTAAAACAAATTTCAAACACAAAATGTTCTCCAAAAGCTTTCACAACATAGAGGCTGAACAATGTTTATAGAATAGAAAACAATATTCTGAATGCAAATACAAAATATAAATAAATACAGATTTCTAATACAATATGTTAAGCTTTTAATTTTTTTTTAGTAGTTTCCTTGTTTGCAAATATAAATTTACTTTAAAATCGTTTTTAGTGTTTCGAGTCTAAAAAGGAACAATCAAAACGAATATAAGTTACACCAAATATCTGTCTGGCAGTCAAATTTCTCAGAAAGATAAGTACAGTTCAGGATATTCCGAATGGTCCGTGGACTACCTTTGCGCAATATCTCCCCTTCTTCTGCTCATCTCGCGGTTCACATAGAACCTTACATACTATATATAGTTTTTTATTTCAAGGGGCTTGGAAAGAAACCAGAAAGTCTTATGGTGAGGAGGTTTATTCTCTCGTAAGCCAGAACCGCTTCCTTCACCACTGATCAGTAGACTATTTATTATCAGAATATTTGTGATTTTAAATATCTGTGACAGCTATGACTGTGACAAAAAATAAAACTTCTAACTATTGTCTGTGACATGTCACAACCTGTGACATCTACTACAGACGAAGTTAAAGTCACACACGCAAATATTTTATAATGGTCGCTTAAGTCGGGTTTTCCTAGCTCCGCAGTTTTTGCACAGCACACTGCGGAGCTTACTCAACAACATGTAGAAATGTGCTATTCTCATCACGGTATGAGATTATCCATGCATAAGGTATTACACACACTAAACTACTAGGTACTGGGAAAGGAGATTTCGCTATCCTAACTGTAATGATTTCTAGAAGTTAATAAGAAATAATTATAAAAAGCTTGTTGTTTTTATTATGAAAAGTATATATTTTACTTTAAGGGATATGTCGATTCATCACCAATAAGAACAAAATTAAATTATTTTTAAACAATAATTACTTTTGCTTTATTATTTTATTTCTAAGCTTAATAAATTAATACAATACGGAATACATTGTTTATTTAAATTTATGTTATAAATTACTTGTGTAATAAATAATTAAGACTCATATAATTTATATATATATTTTTTGTTAATGCTACTAACATTCAATACAACTGTTTTTTATACAGTATTTAGGTTATTAGTTGTCAGTATTTACTTAAAAAACTTTGTCTTCGATGATAGACTAAAATAATTTCATACTCCACTCCTTTTTCTTTTTAGCCTCATTATTAATAAATAAATAACAAAAGAGAAGAAACAAAATATATTAAAGTTTAAACATAGTCTCTACCTGTGTTAATATATTACACCTGTGTTGCCTATATTATTATTTAAATCGTTTTTTATCTACGTTCCAAATAAGAGAGTATTCTCGTCAAAACAACAAGCTCGTCAATTTTGATTAAAAGATTTCCCGCTATGTCGTAGCATCAGGAAGTAACAAACACAGTGACTAGATAGAGACAGAAGTGAAGTCTTATTTCCTATTGGCCGGGATGTCGGCAGACATGTTCATCCTAAATTTGTATATGTTTATATTCTATTTGTTATATATTTTTTACGAATAGGCTACACTTTTTAAGAAAAAACACAATTTCTATTATTTCATTTCAATATAAATATCAAACTGTAACAATTAACATAGTTTTTCCTTTATAAAAATTAAAGAAAGCAGTCACGGGACTGCTGACAGAAGTGAAAACTGTAATAAATATAAATCATTGGTCATATTGTTTTAATCTGAAATTTTATTATTTACACTACAAAGTAAAGTGTTTTAACACAAAATGAAGAACCACAATGTCCATTTCAGAGAACAAAGTAAACTATTTTAACAATTTACGAAAGAAGGAATCAGAATGTCCATTTCAGAGGTATTAGACCTACAAGTAAACTATTTTAACACAACTTACAAAAGGTCATTTCTATTATAATAACAAAGAGATACAACACTATTCTTTACATTATGCGTCTGAGCAGATGACATTACTTTTAGGATAAACACGGCGGCCGCTCACCTCTTCCATATGGCCACACTGTCTCTATCTAGTCACTTAGGCACTGTAATAACAAACTATCTGATAGACTGTGCGACTGTCCCGAAAATGCTGAATAGTTTCCAGTTAGGAACGGAAACGTTGAATATTCTCCAACCTCCAACTAGGATCGAATGGGCTGGATAATGGATATTCTCCAACGATGAACGAGAAGCTGCTTTAACCTTTGATTATAGACCTGTCCATACCAGGGCTCTATAACAATAGAGCCCTGGTCCATACTCAAAGCTTAAGGGTCTGCTCCAGTAAACGAGAAAGCAACCGAAAACGCAACCGCTTATCACTATCTAAACAGTGCAATTTCTTGCAGCTGAACGCTTTGACATTGCCTCATTTCAAACCATTTTATAAGTCTATCTTTTGTAATTGAGTGTTAAAAAAAACTGAATATTCTCTATAAAACTTCGGATCCGGCTTGCAAATTATTTTTCATTATTAATTTTGTATTGTGTTAGGAAAAAAATTCAAAGTTTGTACTTACAAAATGTCAATTACATAACAAATCAAAAGCATTTAAAAAATGTAAATTGCAAGACGGATGCGTATTGTGACTGTGCTTAAAATGAGACGATGCAAACAATTTTATGATAAAAAGTAAACGAAATAAATGGTTTGAAATTTAACATTGCTCTTAAGGGATAAAAATTCAAGATGACCGCCACTACAGCAGACCCTTAACTAAGCTAACGCCGCTTTAATCCATTTAAGACTAAAGACAGCTAAATATCAGATATGAACCTGTGATAATACTTAAAATACCTGTGTAATAATGTTTAATGATTACATCCTCATTAAATATTACCGGTAGGCCTACGTCAAGTAAAATTAATCTTATTATATTGATTATTATATACATTATATTATATCCTTTAATAGGCATAATAATTATAAAGTTTTTGTTTTCCTATTTTCCTTTTTAGTAGTAGGCTAGTTTTTTTTTTTTTTTTTTTTTTTTTTTTTTT
>JAGFPH010000938.1:261995-273385 GCA_018207615.1 Philaenus spumarius
ATTGTCACTGCCTAACACAAATCATTTGACTTCTTGCTTCAAAGCACTATACAGCAAAAATGCAAGAACCGTCTGCAAAACATTATTTCTAAATTAATTTAGTTTCAGATAACCAGTTTAGCATCATAAAAGTGACAGTAAGTGCTATGGACAAAAACTTAAATCTAAATTATATAATAATATTCAAAACTGAATTAAATTAAATTGTGTGTTCAAACAGATGTTCAGTCTTCAACAGTTTTGGTCACCGGGCCGGATTTATATCTAACTCAATCCCTACATACAAACAACTGTTTTTGCATGGTACAAAAAAGTTATGCATTGTCTAATCCTTATAATCTTTAAACTGATTTACAAAATTTGAAGCAAGATTTATTGCTTTCACACATGTATAAAACTTGTTTTTTCCAAAAGTTGAACCTTTGATAATATTTTGAAGTAAAGATGGCAGCATAAAGGTTTCATTGGACAGTAGCGGCGAACAAAATGCTAATAACAATATATGAATATCACAAAATCTTATATAATTTAAAACACTTATATAAAAAGAAAAACATACAGATCGAGTTATGTATATACCTCATACTGTACATTATACTACACCAAAAATGTTTATACCATATATTTTTATTTCAGAAAATAACACATCTTCAATTAGTTCTTACTATTTCAATTTATGTTTAATGTGCAATTAGTGTTGTTTTGGATATTTAATCCTTTACTCAGGCGTACATTTCGGTTAATGGAGATAGGCTCAATGGTTTCTTGGTTTTTACCTACATGTAATCTTTCACTTGAGACTGTTGTACAGGAAAGAAGTACTATGTGTTGCCTATGAACAGGTAAAGAAAACAGCTGTTTTCGGTGTTGTATAGTGAAAAAGGTTTTAATTTGATGTAGCACAAGTCATATGTGTTCATTACAAATTGTTGATATGAGGTGATTGGAGTGGGGTTAGGGAGATTTTACAGATAGGTTTTTTTCGGTTATCATGTTATAAGATGATTAACTGTGTCAAGAGAACAGATTTTGGATATCTCTTTCCACCTTTTAAATAATGTAAAAATAACTTACAAAATAACATTTTTGATTGTAGCGAACGAATGCATAAGAAATTTTTTATTTTTTACAACAGAAATACTTGGTTTTTAAGGGCTTCAATTTTATGTATCAAAAGGAATTAGTGTCCATTACAATTTTTTGAGGTGGGATGGTAGGAAGGGAAGGTGGTTTGGAGATTTTATAAATAGGTTTTTTAAGGTTCCGCTCGACAGTGAATAAATGTCGTGAAATCAGATTTTGCATATCTCTTTCCTTTTTTTTAAATAATATTAAGTTATAAAAATAACTTTAAAAAAAAATTACAATTTGAGCATATCGGAGAAAGCGTTGGCCAAATATTATTTCTTACCACAGAAATTCATTTTTTTTTTTCGATTTGATGTATCACAAGCCATTTGTCCATTACAAATTTTTGAGATGGGGTGGTAGGAGGGAACGGGTGTTTGTGATATTATAAATAGGTTTTCTAAGGTCATCTCTTGATTAATAACTGTCCCAAGATTAGATTTTGTATATCGATTTTTATTTTTTTACCTAACCCCATGTGTTAAACTGTCCTATCCCAGAAGTAATTTACTGATCTACTTTACATCTCTAGTGATCTAAAGAGTACATAAGTTACGATTAAATCACGCTTCAAACAGCTGCTTGTTTGAAAAGTTTAGATCAGCTGATTGTTTTTTAGGGCAGATTAATTTCATTACTACTTAAATAACACTGATTCACAGACTAAAGTGTACTTTTGAATTTTACTAACAAAGTAAATTGGTTCTTTCCATATTATAAAAATGAGTATAAGTATACATAAATTATCAAATGTATACTTTGGGAAATGAAAAAACTGTCTATTTAAAATTTCATACCAAGTAAAGCTCTGTTTCAGTTGCTAATTTAAATGTTTGATTAATAATATTAGTGCAATATTTGATTAATTATTAAATAATGGAAATCGTGTTGAGTTTATTTATTGTACAAAGTTATAGAACACCCTGTAAGATAGGGGGTTAGGAAAAGTATTGCACATTACACGTGATAACTACTACGTTACGTCACTCAGGGGTAAACCCTTCGAAAGAAGCAGTTTCATCACTTTTAACGTAAATATCTATTAAATAATAGAGGTGGTAAATTTTCTAAAAATCACTCTGTTAACACATCAACTGCGGAGTATATAAATGAAGGTTGTGCGGTGGAAGATGTTAGGAAAAAAATTAAAGGATTACAATGACAGTACATATTTAAAAAGGCAAAGGTGAGAATAATGTTTTTTAAAAAATTTTGTATGTTGTAATTGTATGAGTTTAAAAATATTGAATCCATAACCTTTCAAAACCTCGTATTTTCATCCATTCATAAATCATTTTCATAGTGCTTAAGATCTTCAAATTTAAGCTTTTTCAGTAAATGATGCCAAACTTCTTGCGTCTTGCAATCCATACACTAACCCACAATCGCTTCTTTTTTGTTCTTTAGTTTTTTAAGTGATAAAGAAATTGTAATTATCACACTGATACAAGCACAAATAGCAAAAAGTTGTTGTGAATCCATTTTGTTTAAAGTACATATATGATTAAATTATATTATATACTGTAATGGGATAAACAATATTTGTTGATATTTTACATTCATCATAGACATGATAATAGGTATATGACAGACATTATAGTGTATTAGTGACCTTATTAATTAACAATACTTCTAATTACATTAATAACATTACAAACTACTATTACAGAATATAGATAAACTGACTGCTGAAATTGCAGCAAAAGAAGAAAGCATAGCTGTTTTAGAAAAAGAAATAGAGAAGTCGGCTGATGTCGATCGACAATTTACAAACATTAAAAGAGAACTAGATTTACTTAAAGAAAGTATTGAAATATCTGAGAAAGAAAATTCTGAACTTGAAGATAGTATTAAAAATGTTCGTCTTGAAATTAATAAATTATCTGAGGAAAAAGATTTATTACAAGTCGACCAAGTTGACATTCAGAAGGAGAATGATACCCTTCAAAATGATATTGAAGAATTATCCTTGGAAAATGAAAACCTTAGTCGAAGTTGTCAACTTTTGCAGTATGTATAGTTGTTAAATTTTTGGTTATTTTAAGAAATTTAGTTTTTAATTAATTTTTGTAGGTTTTGTTAATATGATTACTTGTACACTTCTCAGTCAGAGCAGTGATAAAGAAACCCAAGGCCGAACTGTAAAATTGGCCTCTCAAACCAACTAGCAAGTGGGATTTATACTGATCCAGAATGATAGTATAACTGTAGTAAGCAACTCCTGCAGTAAGTTGTATCGACGTTTTCTGTAATATACCCTTTTTACTTGCTGAACAAGAAGGGGCCTCTCATTGTTTATACGTAGATAAGACCGGTTGATCTATGAATTGATGGCCTCCAATCAAACATTCTTCACAGGCGCTATTTTTATTTACTCCTGCAGTAAGTTGTATTGACTTTTTCTGCAATATACCCTTTTTACTTGCTGAACAAGAAGGGGTCTCCTATTGTTTATACGTAGATAAAACCAATGGTGGATCTATGAATTGATGGCCTCCCAACAAACCTCCTTCACGGGCGCTAAGTTTATGTACTCCTGCAGTAAGTTGTATTGACTTTTTCTGCAATATACTCTTTTTACTTGCTGAACAAGAATGGGTCTCCCATTGTTTATACGTAGATAAGACCAGTGATGGATCTATGAATTCATGACCTCCCAGCAAACATCCTTCACGGGCGCTAAGTTTGCTTGAAGAAGAGTCTCACTTTTAGAGTTAAAGTCCCTATCTAAATTGACAAAAATCAGGTGTTATAGTACGTAAAGTATCATTAAATAATACTAACAGTCATTCAAATTTGTTACTCGTTTTCTTGGCTTGTAAAAAAAATGTTGTGCACATATTATAATATTGGCCACCTTCGGTACTTTTCCTGAATATAAAGACTATCTTTTTTAGAAACTTATCCTGAATATAAAGACTACTTTTTTTAGAAACTTATACATTACTAATAGGCCAGTCGGTAGACGTAATTTTAGACCAAAAGTTCCAGTAATTTACAATACGGCTGATTTTTTTTTTATAAGTACATTCAAGTATGTAGATTAACATAAAAAAAAGATTACCAGTCTATCGATTTCCCAAAGTCGAAAAAAAAATCGATTATCATTTTTTTTCGATTATCCTTAATATTTCGAGCTGGGATGAAGATAGAGAAAAATAAAAAATTTCACCGTGTAGGGGAGGTATTTTTCAACAAAAAAGGTCATATGTATTTATTTCGTCCGAGCAATGGTTTGTCTGGAAAAAATTCGAAAATGCAGGTATGTATTTTGCAGCAGGGGAAATCACTAAAAGGGGACATCTTATTCATATATGAAGCGTTGGCTCATTCTAAATTGGCCAAATTTTAATATATCGAATTGAAACTTGATGTAGGAGTTAAAATATATATTTTAAACATTTATGCTGAGTCTCAGCTTGTTATCTTGAAAATGACCCGATCTAGGAGTCGATTTCGATTATCGATTTTAGGAGTACCAGACCCACGAACTAATTTCAATCTATTCCAGTTTCGTCAATTTTTGGAATATCAACACCAAATTTGTTTTACAAGTTGAGTACACCAGTATAAATATTCTTAGTAAGTATGAACGATTTTTTTCTTATTATTTTTAAAAACGAGGTGCTTGAAAATAGTCTTCTGTTTTACCTATCTCGTTTTAACTATAACACTTTTGGACTCCATTTTCGACATTTTTGAACATATCGATTTAAAAATTGGTACAGAAATTACAAATACAATTGTTTTTTGCTACACTTATTTTAAAAACTATATTTTCAAAAATGACTAATCTGCAGCTGATCAACTCAATCGTTTTGATAAAAAATCTAAAAAGGTCTAAAATTATACTTTTTTAATTTACTTGAGCTTTTAAAAGTAAATAATGAAAGAGGTTTATACTCCTTGAACTTGTTTGAATATATATATTTAACTTGTAAAAAAAACTTTCAGGTTGATATTTTGAAAATTCTCTAAACTGGAGCCGATTAAAATTAGTTCGTAGGTCCGGTACTCCTAAAATCGAGAAACCCATTGATGAGTCAAGTAGCTCTAGATCAGGTCATTTTCAAGATAACAAGCTGAGACTCAGCATAAATGTTTAAAATATATATTTTAACTCCTATGTCAAGTTTCAATTCGATATATTAAAATTCGGCCAATTTAGAATGACCCAACGCTTCATATATAAATAAGATGTCCCCTTTTAGTGATTTCCCCTGCTGCAAAATACATACCTGCATTATCGAATTTTTTCCAGACAAACCATTGCTCGGAGGAAATAAATACATATGACCTTTTTTATTGAAAAAAACCTCCCCTACACGGTGGTATTTTTTATTTTTCTCTTTCTTCATCATAGTTTGAAATATTAAGGATAATCGAAAAAAGAAATGATAATCGATTTTTTTTTCGACTTTGGGAAATTGATAGACTGGTAAACTTTTTTTTATGTTAATGTAAATACTTTAAGGTACTTATAAAAAAAAATCAGCCATATTGCAAATTACTGGTAGTTTTAACCTATACCGACTGAGCTATAAGTACTCCTAAGCAAAACCAACCTTTTCTACTTAATTCTTATGCTATGATGGACATTGGCAATGTATTAAATTGAACACATAATGGTTTTAGTTTATTTACTAATTACACACAAATTGTTAATCTCAGAATATTACAGTTTATAATAAATACTACATGGTATCAAAAAATTTTCTTCCTTGATTTAATTTCAAAAAAGCGTTTTACAAACTCCATGAATAATGCTTCATATCAGTGTTGATGGCATTCAATCCCAAATTGCTCAGTCTGTCTTGAGTGCGGAAAATGATATTTTGGCTGATGCAACCGTTACGGGCAGGGTCAGAAACAAGGTGAAGGCTGTTAGCACTTCAGGGAAACTGGAAGAGATTATCTCAAAGTCAACAAACTAAAGTTTAATGAGCTGTCTGTTACTTAGCAATTTCTTCACCAAGACTTTCACGCAGAAAGTGAAATTAGTTCTAGAGCTAGATAGGGTTCAATATCCTTTTCATAATTTTTCTTATGAGTCTCAGCTCTTTCCAGGATTTATTTTTATGAAAGGGAATTTAGAATCTTTGAAATTAGCACAGAGAATTTTAGTACAACACGTTCTAGAGCTGAAAACCTCTTAGAAATTTTGCCAGATTCGCAAATGTTATAAAAAATTGTCTTTGCCTAATAGCTGGCCCTTTAAAATTTTTATTTTGAGCTGCACCCAGGTAACGGTGAGGTCCCCCAATTTTCGCATTTATGGGCTGGACCTAGATTAGATTAACTAACATAAAGTAAAATTAAAATAACATTCACAATTAGGAAAAATGAAAACAATAATATATATAATATAAAAAGCCAGTTAAAATAGTCAGCCAAAATTACCCTCAAAACAAAATAGCTAGCTCTTAACTCAAAATTGCTAAAATGAAAAGAGTATATTTTACTAAAATCATTCTCACTTTTAGCATGTATTCTTCAATAATATGTAGTGTAACTAATCACTTAAATCTCCACATGTGCTGTAAATTATGGTCTTTGGTGAAAAAATTCCAAAAATTCTTCTTTTTTAAGCCAAACATTGTATCTTCCTTCCTACTGTGGTCACTTCAGAAAATACATTTCCAAAATAAAATGCCCCTTTACTATCCTTTGTATATGCATCTCCACTATACAAATCAAATTAAATACAAAATATTTTTGTTTTAAACATCAATTATTAATTATGTTGTCGGAAAAATCTAGATTATTGTTGGAAAATGCAATGACAAACACATTTTACTCTATGCCACGTTAATATTACAAGATTCATTACTGTTACGGTATTTTGTTTATTTCTTGTCTAAAGATCCGGATGGTAATTTTGTTTCTTTTTGTTGAAAAGTTTTTTCTCTAATGACAATTTTTAATATCTCCTTCCTGCATCATATGTCTTCTTTTTCAAAGAGTTAAAAGCAACACTAGAAATTCTTATAACTATGATGCTAGACAGCATAGATTATGGTTATAAGATAAACTTCTTTCACAAGCAGGTGTTTCGTTTATGAATTAACTACAAACTGAAAAAAAATTAGCTTATTTATAAAATATTTAAACACAACCTTATGCAGTAAATGTTGTATGGAGCTTTTTATTTGTTTTATGGGTTCATCCACCATGTTTTTATTATTTGATTGAGGTTAGCTCTTTTTTTGCAAGGTGAATCCCGGTCCACACCTAGCAAATGTTCGGCAAACATGTTTGGAGAAATAATTTATTAAAGTTTGTGCAAACATTCTGATGTTTGACAAACAATGTTTGCTCATACCCATTGTTGACACCACTGAAGAAAACATCTAGTTGAGCGCAGCTATCTTTGTTTGGAAACAATTTTTGCTCTTAGACTGAAAACTTCCAAATGTTTGATGTTAGTTAGTGAGACATGCATGTGTTGAGTCTTTATTTCTTGTTTTGCTAAAATCTGTTTCGCTAAAATCTGCTCACCTTTTGTTCATAATGAGTAAGAATTTTTGGTCATTTTGTTGTTCAATTGTACAAATCGCTAAGTTGCTGTGGAATACCCATAACAAGGAATATAAGTTTAGGAAGAAGGATGCATTTACTAGTATTACAGAGTTGGGAATACATAATATGGAAGAAGTGAAAAAGAAAATTGAGAGCCTTCCAGTTCAATACATGAGGGATAAAAAGACAACAATGCCTAAATCAGGAATGGAAACAATTGAAAAAAGGTTTTTGATGGGGCCTGCCATATTTTCAGTTTCTAGGGGACAAAACTACTCCAAGGCCAACTATTTCAAGCCTACTCAGGCATCTGATCTTTCAGACAACACAAAATTAAATGACAATGAGGAAACAGCAAATGTTCAATTCAACGAAAAGTTCAAAATGCAGTACACCAAATGTGGTTCCCATTTTGAAGTGTTAGTGTTAGTGGCATTGACGGTTGCAGTGGTTTTTCTTAAGCTACATAAAATGTTTGCCAAAACATTGATTTATTTGTTTGTCAAACAAATGATTTCCAAACTTCTGAAATAACTTCTTGGTTCCAGTTATTTGACAAACTGGTTTGCCAAACATTAGCTTAGTGTGGACCCGGCTTTACAATGTAACAGTTTGTATTATTTTATATAAATTATTGTTTTTACATTAATTTAATGATTTTTAGTAGGCATATTAAATACGACCGTATTAATTCATAACCGTGCTTTATTGCGGAACAATTTTTAGTTTTTCCTTCACAAAATAAGAATCAAAATATTTTTGGAGTGTTAGTATTTATTTCAGCGACCTTGAAAATTATCGATTTAACAGTAGTTTTCCATTGTTTTTAAATATCAAAACCTAACCTAAAAAAGCTGTTCTAAATTTGCTAAGTTGGTTGCTATGGCAATGAATGTAAATTTATTCAAGAAACGGGTGTTGGTTCAGTATATGCCTAACCTAAAAAATTGTGTTGTTAAGCTTTTGATCCGAATCAACAGTTTTATGTACTATAGCGCTGGAAGTGAACCCACCAATCTTCAGCAGTTTTCTCAGCGTTGATTGTATGCCAGTCAGTCATGGCACATCCGCTTATATGTGTAGATGAATTTTGCCCAACTATGTAGTAAATGAATTTTATTTCCTTTATGGTTTGCTTAGGTGTCTTTCTTGTTCAATGTTTTTTTAAATAGTAGCTCATGTATTTTAAATGAGCCAAATTGAGTTGATCTAAATTGTATAACCTATTAGTTTTATATACTATTTGTAATAGTCTAAAGAACTATAAAGACATGCAATTAAATGCACAAGCAAATTGATTGTTTATGATTAGTTAATGAAAACTTAATGTTAGAGTTTATTGAGTACAAATTATATTTTCTTTTTAAGGGATGAAGGAGAAAAGGTATTAATGACTTTACAAAAAGAAGAAGAAGACTTAATCCAAGAAAATTTAACTTTATGTAATAAAATAGAGATATATAATAATAAGATGGTAATTGAAACATCGGTTGTTGACAAAAAAAGAAAAGAAATAACGGCTATTGAGACAGAGTCAAACAGTGAAAGGAAAAAGGTAGCGCTGATAAATTTGATTTTGGTTTACCTTATATTAATTAATTTTTATATAGTAGTTATTGAAGTTACATTTTTAAAGCAAGTGCCACAACAGTGTTTGCAGAAGTACAATGGTTATATACAAATTTACCTCAGGTAAGTTAGGAAATAAATCAAACGTACACAATAGACATCATGTATTATATATACAGTTTAAATAAATGTAAGTATAGTTTGTGCATGTGTGCCACTATAACTCTGC
Source organism: Philaenus spumarius (assembly GCA_018207615.1). Taxonomy (NCBI): domain Eukaryota; kingdom Metazoa; phylum Arthropoda; class Insecta; order Hemiptera; family Aphrophoridae; genus Philaenus; species Philaenus spumarius. Next base: position 271,441 of record JAGFPH010000938.1, read on the forward strand.
AATCCATCCCCTCAGCCCCATGGGGGTTACATGGTATGGTAGCCCTCTATTCATGACAAAGGTTTCAGTTTGGAACTGGAGGGACTGGGATCAGAGACACAGGGTGTCAAAAGAGCGCATCCCTCCAATGGACTTCATATGGAAAGTTTTTGAATCAGCTGGGAGTACTGACTGGCCAGAATTGGAAAATCCAATCCTGGGATCCCGGGCAGATTTACCCCGACGTCAATCCCGGGATTGTAAAATGACAGTGCCGGGATTTCGGAATTAGAAAATTTATACGTTTTATTTAATATAGTTTGACCTGTACTAGTACTGCTTAATCAAGAGAATAATAGATTTTCTAAATAAATAACATAATTAATTTATTTATAAGTAATGAACTAAATAAACAATCAAACAAATGACTTGAATAAACAATAATATTAATCGGTTAGTCGGAATGTCGGATACACTTAGTAGCGTAGTAAGAGTAAGATAGACAGACGTCTGTGTTTATTGTTTACGCGATGGTGATGTCATCAATCCTTATCTTGCAGCTGCTTCTTGCTTCTATGCGACCTTCGATTGTGATTATGTCTAACTTCTACCCTATCCTCCTTATCCCCCTCTTATACATCGTCTTTAGTTTTTGTGAAAAGTTTGATTCAGTATCAAGTAAACCCTCGCTCTTAAAACGCCGCGTGTGCGCGTGTGTCATACATACTGCATATCGTTTGTTTAGTTTTGGCTTTGTACGATCCTCGTTCTGTTTTTGACTTTTTAAGGTTGTATTTGTGGTGCAACTACCTACCTACAGACCCGACCACATTGACGTAAAATGTTTTTGCTACTTTTAGTGTGATTAATGTTTATCAATATATTTTTTAAACAAAAGAAATGCTAAATAAACATGGCTTATTTTGTTATAATAATAATTATATAAATAATACATCAATACATCATAAATACATGCTTTTAGGCCTTTTATTAAGCTAGTTGGAATTTGACAGATCCCGGGATTTGTTTTTGCGATCCCAAAATCCCGGAATCGAAAATATCGTCCGGGATTGGATTCCCTAGCCAAAATGTTCCTGTATGTTCTATAAGCTTCCAGAATCTTCTAGAATGTTTCAGAATGTTCCAGACGGTTCTGGACCAGCCTGGTCGGTAAGGAACTTCCTGTTCCGGAATGTTCGTGAATGTTGTAGAAAGCAGAAAGCTAGTAACCTAAACCTTAGCACATATTACTCTTAAGTTATATATAGTAAAGAAAAAACATTTGAATTTTGATTTGCGTCTAAGGTGTAAAAAATATTGTTAGTAGAAAATAGTTTAGGTAAGATATACTTATATACATGAAGCACTTCAAACTAGCTGAAATCATGGTTTTTCGCTTACTGGCTGGTGCATAGCTGATCATGTATGTAAGAATAAATGAGATACATAGATTAATTTATTTAGACGAAACTCACTATACATTTTTTTAGGTGAAAATAGTGCATGATCGCGCCGCGAGGTAGCGCTAGGGAGAAATCATTGGTGTTTCACACAGCTTCCATCGTTTCCCCAATAAATAACGCCATTATCGTAGAATTTCCAGTGGAACAAAATATTGCATTGGATCGGAGTTCTATTAGGTTATCCAAATACAATGATAATAGGGAATTACTAGAAGGTAAACAATCGATCAATTCAAATGCCACAAAGTCTACTCAAAACAAAACTTGGGATATTCCTGAAAATTACATTTTTGGAAAATGTGGGGGAACGTAATGGTGTCCTCACATGAATGATGTATCCGCCGTCATAACATAATCCGAGCTGTAAGGTTTGAACTCCAAGTGTTTATTATATTTTACTTGATTTAAGTCTAATTAACTATGTTTAAATTATATATTTAATTTCTAAATACATTATTATTAATTTGTAACTAGTGTTTTTAATAAAAATGTCTGCAAATTTC